>JAMWET010005737.1:0-582500 GCA_024036415.1 Prochilodus magdalenae
TAAATACAAAGGATCCCACCCCAGTCAGGACCCTCTATTTATAATTAAACTCCTGGACCATCTGAAAGTTTCAAAAGCAAACTTTTTAGGGGTCACTGGAAAATTTGTTTGAAATGATCAAGATGTTATGATGTCATTGTTTAGCTTGCAAATCAGTTGGTCCTTTTGTTGTTCCTTCAGTCGCAACTGTAACTATGCAAGGGATAACTATAAAAAACTTTACAATATACAGTACACACTGTGAAACTATAAAAACTTTCCCAAGAGTTTGGAGGTAAGAGTGAATGTTACTAATTTCTCAAATATATATATTATATATATATATATTATCCACTATTAATTACCACTATGCTGTCCTTTATGGCCCTCACAACTTTGCTATAAGACCTTGCGTTGTCAAATTCTAGCAGCTTGGAAGCACAATACCTGTAGGAACACATAGTTTACACTTTCTTTTTTAAATGACCATACTAGAACCCTAAATCACATTAACTAGCAAACCAATGTAGAACAGATGATTACCATTTATCTCTATTGAGATTCAAATCCCTCAAAAGATAAATAAATAAAAACAATACCTAACCAATTTCAGCTCTTTATGAAAAAAAACTCAGATTTTAAATTGAATATATTTCCAGGACTTATCAGATAATCAGACTAATTAGAAATTAATGTTGAAACAGCATTAGATTTTTTATATTTTTTAGCAAGTACTCAAAATTCCAACTTAGAGTCAATTGCTTTTCAATTACAAAAAGCCCAACAAATACCATTATCGGTTTAGTGTTGAGTTTTCAACATTGACCATAAATCAACACATTTAACAATTCTTCAACTTTGAATACACTAAAATTGCTTTCTGGGCCAAACCTGCTACTTGGTCTTCTCTATCTGCCTTAAACAGCCATATGTACAAAGTATGGTGTTACTATAGCTACATATTGTAACTGTAAAACATCTTGGATTATATTAAACATATTATCACATTAACACACTGTTGAAACCTCTCAGATGGTTTGGATCAGCCTGTGCTGATTAGGCCAATAATGATTTGGGTTTGTTGCATCATGTGAAGGCTTTTATTTGCCTGTGATTGGTCCGGATGCTCACAGCACAGAAGAAATGATTTTATGACTGGTTGTAGAGCTTGTGTACATATAGAAACACCCTGCTAAAGCCCATACCTAGGTTAAACTCCCACCTGTCATATTCCAAGATTCCAAGATAATCTCCTTTATACTGTTTATCTCCTACACAGTCAGTAATCAGTCAGTAGTCTTTCCTCATGTGCCATCAATACTTGTTTCTGTGTAATCTGGGGTTGTATGTTTAATCTTATTCATGTAACCTGCATCTCCAACTGCAATTTTACCACCCAGACATTTAACAGGAATTCCTTTCCCTTACATAATATCAGGTGGATTATTCTGAACTCTGCAGCTATCTGGACACACATTTCTCAAAATTTGCTTTGTAAACATAAATTTACTGGACTGAACTAAAACATACAGTATATGGAGATAACTGGCTTTGCAGTTGTCCAGTATAGAGCTGTCACTAGTTTGGTTTGATTATGTACCTGATTTTACCTGATTTGATCTGTTCACATGATATACCATTAATATAACTTTCAAAACTGCTAAATTAAATGTTTAATTTATGATCCAACAATTACAGAATTTGTTTTTTTTTTTGCTGTATATGAAAACAAAGGTGTTGTATGAACCATGTTTTCTACCATTTATGCTTTAGACATTACGAGTTTTTTATCTGATACACAAACGCAACTGCTCAGAGTTTGTAGGTCATCAAAGCAGCTGTAAAGAGTGGCCCCAGGTCAGCATGCCTGGCAGCATCCACTTTAACGGCAGCGTTGGAGATCCAGTTCTGCATATTGATGAAGAGTCTGGCAAGGCCTAGGACTGGAAAGTGGACACCAACCTTGCAGCAGTAAACAGGGACATCTGTACTGTTCTGGCAGGTAGACACTTTGAGCTGTTGAAGACCAGCACTTGATGGAAAACTTAACTGAGATTTTTACTATTTGTTAGTTCATATTCAATCAGCAATTCATAAAAAAAATTCACATTCATAATTATTGCCATTCGAATTTCCAAATATAGGAATGCCACGGCTGGAATACACAGAGTACAAGCTACTAAATGTATTGGAAGTGTAGAGCTTAAATTACCCTCAGGAATTTCAGATAACACATGGGCCTAGTTTTCAACATACCTGACGGAATAACTATGTTCTTAAGTCTACCTAACCCAGACCTGTCCTGGTACTTACCGTTATGTAATCGCCTGTGGTCAGTGTAGATTGAGTCACATACTTAACTAAATCTTAGTTGGACCCACCACCAAAGTCCGCTTAGATCTCAATCGGCCATTCTCCAGGAGACTACTTTCACTGGACAGAAATAAGTAGAAAGGTTCTAACCTGTAGTCATGGTAAAAGTATTTGGCACTCGTGGCAACACTAAGTAAATATGTCTGTAACACTTTCCATGAAATCTGTGTTCATAAATAGTTATAGCTATGCTTAAAGTTTGTTTCAACTTTGTAACAATGCTATGGAAGCGTACTTATAAACTCTGTCTGTGCTTTTGTAATGAATAAAAATGTAAATGAAGTTATTTATTACCAATTAATTTGTTATACCTTTAAATCAAATCATAACACAGAATAACAAAATATAAATCCCTTAAATGGGATTTAAGGGATTAAGTGATGGCAGCCTGAATGTTTGCAATGATTATATAAATGGTACAATGATTATTGCTTGTACAGGTTCTTATCTATTTATAGGACGTTAGGATGAGTAGTAACACTTGTGTAACTACATATTTATAAGACCCTCAAAGACTTTATTATGTGTAGTATAGTATGGCTTATGATAACATTATTATGGCAGGCATCATAGAGAAGTTTGGTGACTTGGTGACTCCAGTAATATCATCTGCAAAGCTCATTTTTTACATTTTCTGCAGGAAAATTAAACCTCTTATCTTCTGTAAAGCAGATGCACTACACCTCTGGTTGCTTAAATCACCTTAATCATTACTCCACCTGTAGATAAACATGACGACTTCTTAGCATGCAGTTGTAGAGGTTCATCCCATCCCATGCAGCTTTGTTGTTCTTACATAGTTCCTGCAGATTTTGCGATAGAGATGGAGGTGGAGTGACACCAGGCCTTCTGGGCATGTGACGGATGACAATCAACTGTTTATCGTGGCGCTGACCACGATACCTCCACACACTGATTTGTTGGTCGTCTCCACCCAGACAAAAATGGGACTCGTCACTGAAGATGACCCGCTGCGTGCTTGTAGTCCGGCATCGTACAGTAATCTGCCAATAGGATGACTAACGGAGGGTATCACTGCTCACTGAATGTCTGTAGACGTGGCTGTTGGGTGAGTCAGGTACAGTGATAAGTCCTGTCCTTTGTTATGACACATGCATGGCCAAGTGTGAAACTTGACTCATTCGCCTTGCAGTGTCAGAATTACCCACCAAGTTTCATTTCTGATTCTTTCTGGGTGAAACTATTTGTGCAACTGCTCTTTTGACGATGAGTGTATTTACACTGCAATGATACAGGAAGTTATGGATGACGTGCTCAAGTTTTAGAAGTACTTGATATAAACAAGTACATAAATGGGAGTATACTCAAGTTACAGTGTGTTCATAGGGTTTTAAGATTTTAAATATATACCATATATCGGCTTTATTTTATTTCATGATCCGTTTTCCTACCACGGATGGCAATAATTATGAATCTGACTGTAGTTAGTGGAAGTGTTTTTCAAAGCAGAAGAGAACCCTGGATGTTCTTATTAGTGCTAGCCTGTTCCGTATTTATTCCACCCTGTGCTTTGCTGCAGTGGTGTGCTGAGTGTTCATGCTTCTGGCGATCATTAGTGTAATTTCACAAGCGTGACACACTACAAGTTTGCATCGGCACCATTCAAAAGATATTACTTTTCAAGGCCTGTTGGAATGTGGTGTTCATGATGTGCATGTTTGGGAGCGAGGTGGAGTCCATCAAGCAAACATATATATTTCGCCTCTCACTGCACATGGAGGGGTTAATCTAGGCCTGCAGGCAACAGGTTTCACAATCCATGTGGAGAGCAATTCACTATCCTGGGTATTCCTCAGAGACTGAACAAGGTGTTCCAAGAATGTGGTGTTCTGATGGTGCTTGTACCAGACTCACAAACACTGTCTCCTAAGCTCTGAAATGTCTTCCCAGAGTTCTAATTGTGTTCCATTTCCCCCCGCTAACATAATGGTAGTCTCACAGGGCCAGGGCCAGAGCCAGATGTTATAACGCGCATGGTTAGCGACAGCTTGTTAAACCTTCAGTGCTAGGTTGTGGTGAAATCTTCCGTAAACAAGGGCACGGCCTCTCTAAACCAACCCTCAATTTCTCCCGTCCGTGCTCTTTTATTGTGCTCTTTGACGTACAATCAACACAAGCAACAAAGCTAGTAGCTAGTGAAACGCTACTGTCAGTTCAGGGAACTGTTTTTTCCCTTGCAGGCCTCAATGTTTATTTTTACCACATGTAATGTGTTCCTTGCACGTGTGATGCACATCTATATGCTTAATGGGAGTTTTCTTTGGGAGGGGTTGGGGACTTTTCAACCATGATTACAGGCTGTTGACAATTGTGCTGTAGCCCCCAACTCTGAGCTCCGCTTGGTTTGGTTTAGAGATTTCACACTCAGTTTGTTCCCAGCCTAATCAGTCTGCATTCCCACCCACATTTAGCTCCAAATTACTCATGGTTGTCCACAGTCCTTCATGTTTTCAGATTGCGTCTGGCCCCGTGAGACTACATTACGGGCAGTCACGTGCAGGGAAGGTCTCACATGAAAGGAAGCTTGCGTGTGCCAGCAATCTGTCAATAGCTGTCTGTGGTGCCTCTACAGGCCTTTCTTATGGCTCCAGAGACCTTCAACAAAAGCGCTGAGGGCTGTAGAGCAGGACAGTAACATAAAGCATGAAATTATGTTAAACAAATGTTGCTCTGGAAGACCTCTAGAATAGTTAGGGGCAAACTCAAACGGCGTAATAAGTCTTTCACTGAAGGAAACACCCCGGCCAAATGTGCAAGGCTTCATCAGATGTGGGAAGCTGTTTATTTTCAAAGGCTTTGATTTACGTGATTTTTGAAGAACTTTATACTGGTGTGGTGGTAGCAATGGTTACGGTCTGCTGACAAGACGTATGCCTCTTCAGCTTTCATTTCCACTGCAATTGCTAGTGGGCAGAAGAGCAAAGTGGAATTTGCTAATGGACAGCCTGCCTCACCCACAGAGAAAAGATAGGTGTTGAGCTGAAGCCTCATAGCGCTCGGCATCTTGTCAATGCCCAATTTCTTTTTCATTGCTACCAAAAGTATTTTGCTAACCCTCTCCAACTATTTCAGGTAAACAGTTCTTTGCAGCAATCCTTTAGGCCTCAATGGATGCTCTGTCCCCATAAACTTCCTCTGGGTGAAACAACCACAGTCTCAGGCTTGTAGAAAGCTTGGGGCAATTAGGGTTGAAAATGTCTAGAGGAAGCGGTTACAGTGTATGTAAGAATATTTCAGCAGGAGGACCGAGTCAAGTCACACTGTGCCTATTGTGTGGCTAATTCTTGAATCCCTCAGTACAACCATTCGACCTTCAGACCAGCAAAAATCCAGAATGCCGCGCTGTCTAATGAGGTATAAACGAGTCGCATTTGTCACTTTAACCACCGACAACGTGATGGAGATTAAACCAGAGAGCTTTGGGGGCATGGAGTAATGCTAGCTTAAGTTAATACACCCCAATCATATTTCGGCATCCCTCTTTGACCACATGAGACAGCAAATGATGAGGCAATGCCTTACTTAGTGTGTGAGGAATTTGGCAGGGCTCCGAAAAACTTTCTTTCTTTCACTTTTTTGTGATGGAGCTTAAAGCATTGCGCCTTGTAATCTGAAATGACAGTACCAGATCCAATATCCAATACAGTCTTTCGGTCAGTCTAGAAACCTGGTCAATGACACAGTAAACCAGCATAGAAGCCCCATGCATGTGAAGATAGGGGAAAGGAACACAATGTGCTGAGACCGGCTGAGAAGACTTATTCATTCATGTGTAAAGAATTTGTTCATTCAATAGCACGGATGATTACTGCCATGTGGGGAAAAATGAATATCCCCAACACATATATGTATTGTACTCAGAACAACTAATTGCTAAAAATGGGGGAAAATTGTATTTGTATGTCCCTGAACAAGTTACAGGAGTGATGATGGCCTTTGGGATGCATCGTGTTATTCTAACCAGAACACCAAATTCGAGACAGACCGAATCACCTACCCGCACACAAAGCTTAGACACTTTTTAAGGATTGCTCTTAGGCAGACAGTAAACAAGCTAGCTTAACAGCCCCTATTTACTGGCTACACTACACAACATGAAAAACCAAGTTACATTAGGTTTTTGGTGGTCCATTCTGGACGGAGCATTCTGTAGAATCAGGTCAACCTGCAGTAAAAATAAATCTATTAATACACACACTTATTTTATTCTTCTGGGTTGTGGGGGTGCTGGAGCATATCCCAGCATTCAATGGGCAGAAGGCAGGAAAAACTCTAAACAGGCTTCTAGTACATGACAGGGCAGACGTGCACTCATACACACTCCACACCTGGGGGGTGGGGGATGGATTTAGCATCTCTGATTTACCTGACTGTGTAGAAACCCATAAAGGCACACAGGGAGAACTCTTTACTGAACACAGGACAAACCAAGCCAGTGCTAGTGATTACAACCAAGAAGCAGGCATATTCCAACTGTTAGTGGTAGGCCACAAACTACACTGACCAGCTCAACTCAGCACAAAATGACAACAACAACAACTTGTTCACACATTTTTAAGTCTCTCTAACTGTGAATCTGACACTTTCCACTTCAGAATTGTAAACTTATGAATTGTAGTGCAGGACACGGCCACACAGTGAGCAGTTTGCATTGTTTTGAAGCACATGTTCCAAAGTATGAAAGTCAGTGTGCAACCGTAAGAACGGTCAATACCGAAACACACATTCTCAGCAATAAAGGATTCTATTAAAATGAAAAATCATACATATTTTATGTGAATATAACAGTTTAAAGCTGTGTATGCTATTCATGTAGCAGCATCTTTGAGCTACAACTGTCACTACTATTGATGCTGCCATTGAAAAAAAATTAATAACTTGCACTAAATGAGAAATCATGACTGTGAGTAATACAGTATGTTATATGCTGAGAGCATAACTCTGTAATTAGCCACCACACGAGTCATTGAATAAGAATGTACCCAGCAATCAGCTGCGAGCATCTCATAGAAATGTTGCTGCTATTAAATAAAATACTTACATATGAGCCAGTATAACATTACAGTTCAACAGCAACAAAGCCAATAAGCAGAAAACTGCTGCACCAGATGGAGATAATTAACCCTACACAGCCATTCTCACAGCAGCCAAACACATGCTAGCAAACAATGGAGTGTGATTTATTACCATATATGCATTATACATAAATGTCCCGCTCACTGATGTGCATACCATTGTGTAGTGCTCTTTGAAAGGGAGGGCCAGAAATGATACAGTAATATTCAAAATGATATTGGAGAATTACAGCTGCAGGCTATGTCCATTTATGATACTTTGATGTCTGACGTTTTCAAAATGCCTGTCATTCTTTGAATATATAAAGGCTTATTGAAGATGAAGTTAAAGAACTGAAGAAAATCAACAACCAGATGATACTAGAAAACAGTTTGGATGACACCCATGTAGATTCTGGGAGAAATCACAAGACTGTGTACACAGGTATTCAGCTGCACACACACATACAGTTGGTGTAATCTCCATAGAAAATAAATCAGTAGAGTGACACACTCTGGGGTGGCCTCACATGTTTAATGCCTCATAGGTAAAACTGTTCTTGAACCTGGTGGATATGGCTCATGTGTTCCTGTACCTCTTTCCAGATTCCGGAGGTTGGACCAAGAGATGTCTGGAGTGTGTGGGGTCAGAGGAGATGATGGGTTCTCTTCAGACTCCTCCTGTTGTATGTGTCCTGTTTGGGTAGGAAGGCAGCTGTGGTGATATGCTGGGCAGTTGATGTGCATTCAGCAGTGGCACTGCAATTCCAGAGGGTGATGCAGCTTGTGAGATTGTTCCCCACAGTGGATCCCTAAAAGCTCACTGAACAAAGAATTATTCACCTTGTGTGTTTAAGGTGGTGGTAACGTCAGGCTCCTGCAGATGGTGTCGCATGAGGATCGGGCTATAAGTATCTGTGGGGTGTGAGTGATGGGATTTATGGGTTGAGAGGAGATGGTACAGAGCAGTGAATGTCTCTCTCGCTTGATGTGTGGAAAATGGCTCCAAAGCAGATGTTAATGATTGGCAAAAGGAGTGATTGCATTCGGGTGTGCCAAAGACCATAGTGTGAAGGAAGTAGCTGAGCCTGCAGGTGTATGGAAGCCTATGGTCATACGGGTCTACCAGCAGTGGCAAAAATATACAGTCTATAGGAAATCCTCCGCGGAATTGTGCCAGGGAAGACGTCAACCAGATCTAGCCAAACTGAAATACTTTGAGAGTGGCTGAACATTGATGTGGCCTACATCCAGAAACTGGTCCAGTCCATACTAAATAAAATACAGCTGTTATTGGTGCTAATGGAGGTATTACATGCTATTAGGTACATTTCAGTCACAGATCAGTCATTTGTGAAACTGTGAGCTTATATATTCAAGCCAGAGACATTTATATGCTCCCTATTTAAACTTCAAAAATGATCTACAGCAGGTGCAATAATGCCTGCAGAGAAAACCTTAGTGCCATCTAAGTTTGAAATGTAGAAAGCAGTGCAGTGACTCATCTGACACAGAGGAGATACAGTGATATAAGTGATTATGTATTTGCATATTTGTCACATTAACTCAAATCATCATATAAAATGTAAAACAAGTTTTTTTATTATGAGGTAAGTTTTGCAGTGCCTGTATCACCCATAAGAAAAAGTAATTACCCCTCTACATTTAGCAGTAACAACTGCCACCCAAACAATCAGTCTATCACATCACTGTGGAGGAATATTTTAGAATTGCTTCAATTCAGCCACTTTAGAGCGCTCAGCTACCCTTATAAGGCCCTGCCACAACATCTTAAGCTTGACCAAACAGCTCCAAAACTTTCAAATCTTCTGAGCCATTCAGAGGGAACTTGCTGTTGTGTATTTACCATTCTATCTCTTCTCTGCTGGATTTTCTTTTGATCATGGTACACTGCGCTCCTTTGTTTCGAACTGTTAGCCACCTTCACATTGCTGGAACGGTTTTATTTTTGAGTTATGGCAGTAATCAAGCCTGGGTGTGTCTAATTGAATTCCTTCTGGTTTGTTAACCAAATTTGCTTAACTGCTTGATTGAGCGTCTAGAGTATAGGCACATGAGCGACAGAGCTAGTGGCCCCTCACTTTTATTGGCAGGCTAGAGAGGAACTTGTTTTCAGACTGGGAGGCACAGGATGCAGCCCAGCCCACACCAAAGTCTACACACACATATGTACACATACATACACATACGTACACATACATATACAAGTGGGTAGGATTGCTTCACGGATGCAGTTCCAAAATGCATGAATGTCCCGCAATGCCATTGCATTAGGCTATAGCCTATTGTTAATAGCAGTGCATTCATCACCATAGATATCACAACACCGTTTACTATAAAGCAGGTATCTGTTCACAACAACACAACTACTGACCAGTGGAAGCAACAAAACCATGTGAAAAAACGAGGAAAAAAAACAACAAACTTAGAAAAAAAAGTACTTTAATGGACAGATATAATACAGCATAATGTAGATAATAATTTAAATATGCCCTGTTAGCTTACAGGTTTTAACTGGAGCTTCAATAACAAAAATACTGTGGTCAAATTAACACAGTACCTAATGTCATAGGCTAATCTTAAATAGTACAGTGCCATGCCTGCAACAGTACAGACATCTGCATGCATCTGCTACAGAAGGGTATGTTGAAAAAAAGATGGAACGTGAAAGAGAATAAGAAGCTAACATCAGTTTTTTCTAATCTCTGTCCACTGTAACCGACTTCTGAATTATTACAGATAGACACGTGAATTTAACATTCATGGTGGGAGCATTGCTGTGTTTGCATGCTTACACATGAGCTCTGGCGGCTCACTGGGAATTCTCATGCCCTTCTTGATTTCCCACTCTGGCATTGTTTGCTAATGAACATTTGACTTCCAGTGGAAATGTCTACATGAGTATAATATTACTAAATCAATTTTTTTCATGTAATTTTCATGTAATGATCCTCCTGAAAAATAAACCTCTCATCTGGGATCAGTGAAATTAGGGAAATGCCGCGATATTTATTTAAGCTGAAATATAGTACACCACAAAGAAGTCCACATTAAGCCCAAAGCCCATTCTTGCCAGCTAGAAGGGAAAACATCTCTTTATTTTCTCCCCTCACTATTTATGCCAGTAATGGAGAGATTTTGACTGATTGTGCCAAAATAGTGGCTACCTCTCTGTAAATAATGGCTGTGTTCAGAGGCTCCTGAACTGTGAGGAATATGCCCGTGACAGGGTTTGTGAAGTAGAGGTGGACCGGTGCCGATCTTTATGGGTGGAAACCTCAGCTTCCTCACACATCACGCCAGAAGGCTAACGAAGTAAAGAAACTGGTGCTTATTGCGCTTCTTACACCCGTATTTATTCTCTCTACTCAGTTCCTGGGTAAATCAGCAGCATTAGCAACCTCACGTTCCTGTATCGAGGGTCTCTTAACAAACCTCAGTAATAGCCATGCAGAAGATGGTACATATGCCGGTGAAATAAAAGGTGCCATATAACGGAAAACAGCTTTAATGAGAGTTCAGTACGTTACATTTCCATACCGTGAACCTCACACACTGTTGTTCCTCCTTCAGGTACGAATCTCACTTTTACAAAAAGGGCCTATTCCACATAAGACTGTTCTGTAACACCTATCACTGATTAAAATAATGTTTATTTTTCTGTCTCTCTTTTTATACATGCTACTTTTGTGTAATTATTGTAGTGTCTAACTGTAAACCAGCCAATCAGAGCAGAGCTCATCAAATTATTCATGAGCTCACCAAAATAAAATATGAAACAGCCTTAACGCTTTTCAATTTGCAGTACTGTTTATACTGGCACTGTCATACCCACATTAATCCTACATCTTAATTCTGCTAGTGCACATGTCACTGTATCGCCCTTACTGTCTTCAGTGTCTGACTGTCTCATTATGTCTATCTCAGGGCCCTTATTTTATTTTATCGTATGTCTTGCATTCGTCTATTTTATGTTTACTGTTTAATATATTCAGTATACTCTTGTTCTGGTTTTATTTGTACTTTATTTATTCTGTGTATGTGCTGCAACTTGGGTCAGAGAGTAATGCAATGTGTATGCCTTTGTGTGCATTGTACATATTAAAGTATTGACATTAAAACTACTTGACTTGACTTGATTTGACCAGATGTGTAAAACTGCATCTGGACATTTCTGACACTGACCAAAGTCACGTACCTTCTATGTGGACACCAGAGAACAATTTAAAATACAGAATAAATAATAAAAAGAATTGTGGAACCCAGAAAGACGTATCAGACTGTAATGCTATTGGGAAGGAAGATAAAGGTTTCTCGGAACAATACATGATGATGAATTTAGACTGATATGGGAAATATTTATTGAACTACACATTATTAGCATACCTAATGCAACATGCTAGACATCACGGCACGGTTCCTAATGGTGTCTTGTGACAATCCATCCCTTGCAGCTTGAATATTCTCACATAGTTTCTGCAGATTTTGTGGTAAGGGTGGAGGTAGAGTGATACCAAGACTTTGGGATGACAAACACACCCATCATCATGACCCTGACCATGGTACATCCACACATGGATTCATTCATCTCCACCAAGACAAAAGTGGGGCTTATCACTGAAGATAACCTGCTGCCATTCTACTGTCACTCCATGACAGAACACTTTAACATTTAACTCAAACGTTTCAGGAACCAGACACTTCAGAAACAGGGTTCTTCAGTAACCAGGCGCTTCAGTAACCAGGCACTTCAGAAACAGGGTGCTTCAGTAACCAGGCACTTCAGAAACAGGGTGCTTCAGTAACCAGGCGCTTCAGAAACAGGGCGTTTCAGTAACCAGGCACTTCAGTAACCGGACACTCCAATAAATCTAAACCTAAATCGGTGAGGCCAATCATTCTCTGAGTAGAGAGATTTTGAGTCATTTTGTGCCATTTGTGCTTTCATGTATTTGTATTCCGCACTTTCAAGATTCAAGATTCAAGATTCCACTTTCGTGAAGTGGAACACACACAAGGGGCTAATGGGCACACTTGCACAGAGCAGTGGGCAGCCCTGTCCAGGGCGCCCGGGGAGCAGTTGGGGGTTAGGTACCTTGCTCAAGGGCACCACAGTCATTACTGTCAGTTCAGGGAATCAAACCAGCAACCTTCCGGTCACAAGGCTGGTTCCCTAACCTCCAGCCCATAACCGGGCACATCCGTAACTGGGCATTTCAATAACCGGGAATTTCAGTAACAGTGCATATGAGTAAAGAGCACTTCAGGAACCCGGCCCTTAAGTAACCAGGCATTTTAGTAACTGGGCACTTCAGTAACAGGTCATTTCGGTAACCGGGTACCTCAACTATGCTAAAAACAATAACACCCCTATATTATTAAACGAATAGAGAGTGATGATAGCTGATTGAAGTTTATCAATCCCCCCCATTTCATTCCATATCAGACACCCATGACAGTTGCCTTTTCACAAAGGGCCAGTTGGTGTTAGACTTTTTTTCCCCTCAGTGAATGAAATGGTCATTTAAACCTGTAGTGTGTGTTTACTCAGGTGGTCTTTGTCTTATATTTAGTCATGTTGGAAGATCTAAAAACAAGTGCGAGTATGAATGCAAAAAATAGAAGGAACCAAGAAGGGGGCAAGCACTTTTTCACAGCAGCGTAGCTGTGGTCTCCAGACTTATACAAGCATTCCTGAGAGGAAGAGGCACACACTCACGCACACATACACATTCCAAAACAGAAGACAGAAAAGAGCTTTGATTCCAATCAAAGTGCGGTAGGGTTGGGGAAATTTCCTCCAGCTCCCGCTCTCCTGGACAAATAAGGCCAGCTTCAAACATTAGTGAACACAGCCTGACCCTCGCTGGCTGGGGAAGGGTGTGGTAATGGAAGGATATACGAAAGCAGCGAAAGGAGCATAATGTGGCTCTTTATGCGCTACATACCACCGGCTTTCCTTAAAACCCACTAAAGAAGTATGTTATGAGGCAAAGCTGGGTCCTCAATGGCACAATCTGGAGCTTGAAATGCTGAAATCACTTCAGATATAAACTGAGCCCAGTTAATGTTTTATGACACATCATTAATGTACCACAGTGGTGAAAACGTGGAACCACGTCCTGGAGTCTGAATTTGACTACCGGGACTTAAGTTACCGTCTCAGTAAATACAGTCGTATGTGAACACCCCCCAGGAAAATGACATGCTTTGTTGATCACTTTGAACTGGTAATAAGGTAAATATGACAGGCTGCTTCACAATTTACTGCACAGATTTCTATTTATTGGTGTTACGACCCTCAGCTATGTCTAGGGGACTGGGGTCACAAACATGAGGCAGATGTGGAAGGTGTGGTGGAGAGAGAGATTACACCACAAAAGACTCCAAGCTGCAATAAACCATCACATGCATTGTACAGGACCATGACAGAGTCGACGGTTCAACAGGCAAGTTACAGTTTTAGCAATTACCGTTCATATGAAACCCAAATTGGTGCTTCCATAGGGACAAACTCTGGACACCAAAAAGAAACAAACAAAACTAAAACTAATCCTGACGCAAAAACATAAAGAACAACTTACTTCTGGAAGCTAAACAACGGATGGCCAGGGGCATAGTGGGTAACACTGTTGCCCCACAGCTAGAAGGGCCTGGGTGTGATTCCCAGACGGGGTGTCCTGGGTCTGTTCAGTGTGTAGTACGCATGTTCTCCCTGTGTCTGTATGGGTTTCTTCCAGGTGCCCTGGTTTCCTCCCACAGTCCCAATACATGCAGTTTGATGAATGTGCATATCTGCCTGTCTGCCCGCCCTGTAATAGATTGGCGGCCTGTCCAGGGTGTTTTTGGCTTCTGCCCATTGTATACCGGGATATGCTCCAGGACCTCCTCCGACCCAGAAAGATTAAGCAGTATAGAAGATGAGTGACTGAGTGAAAACTAAACAGAACAAACATACATCACCGGGGCCCGCTTTCGCACCTAGCGTGTTTAACAAAGGGCTTCCTATGTGATGTTAAAGTATAGGCACACCCAAACTGACCTGCTAGTTTCTACCAGTTTTAAAGCTACCAGTTGGTCTAAACATGTTACATGGACACAGATATCAACAAGCTAACGGGTCTCTACTACAAAAGCAATCAGTAACAGACTACATAACAAACAGGCAAAGGAGGGCAGCAGCTAGCATGGATTCTTAAAAATCTGAGCAGCTCTGAGTGGTATAAGGCAGCCACTGCCGCTACTTGTCTCTGAAGGGTCTTAAAGCTGAAGCCCCTCACCTTGCACTAATGTCAGTTCTGACTGGTGATCCAATGGGAAAACAGCAATGGCAAACTATAACACAGGGAAACAAAACAGCATATAAAGGCATATGTGTCATAACACATAACAAATAGAGAAAAAATAAACTGAACATAAAAAGTGCCATAACTTTTACACAGGCCACACTTTTAATCCAAAGCATTAGTTTCAGGAAACAAACAGTACTCGTATATTTCCAATGTGCAGAATTCTTTTCACAATGTACCCAAGCTTTTACATTCAACTGCATGTTATTTCATAAGTTTCAGAATGATCAGTAGTTCAAGATCAATATTCACAGTCCCCAGTAGGACGCTAAAGGGCTAGCTTTGCCCTATCTGAGGTTGTTGACTGCGGCGGAATTGTGTAAGAATTAGGTCACTGAAATGCTTTTATTCTGTCTCTGAGGGTTTCAGAATTTAGTTTGCTCTTCATGCGTGCAGACGTATAAAACTACACGTACAATTCAGGCTAGAGCGGCACGAGACCATTTAATATGACTTCCAGTGGAATTAGGTCACTGAGAGATTTATAATGGTACTAATATCATAATTCAGAGCATCACTTCCTTCCAAGAGTACACAGAAGTCCTTGTTTAAAGCATCAGATCTTATCCAAACTTTACTTCATGCAAGAGCCATAAAAACCACTTGAATATCAGCTTTTCTGGCTGGTCTGTGTATTAGCTCACTGGGTAAAAACAAACTCTTCTGTGGAAAGCTTCTGGTTAGAACTGAGAGGTAAAAGCGGGGTCACACAGAAATAAATTAATACATGATTTGGTTGAGTGGAATGTGAATTTCATTTGATGTTTCTTTAAAGTAAAATTTTGAAGACTAATTAATTGAAGACTAATTAGCTGAAGAGCACATTCAATATGGAATGTATATCACCAGTTTGCAACAAAGCTTTGGGAATGGCAATGTTCAAAAGGCCTGACATACCTGGTTTATAAACTTTGAACCCTTTTTACAGTGTCCTCAAATTTTCACCTGTTTGGTTCTGAGCAGCTCTGCATTTAAAGGCACCCCACAGAGAAGCAGTGGTCAGTCACATAGCAGAATTTTGGGGTGGCCAGTTGGCTCTTGTCTTTCCTGCTTCTGTAAATGGTTCACACAGCAGAGGGTTCTCCTCACTCTCCATTTACCCCTCATTGCTCACTAGCAGCTCAACATTACACGTTGAGTGCCGATGGTGTACTAGTAGTGTCCTAGGACAGAAAATATATATTTGGTTGTATTAATTTGAATGTTCTGTTATGAATGACCATTAAAGGACCAGAAAAACTATCTGGCTGTATTAGTTAAACATGCTGTATTACAAACGGCCACTAGGGGGCTTGCAGAAAGAGATTATCAGAATCTGCATATGTGGCAGACTATTAGCTGGTAAAACAGCTTTGTTTATGGTCCAGTTTAGGGTTGTTGAGAAAGAGCGAGTGAGTGAGAGTGAGCGAATAAGAGAGAGAGAGACAGAGTGAGAGAGAGAATAAACAAGGGCTTCCTATTTCATGTTAGACCACCAGCAAGGCTGTCCAACTCCCAAAACCATGATTCATGGGTTTCCTGACCACTCATGAATAAAAATAACTGGTTTTCCCACGTAATAAAACTTTGGTGATATTCACCGAGTTGATTGTGTAAATTTCACTGTTTCCGAAACTAGGGATTTATTTTGCCACAGTAGGATGTGCGGAAGAAGTGGAGAATATAGCTTTACATCAGAAGGAAGTCGGTGAAAGGTATATTTAGTGTGCTCGGTTAAATGAGAATATGACTGTTCTAACAGGAATCCGTTTGCACAAAAAGGGGAAAATCCTCGCGTTCTGAAAGCAGTTTACAAGCAGGGGTTATGGGAAGTGACCCTGAAGGGGGTGGGAAGTGCGAGTATAGACAGCAATAATGAATAAAAGCAGGGTGCCAACACTTGTTTAATGAGAGGGAGAGAGCCAGAAGAATAAGCCCTGAAAGCATGCATTTCAGTTATGCAGCTTGTAATTCAGCAGGTGAGGTATGACTGAGTCAGCGGCCTTTTCACCCTTTTAGCCTTTATGCCACTTGCCCAAGAGGTCAACAAGCTAATGTCTAAATCAGGAAAAGAGCTGGATACAAAAATAGTGGTTCCCCAACAAATGACTGGAAACACTCCGGCACATTCTGCAGCTATAAATAAGCGCTTTCATGCTTTCAGTGTTTAAGTAATCCAGCTTGAACTTTCCAGGGGGGAGTTAAGAGAGTGGAAGCCATTATAAGCATGTGAAAGTAAAGCATCACTAAACAACTTTGGCAAAAATGTCACGAAACGGACTAAAAGGGCTAAAATGTAAGTTTGAATAGCTAATCACGTCCCAGGTTCTGATCTGTCACAGGATGTGAGATAAGTGTTACTGTATACTACAGTAGTGATGCGCCAAACTTCCTTCATTCAAATGTCTGCACCATTTCCACATGAACAAACTACAGCATCACACTTCTGCCAAAATACATTACGCCTGGGCAGAAATTATGCAGACTCACTCTCACCTTCTAAACCGCTTTATCCTTCTGGGTCATGAGGGTGCTGGAACCTATCCCAGCACTCAGTGGGCAGAAGGAAGGAAACACCCTGGACATGCTACCAGTACATCGCAGGGCAGACACATAGACATACACTCACACACACAGGGGCAATTTGGCATCTCTCTTTCACTTTAATGCATGTCTTTGGATGGCGTGAGGAAACCAGAGCACCCAGAAGAAACCCACACAGACACTGGGAGAACACGCAAACTCCATACAGAAAGGACCCTGGACACCCTGGCCAGAATTCAAACCCAGGCCCTTCTAACTATGAGGGGACAGTGCTGTCCACCATGCAGCCGAAAAAATCAACACATTAGAATAACTGAATTCAGTGTAGGTGATGTGCTATTATTGTGCTTAAACAGAACAACAACATACCTAACGGCATTCAATCATAAAAGCAGTGGCAATTCTGTAGCCTGTTGGGGCCTAAGCACAGGGGACCCTCTAACCAGCCTTCTTCACCACTATGTATAAAATAACAAAATATTGCAAAATTCAAAAGTTCACATAACTGCTATTTTCACACAGTTGAGTCGCATTATTATGTGGTAATAATAATAAACTTGGTAATACCCAGAGTTACCGTCGTATGCAGCACCAATCGCAGTTAAATGAGCTGGGATGATAATAGATGAGCTCTCAGGTGCTGAGATTTTTCAGTATCCTTCTTTATAAATACTGTAATGAAGTAAAGAAAGTGCAGATACAGTTCAAACTAAGTAAATGTCACCTCTAAGGTACATCCGTGGATCGAACGGTGTACCTTAAATACGTTTCTCCCTGGAGAAATGTACATATTCATAACCAGATGTTTTTTAAACAGAACAATACAAAGACTGGAGGAGTGCACAGAGTCAATACAACTTAAACATACATGCATCGTCAAAAGAATACTTGCACCCAGAAGGAATCAACCAACAGGAATGAAACTTGGTGGGTAGGACTGACATTGTGAGATATGCTAATGGTTCAAGTTTCATGCTCTGCCCTGCATGTGACATTATAAAGGCCAGGCACTTATTGTTGCACCTGACTGACTCAACAGCCACCATTGCGGAAATTCAGACAGCAGTGATATTACCCATATGTCATCCTTTTAGTGCCAGCACAATTGACAGACGGTTGCACAGCCCAGGACTACATGCACACAGACTGTCTGGAGTGTTAAGGAATGGCAGCAGGTGTGTTGGTGGAGACGACCAACGGATCCATATGTGGAGCCATCATGATCAGTGCCAAGATGAATGGTTTGTTGTAATGAGTCACATGTCCAGACAATCTAGTGTCAATCCACCTCCACCTTTACCGCACAATCAACCAACCAATCAATCAACCAACCAACCAATCAACCAATCAATCAACCAATCAATCAACCAATCAATCAATCAATATTTATCGGTATAGTGCTTTTTACAACTAACATTTATCTCAAAGCAGCTTCACAGAAAATCAGTTTACATAAAGGAAAAGAAAAGCACGGACTGCATGTACAATCTGTCTGAACTGTGTGAGAATCAAGCTGCATGGGATGGATTATCAGTCTGAATTTATTATGAATTATTGTTCTGCTATGTCTTTCTTCCCAGTAGCATCGTTGTTTTGTATATAGGTTTGATGGAATACGGTACAATGCTCCTTAACTTTCGGTACTGGGCTTTATCCTTAAGGGGATAGCTCAACAAGAGTGGTACTGCCCCAGTGATGGTTTTGTACCTTTTTCTGAGAGCGCTGAAACTGTGCTACCTATTTCCTGTCATGTTGAAGTCAGTGGTCAGACAGGAAACACACTGGGTAAAGGTCATTCAAACAAAGGTAAAACAGCCATATGCTCAGCATGCTGAAATTATTTTTTCTAAAGGCCCATGGAAAAACGTGATATGTTGGATGATTTGAAATCAAACAGCTGAATGTAATATTCAAATAATATTAAGGTTTTAAAATTAGCCATTCCACACAGTTCAAACAAAGTGATGGCACTAAGCCAGTGCATTTGCATATATACTTCCATTGTTCCTATAGCGGTTAAAAGGGCACAGTTTCCTCACAGTTCAGTCGTTAAGATGTAAACAAAATCATTCAGAGTAGTTCCAATGTAAGTTTTGGTCCATTGTTGAGAAACATACTGTCAGATATCTCTGGTGGTGACAGGAACCAGGAGTTCCAATGTTTATAACACAAATATAACCATTTTATTTACTATCAAACTGAGCAGTGAGCCTACATGTGTCGTGGTAGTGTTTATGTGTAGTGTTGATTATAGTAAAATAACAGGGACGGTTTCTTTGGGGACTGTTTTGCCTTGAGGTACACCCTGCATGTACCTCTCTGCCAAGCATGGATTAAATTACTTAAATTTCTAAACCAAGGTTCATCACAAAAAAGCAGTGGCAATTCTGTAGCCTGCTAGGGCCCTAAGCAAAAGTCCACAGGGGACCCTCTAACCAGCCTTCTTCACCACTGTGTATAAAATAACAAAATACTGCAAAATTCAAAAGTTCACATAACTGCTATTTTCACACAGTTGGTCCGGGTAACCTGGTAATACCGTTGTCACTGGGATGATGAATGGTAATCTGGTTGTCCATGTATCTGGCTGCTGGAGGGTGTGGTGGGGAGAATCTAAAGTGTGAACACGACTATCAAGGTGGTCCCACAAGTACAAGGGCAGAAGTCTGGGATTGCCAAGGAAGTACTGGGAAGTCTTGGTCATGCTCTTCCAACCAATGTCGAACATTCCTAGTCATGTGACATGTTGCATTCTCTTGCTGGAAGATCCCATCCACCCCAGGGAAGACATTCATCACGTATGAGTGTACGTGATCTGCAAGGATGGATTCACACCCAAATCGGTGGAAACCACCTTTCATATGGTTAAGAGGGCCCAGAGAATGCCATGAAGGAATGTGACTTCCTTCAAGAGCTATGCACTGCTGCCATCGAAAGTAGGAAGTGGTCATAATAATTTGAATTGACTGTGAATATAATATACTCTCAGGTGCCCCCAACTGGCCTGTAGCCTGCCTTGTCTGGTTGCATACGAGGCTGCTGCACAGAACTTCCATTAAACATTGTTTCAGACATCAGGCAGCATATATCTAACTTTACATATCTTATTTCCTGTAGTAACTTTATGTGGTGAAGCTTTTAGAGGCATTAAACTTTTCAGACACCTAGTTACCATCACCCCCACTGTGAACAGTTCTGCCTTAACCACTTTCTGTAGGACCGAGTATTTCACATTAACCCACTCTGGGATCCCCCTTTGAGTCTCCTGAGTCTCCACTGTCACCTTTAGGTTGCTCATTGGGGGCCTGGACCCGGATTCTCTGTAAACCTGACCTGACTTGACAGTCTGCTCCAAATCTCACACATGTAACAGGGTGCTGGTCCCAGCTGCAGCTTTGAAATGTCCCTGCAGGTGTTCCGTGTGACTGTGTGAGATGTAGATTCATTGATGGTCATTCAGAACAGTTTTCAGCTTTCTCAAAGCATTTCTGGATCCTGTTTGATGTATGCTTTGGCCTTTGTCTTGCTGAAAGACACATGACCTCCGGCGGAGGTCCTGCTTACTGACACTGGGCCGTACACTGTGCTCAAATATTCTTTGTTGTGTTGGGATTTCATGATGCCATGCACTCTTTTAAGGCACCTGGAGCCAGAAGCAGCAAAACAAGCCCGAAACATCTGCGAACCTCCTCCACGTTTGACCGGAGGGACTGTGTTCTTTTCTTTGAAGGCCTCATTTCGTTTTCTGTAAACAGTCCAATGAGGTGCTTTTCCAAAGAGATCTATTTTCGTCTCATCTGTCCACAAGACATTCTCCCAGAAGGATTTTGGCTTCCCAAGGTTAGTTTTCCCGAATTCCAGTCTAGCTTATTTTATGTTTTATGTGTCAGCAGCAGCATCCTCCAAGGCCTCTTGCCATAGAGTCCCCTTTCATTCAGATGACAATGGACAGTGTGAGCAGACACTGTTGTACCTTGTTTCTGCAACTCAGGTTGAATTGTGTGGAAGCCGATCAAAGTCCTTTCTGGAGTATTCCAACGACTCTTCGCTGCAGTCCACTCTTTTCTTCCATTCACAATCAAAGACCTTACATTGGCCCATGGGCTCCAAACTACTTAATGACTCTGAGAGGGGCCTTGATTTAATTCCTGGCCAGGGCATCCAGGTGTTCTGTGTTCTCCCTGTGTCTGCATGGGTTTTCTCCAGGTGCTCCGGATTCCTCCCACGGCCCAAATACTGTCCAAAGTTAGGTGAACTGGAGATGCTAAATTGTCCCCTAGATGCGTGTGCGAGAATGTGTGTGTGTCTGTCCTGGACTGGCGGCCTGTCCTGTGTGTTTCCTGCATTCTGCCCAGTGAAGGCTGGGATACGCTCCAGCACCCCCTGTGACTTAGAACCGTGCCAACAGTATTGGCAAACCCATGTCTGTGGAGTTCTGTGTTGAATAAGATCAGATTTGGCTTTTTTCTTAAAAATTTTGTTCCAATGCAAACAATGAAATACACATGTGAACAGCAAAGCAAAATAATCCGGGCCATTGTTGCACTATATGGAAAACTGCAAGAGTGCCAGTATTTCTGGCTATGCCTATAAAACAGTGTCTCAGGTATCAGCCAACGTATCCGTGACCATATTACGCAATATCTTTCTGTCCGAGAGCTTTAAACTATTCAGATGTTTGGTTCTCACCACAGTTCTCTAGAACTCAGTGCAGAGTTCAAAGCTGCGTTTGGAAGCAGTGCAGCTTTGGAAGCTTCATGAAATGGTTTTCCATGGCCAAGCATAGGCTAGAGTGGTGTAAAGCTGCTGGACTCTGGAGTAGTAAATGAGTGAGTGAGTTAAAGCAGAGTTTTACAGATTGTATAAAATATCACAAGTAAACAGTTAAGATGTAAGATGCAAAGATGTCATAGAGAGGTTTGTTGTGAACAGACTGATGATTTTGATTTGCACTATGGGTGTACATGGGCTACCACTTTATGGCTGTTGGTGATCTTGGATGCGCCTGTTTTCTAGCAGGGCCTATAATAGTGCCACATTTAATGTTCCCCAAATTCTACTGCCATCGCCACCTATTCTAAAGCCAGTGTGTCTCTAAAAAAATGCATGGCTATGTGCTTTTATACACTTGTGTGCACAGAGATATTCTCCAGGAAGGATTCTGGCTTTCTAAGGTTGGTTTTCCTGAATTCCCGTCTAGCTTATTTTCTATTTTTTTGAATTTGTATGGACCAGATAAAAGGTTGTTGGAAAATTGTGTGGTAAAAATTAATCTGTTTTTTTTTATTCACAGCTAACCTCTGGATATGGCCATATTTAGGCATGGTCTCTACTTGCCACACCTCCATGTGAAAGCTACCAAAGCTGCTGTACTGAAGCCCATGAACCATGCAGAGTACATCCATGCAGGGAACAAGGCACTTATTACATAACAGTCCTGGCAGAAGTGGAGTGGGAGGGTTCGTTCCTGTCCGCCGGGGCACCTCAGCCATGTCCTGCCGCAGAATGCTTGGAATGCCCAGAGTCTCCATTTCCACGGGGTCACCATAGGAACAACATGAAGTCTGTTTGACCGAAGGAAGACAAAGTAGCCATTGTTCCTGTTCCCAGTGATCCCTTAAAGCCACCCCCCCAGCCCTAAAACCCAAGACACTGTTTTGTATGGGACAAATTGTTTTTGTTTTGAAGCATTGGCTTGTGCAAGCAGCAGGTCCCCATGACAAGCTGCAGATGGTAACCAAAACGCCATCAAATTTATCATGGCTGTAAACATATCTAGTAATCTGTGTACTTACTCTGTAAAAACACCAGACAGCATAATGAGATATCATAATTTATTACTGATTCATCTGATTGATTATTTGTGATTTATGAGGTCAATCTTTTCCCATGCTTGCATGCTCTGGAGCATTCTGGGTTTATACTGATGGATGATGCTCCAAGACAGCTTCTTACGCCTGATGGATGACTTCTGAATCCAACATGTGAACAGGGTGGCAAAAATGTGCTTCGTTGTAGGAAATGAGGGCCAAGCTCAACTTTTCCATGAGTTAAAATGAAGCATAATCAAATGCGACAAACTCAAAATTCTCACAGATTTCATAGAATAATCAATGAAAAGGTCCTGAGCATGTAATGCAATAAGAAAAACCCGCACCTTATAATTTTTATACTGCACATTGAATATTTGTTTGGACATTCATGATTCTTAATCCCTCATCTGCAAGCATTTAGCAGCCTTTCTCTTCCCTGGGAAAACGGCTATGAAATAAGTTCTACTAGACCAGCATACTGAAAGCATTTCATAAGCAATTTCTCAGCCAAACAACATGATCACAGACATGATAGAAAAGACAAGCTAACCCTGCCTGAGCTACTTGTGAATAGTATCCAGATGAACGGGATGAGGTTATACATTCTAAGAGCAAGACAGTGCTTTCTTTTTTTTCCTTCAAAAATGTCTATCGGTTTGGTTACACCACTGTGGTCTCTCTGCCATTAGTAACTCGTAAAGCACTCATATGATGGGAAACTAATTTTTTCTTGATTGTCTAAACTAACACATCTTAGTGTGTAATCACTGTCATGGGTTCAAAACACACAATTGACTCAGCAACAGTACATACATGGTAACTTAGGAACAAAAGTGAATTTAAGTTTTTTGTGACATTACAAGAACCAATATACACTCTTCTTCAACAGATTAGCACTCAGAAGGAAGTGTTAGATCACCATGCTATTGGGAAGGAAGATAAAGGTTAACCCTAAAGATAATCTGCTGCTGTTCTGAGTCACTCCATGACAGTCTGGCACCACACCATTGTAGTCTTTGATGACGCTGACATGGTGTTAAGGCCAGTCGTTGTAATGGTCTGTGTGCATGTAGTCCTGCATTGTGCAGCTGTCTGCCAATGACGCTGGCACTAACAGAATGGCTCATGGAGCGCATCACTGCTAGCTAAATGTCCACAATCACGACTGTTGGGTCAGTCAGGTACAGTCTGACAGGTCTAAGGCCTGTCCTTGCTTACATCACATGCGCTGCCAACTGTGAAGTTTGAATTACTCACATGTCTCACCTCCCCACCAAGTTTAGGAGCAAGGGTGCAAATATTTGTCCAATATACAGCTTACAGTTTTTCACACAGACAGTTATTACTGTCACACAACATGGACACACTGTGGGCTTGTGACATGAAGATGTGATTTGATGGCATATTTTTGAGAAAATAGAGAAAGAGTGAGAGAGAACACGGGGGGAGGGGGGGAGGGGGGGGGGCAAACAGAAAATGTCTGGGATCACATCAAAGTCAGCAGGTAAAGGAAAAAAGAAAATTCATCAGTACAGTGAGTGTCAGCATATATCAAAGTGAGTGAAGGTATATTCAGGCCTTCCATAACAGCACAGTGAGTGTCAATGGTATATCAGGTTAGCATCAGTGAGTAGAGTGGTAAAAAAAGGTTAGTCTGAGTACAGTGAGTAGAGTCAGCAGATATATTCAGGTTAGTTTGAGTACAGTGAGTAGAGTCAGCAGGTTTATTCAGGTTAAACTGAGTACAGTGAGTAGAGTCAGCAGGTATATTCAGGTTAGTTTGAGTACAGTGAGTAGAGTCAGTAGGTATATTCAGGTTAGTTTGAGTACAGTAAGTAGAGTCAGCAGGTTAGTTTGAGGTGAGTGGATTATTCAGGTTACAGTAAGGTATATTCAGGTTAGTTTGAGTACAATGAGTAGCAATACAGTGAGTAGAGTGCAGGTTAGTTTGAGTTAGAGTAGCAGGCTACATGAGTAAGAGGTATATTGTACAGTGGTTTAGTTACCTACAGTGAGTTCAGCAGGTATATTTAGTCTGAGTTTAGTCACAGTAAGTGAGTTTAGCAGGTATATTCAGGTTGAGTTCAGGTTAGTGAGGACAATCAGAGTCAGCAGGTATATTCAGGTTAGTTTGAGTACAGTGAGTAGAGTCAGCAGGTATATTCAGGTTAGTTTGAGTACAGTGAGTAGAGTCAGTAGGTATATTCAGGTTAGTTTGAGTACAGTGAGTAGAGTCAGCAGGTATATTCAGGTTAGTTTGAGTACAGTGAGTAGAGTCAGCAGGTATATTCAGGTTAGTTTGAGTACAGTGAGTAGAGTCAGCAGGTATATTCAGGTTAGTTTGAGTACAGTACAGTGAGTAGAGTCAGCAGGTGATATTCAGGTCAGTTTTGAGTACAGTGAGTAGAGTCAGCAGGTAGCAGGTATTCAGGTTAGTTTGAGTACAGTGAGTAGAGTCAGCAGGTATATTCAGGTTAGTTTGAGTACAGTGAGTAGAGTCAGCAGGTATATTCAGGTTAGTTTGAGTACAGTGAGTAGAGTCAGCAGGTATATTCAGGTTAGTTTGAGTACAGTGAGTAGAGTCAGCAGGTATATTCAGGTTAGTTTGAGTACAGTGAGTAGAGTCAGCAGGTATTCAGCAGGTTCAGGTTAGTTTGAGTACAGTGAGTAGAGTCAGGTATATTCAGGTATATTCAGGTTAGTAGTTTGAGTACAGTGAGTAGAGTCAGCAGTCAGTATATTTCAGGTTAGTTTGAGTACAGTGAGTAGAGTCAGGTTAATTTGAGTACAGTGTGAGTAGAGTCAGTAGTATATCAGGTCAGGTATATTCAGGTTAGTTTGAGTACAGTGAGTAGAGTCAGCAGGTATATTCAGGTTAGTTTGAGTACAGTGAGTAGAGTCAGTAGGTATATTCAGGTTAGTTTGAGTACAGTGAGTAGAGTCCGCAGATATATTCAGTTTAGTTTGAGTACAGTGAGTAGAGTCAGTAGGTATATTCAGGTTAGTTTGAGTACAGTGAGTAGAGTCAGCAGGTATATTCAGTTAGTTGAGTACAGTTTCAGTAGGTATATTCACAGTTTGAGTACAGTAGAGTCAGCAGTTAGTATATTCAGGTTAGTTTGAGTACAGTGAGTAGAGTCAGCAGGTATATTCAGGTTAGTTTGAGTACAGTGAGTAGAGTCAGCAGGTATATTCAGGTTAGTTTGAGTACAGTGAGTAGAGTCAGCAGGTATATTCAGGTTAGTTTGAGTACAGTGAGTAGAGTCAGCAGGTATATTCAGGTTAGTTTGAGTACAGTGAGTAGAGTCAGCAGATATATTCAGGTTAGTTTGAGTACAGTGAGTAGAGTCAGCAGGTATATTCAGGTTAGTTTGAGTACAGTGAGTAGAGTCAGCAGGTATATTCAGGTTAGTTTGAGTACAGTGAGTAGAGTCAGCAGGTATATTCAGGTTAGTTTGAGTACAGTGAGTAGAGTCAGCAGGTATATTCAGGTTAGTTTGAGTACAGTGAGTAGCAGTCAGTACAGTGAGTAGAGTATATTCAGTACAGTGAGTAGAGTCAGCAGGTAGTATAGAGTCAGGTATTCAGTTTAGTTTGAGTACAGTGAGTAGAGTCAGCAGGTATATTCAGGTTAGTTTGAGTACAGTGAGTAGAGTCAGCAGGTATATTCAGGTTAGTTTGAGTACAGTGAGTAGAGTCAGCAGGTATATTCAGGTTAGTTTGAGTACAGTGAGTAGAGTCAGCAGGTATATTCAGGTTAGTTTGAGTACAGTGAGTAGAGTCAGCAGGTATATTCAGGTTAGTTTGAGTACAGTGAGCAGAGTCAGCAGGTATATCCAGGTTAGTTTGAGTACAGTGAGTAGAGTCAGTAGGTATATTCAGGTTAGTTTGAGTACAGTGAGTAGAGTCAGTAGGTATATTCAGGTTAGTTTGAGTACAGTGAGTAGAGTCAGTAGGTATATTCAGGTTAGTTTGAGTACAGTGAGTAGAGTCAGTAGGTATATTCAGGTTAGTTTGAGTACAGTGAGTAGAGTCAGCAGGTATATTCAGGTATATTCAGGTTAGTTTGAGTACAGTGAGTAGAGTCAGCAGGTATATTCAGGTTAGTTTGAGTACAGTGAGTAGAGTCAGCAGGTATATTCAGGTTAGTTTGAGTACAGTGAGTAGAGTCAGCAGGTATATTCAGGTTAGTTTGAGTACAGTGAGTAGAGTCAGCAGGTATATTCAGGTTAGTTTGAGTACAGTGAGTAGAGTCAGTAGAGTTTGAGTACAGTGAGTAGAGTCAGCACAGTGAGTACAGTGAGTAGAGTCAGTAGGTATATTCAGGTTAGTTTGAGAACAGTGAGTAGAGTCAGCAGGTATATTCAGGTTAGTTTGAGTACAGTGAGTAGAGTCAGCAGGTATATGTAGTTCCCTTTAGGAGGTTAAGTGAGCGGGTGTAGAATGGAATAGTAATGGTAAAATAGTATATTACTAAAATGATTAATAGCTGTAACCACAGTTTACTGGTGGGTGAATTTCTCTGTTATAACTATTATAGACTCAGAATAACTTACATTTTATATCTCCATAAAGACATGGCCTATTTTCATAGGCCTACATTTAATTTTTACTCCCATTGTAACTACTGGAATTTCTCTTTGGTTTTGAAAGCTGTTTGAAGGCCACAGTCATGTGTCATTATAGTCCTAAGTTTCATGGACATTAAAAATTCTTTCTGGTGTAGAGTAATTCTGATGTATTCACTCTGAGATCATGCTGATGGTTACTACTGAAACCGAAAGAGCCTTAAGGGTTCTGCCACATGTGTATTGATTAAAAGGGAAACAGGTTACATCATTCTCCTGCAGGCTCCAGACCTGAGTGGGTAGATAATTGGAGTGGCCACCTCAACAGATTGAGCATTCCTCTTTCAGAAGACAGGCTTTGGCACTAAGTGTAGCTGCTCTTGTATTTCTTTTGGTTCTTTCATTTACGTCATTAAGTGCCCAAGTAGAAATGTAGCCTTCACCAGGTCTTCTGGGTGCTACTGTATACATGGTGGGGTGGGTGGTCTTTGCACGTACATGCCAAATACACTGAGAGAATTGTTCTCTAAAGCTTCAACATGATACCTGGGAATGAGTAATGTGGGTGGGTGGTCCACAATGTTTTTGGCCCAGGATGCATTTAGTGGAAGTCTACCCCAGCAGATCGAACAGGATAGCTCTATAGGATGAAGCATGACTGCAAAGCTACAGGAGCAAGTATTGGCAGTTCATAATAGAATACCATCATAACCTTGACATTCTCTACTGCTTAACAATTTTCGCCAGAACTGTCAGCTTTTCTGAGTTACTTTATCTTCCTTCCAGGCATATCTACAGTACCTTAAGCCATTAAGCCTTTGGGATATGTATTCACTGACAATGCTAAGCCTGCTACTGCAGATCTTGAACTACTGCCTATGCAGTACAGTCCAAAGTCTTAAACGTTGGCTACACTAGGCGCTTGGCATTGCATGGCTGGTATAAGGTGATTATGGGAGACATCCTCTTGATAAAAGCGTAGCCATTCTTATAAGCAGATGTTCCTTAATTTTTCTTCGCTTGAATGTATAATTCTCGGAAAATCCATAATTGGCTTAAAACCAAGGGCCAGTTCCAGAGAAGGCCTAATGATTTCCGAGAACTAAGTAATACAACTAAGAAATCTGTTATGTTTAGTTTATTTTTATTTCATGTACTTATAATACCTACTGTAATTATAATACCTACTGTAATTATAATACCTGCTGTAATTATAATACCTGCTGTAATTATAATACCTATTGTCTGTATGTATCTGTAGGTATGCATAAAGTTATGATTTGGCTGAAAACCAAAGGTTAAAATTTTGACACCCAACAAGAAACAATCTGTCCAATTTTTTCTATAGTATCAAGGCAGAAGGTAGGTGAACTAGGAACAAGCTCTCCCATTGAACGAATGTCTTCAGGAGCAAAATGGAAGGACTTGCTAGATTAACTACTAACAAATCAAATCAAATCACTTTTTTTGTCATGTCACATTTTCACAGGTGTGAAGGTGTGTGAAAAACGTATGTGCGTAGTCCCTTACAGTACTTAACATAAGTAGTGTAGGTAGTGACAGTGGACTCAACCAAGCATATTGTCATTTACAATGGGAGGTACCAAATGTATGGGAAAACGTGCCAGTCTTGGGCTTGGGGAAGTTGAGGAAACATCAAAGACCCAATGCTGGCATGTTTTATGAAAGCAGAATCCTTCTTGGACAGCACATGCACAACTGTATTTCCAAGTGGGATCTGGCAGTTGGCCTGTACCTCTTGAAAAGCTTCCATTCTTATTATTGTGTCATATGAGTTTAAAGGAAAGAAGCACCATGTGATCTTATTTAAGCTGACCTTCCACCCACAGTAGCACCGCTGACTTTAAATGATGTGCAAAAAAGAACAGATTTTAATCTTTTGCTTACAGTACTTTTAGAAAATTAGCTTTAGGCAGGGACTTTCCAGAGTCTCTCAAATCCGTGGGAAAATTTGCTGACTTGAGGCAATCGTTCTGACTGTTGCTGGTAGATTCCAAATTTTAATATTCAATTTTGAGCTGTTTAGCCAACCCTTCCAGTTGTACAACACAAGTGGATGGTCAATGTTTGCAAGCTATATTTGATATTAAGTAAAAAGCAGGTATTTGAGGACCATTAATGTCCCACCCCAGACCTTTAATAGTTGATTAGCTGCTACTGTTGGTTTTCTTTCCATTTGTTTTTCTTCATTGCATTTAAAAATGTGCACTACAAAGTACAAGTTTACAGTTTCCTGTTGGCTAGTCTGTATATTCTACAACATTAGTTTCAGCAAGACGAGGCTCAGACCCTGTTTGCCAGCGCTATCCTACTTGAGCCCAGCCATAAACTAGTGGTCTTGATCTTGTCTTTGTGTCAGTCTTATTTGGACTTGGCTCAGGCTTGGAATAAGAAATTGTTGCTAATCTAGATACTAGTCACATGAAGCAACCAGGAGTAAACAGAGTCTCAGACTTCTGAGAATATCTCATGGTGAGTGGCTTGAGCCTCACTGCTGTTGGGTACCCCCTCTGGTTTAGTATTTGACCACCTGTAATTTTTCAAAGAGACAGAGGCCTATTAGTCATCAACACAGTGCTGGAAATCCCACTGATAAAATGTGCATGGTCTCTTTAAGAAAGCTACAGGGGTTATTAATAACTTGCTATATGATGTTTACAAAAATAAAACAATATAGACTTGGCTATGACTTCTGTTCTACATAGATATTAAAAAGCATAGAGAGTAATGCCACAGCTTTGATAAAGCTTGACAGTGTTAGAGCTATACTGCACAACTTTCACCATTATGTATGCTTTCTTCTGTACCAGTGCCACAGTACTGCTTTTAATAAGAGTGAATGCCATATACAATAAATCACATTATGTTTCATTCATGTTGCCCTTTCCCCCTTTGAGCCCCCATGCTCAGAAATATCTGTGCACAGGACTGCAACATGCCAAACAGGAGAAAACAAAAATATGATACTCACTGCAGTGGTAAATGCTTGGCTTATTTTGGAACCTGTCTCATGACCAAAACTCATGACTCAGCAAACCAATTAGAACATACTCCTGAACATGTCTTCTAATTCATATTTACTATTTACCATGTACACTGATGTCATAGTGCACAACATGGTTCCCCAACCCATACTGAGACTTATGTACAGCTTCTATTATACTACAGTGATGCAGTCTGAACATTGTCATAACTAATATCTTCAGGAATGCAGTGGAGATCCACAGGGTTCACTGGGGGCATATAAGATCATATAAAACTTGGCTTATGGTCGCTTAATTCACTGCCCAGCCAGGGAATCCCATGGCACACTCAGGTCTGACTAGTCAACTACCACAGCAGCATCCTGCCTCCACACTCTTGTAGCCATTCTTACAACAAAGTCAGGCAACCCAAACTGGTAGATCAGGTCCAGCTTCATAAGAAGTTTTTCAGAGGTATGTTTTTACTTTCTTAGCTCTCTGTGCACTGTGTGAGGTTGTGCCATCTTCACCGATACAGAGAAAAAAGCTGCTTGAGGCAGCTGAGAAGCGTTTATAGGCAGATCCATATTGAAGTAAAACAGTTCCGAACTGGGGAAGAGACCGGGAAAACCAGGGGAGTATATCGCCACTGTCCAAAGAAAAACAGGTATCTCCAAAATAGCAACTTTACAGGAGAGGCCATTTAATTTGAATGGAAGTCAATGGAACCAGATGTTTTTCCAAGCTGTTGTTGGGCCAGTTCTGTTGGTCCATTCTTCATGAAATTTCCACACAGTGTAAAAAGTAGCTCATGTGATCAAATGAGGCATAAAAGTGAAAATCATCAAAAATGGAGATACATGTTTTTCTTTGGACAGCGACCATATGTAGCAGTCCTAATGAGACCAGTGTGAGAGTGGGTGGAGCCAGGGAGAATCCAAGCTATCATCCAAAATGTCCTTATTTTTCTATAAACAGTTAAAAACTTTATTAATGTATCTGCTGAAAAACTGTCATCTTTGAGAGATCCTGCTCTTGTTTTAAATCTGTCTAATTAGAAAACAACTCAAGAAGACAACTGTTGTCTGTAAGGATGAGTAGCTGTCAAGAAAGCTTTATTGTGAAAAGGAAATAGACAAATGATCCAAAGTTGGGCTATCAGAAGAGTGGACTGACCGTCACAGAGTTCAGGCCTTAATCTGAATGTGTTTGGAATGATTTGGATTGTGGGAAGCAGAAAATATAACCAACCTCTAAGACTGAACTTTAGATGTGAGTAAAATATCCTACAGGTTTCTGCAAATAATCCTGAAAATAATGGGGGCTGTAATAAAGGCAAATGCTAAATTCTTGATATTACACTGTAAAAAGTGCAACCTAAATTAAATAAGCAATTGAAGTTTAACTTGAATGGTTCATTCAAAGTCCTCTTCATAGGTTAAATACAACCTTATTCATTAGATTAAGTTTTTTAGGTTGGACCAACAAAACACTTTTTACAATGAAGATTTATTCACACTTTGTGTAGCTTTACATACAGTCAGTATATGTCTGTTTTTTCGTGTACTCAGTGGCCATTCTGAGTGAAATGGTGTTTACACGGTACTGTACTTTCGATTACTGTACAACTAAAAACCCAAAATTAAACTGGTGAAATAATAGCTTCAGGTTGGGATTCTGTTAAACAGATTAGGCTTTGGGTGGAGGTGATTCATTTGATGGTCTTTAAATTTACTAAGGCTTTCTGTTGTAGGTTTCAGTTCAAGGACATGAATCTGTACGCTCCAGCATCTGACCTAGAACACTGTCTGCCTCCAAGAGGAGATGTTCCAAGGAGAAAGAAAAAAGTCCAGGACATAGAAATTCCTCTAACGTCTGGTCCTCTATTATCCACCTACACAAAGCGCATGGGAGACTATTAGAATGACATCACCGTTCTAACTTATCTTAAGAGAGGCGGACCAACTGAGGCCTTTCACAGTGGCCTGCTGAAGAGGCTGACACCATCCAGGCTATGACAAGGACTGGTGCCGAGACATGCATGGTGTAATCAGCACCACACAGATATGGCATTGCAGCGTTTATCTAATGGATGCCTGCTTCCTTTGATCCACTCTGCTTTGAGGAGCAGTTGCCTGGTAGCTTTGCTGAAGGGAAGTGAAGGGAAGCATGAGCTGCCTGAACAAGCTGCCCGAGTACTCATCGCCCTGGTGTGAGGAAATTAGTTTGACAGTAAGTGGAGTCACATTCAGGGCTGGACAGAATGCTATGTTTCCTCCTGTTCAGTTTTCTTTTTCAGATGTGGCTGACATTATCAAGCCGCCGTCTGCCTTGCCTGCTCTGAAGGTCGCGTCAGTGTGAGGCGACCAGGCATGATGAACGCAGCAGCAAAGTTTAGCCAAGTTCTGTCAGAGTAGAGCCGCCTGGAGGAGGCTGCCGAAAGTAAACAGGCTTGATTCACGTTCTCAACATAGCTGAAGGTGAACGCACAGTTAGTTGTGGTTAGAAGCTTGCACGTGAAGAATTACGGTGCCAGTGTAAATAAAAAAACGAAGGGAAAATGACTTTAGCCCTTTCAGCGGGGATAGTGATTCATACGGCCAATAGGCATTTAGACAAGAGACACACTTCTGCAGGACAGAGTCCCTACAGGAGCTGCAGCTGATGTTCAGGGAAATCCAAGACCTCTTTGATAACTTGAGAATATCATGACCAGATTTTAATGCAACCCCTTTGATTAGGAAGCAAAAGTTACCATTTCCTCCTTTTTCCAACTGTAACCGATTAGTCAATACATGTTTGGTGTCCAAAGATTGATTCTTTAGTTTTGTACTTGAAGCTTAAAGCCCACTTATACTACATTTACAGCATTTAGCTGATGCTCTTATCCAGAGCGACTTACAAGGTTAATCATATTACAGGTAGGCCAATGTAGTGTTAGGAGTCTTGCCCAAGGATTCTCATTGGTGTAGCACAGCATAGTCACCCAGACCAGGATTTGAACCCCAGTCTCCCACATGTGGTGATGGCTACTTGGTGGGTATTGGTTATCTGCTGAGCTACACCAACCATCATGCAAACTGCTGGGCATAATTCTTTATCAATCAGACTAGCCTCAAAGTAGTGGTGGACAACAATGATTAGTAGAACAGCAACTTAATCATTATCAAATAACTTGTTCTCACTCACTCACTCATCTTCTCAACCTTCTGGGTCATGGCAGGTGCTGAAGCCTATCCCAGCATTCAATGGGCAGAAGGTAGGATACAAATTCGGACAGGCCGCCAATCCATCACACACACACACGCACACATCTAGGGGGCAATTTATCATCTCCAATTCACCTGGCCTCATGTCTTTGAACTGTGGGAGGAAACCAGAGCACCTGGAAGAAACACACACAGACACGGAGAGAACATGCAAACTCCACAGAGAAAGGTCCCCGGACGCCCCTGCCCAGGGAAATGAATCCAGGCCCTTCTTGCTGTAAGGTCACTGCGCTATCCACTGCTAATAATTAGTTAAAAATGGTTAATAAATATGTGTGCATTAGTTTATGCTACCATTTGAATTATTAACCACTCAGTGACATACAAATAATGTAGTGTCAAAGTTATTCATAGATGTTTATACTGAAGTGAGATGATACAGAAAACGTATTTAAAGTACTTTCATTGTATAATAGCACCAGAGCCAATGTCTAGAGATGCCTAGTACAATGTCTAGTACAGCAAATATTCAAAAGCCAAACTGATAAATGTAATAAAATGAAAAAACTGATAACAGCAGTTGTGGTTTTATTTTCTTTACTGTGGCAGCATTCCTCTGAAAGTGTGATTACTACAGAACAGTACTTTCTAAATCCTGGAGTGATGCCTATTAATGCTTTGGCTAATATATCCTATTTGTTACATATCTATATTTTATGGCTGTATACTGCGTCACAAGGAATTTTATATAAATCAGAACCTCAATACTACACTCTGACCACATTCTTTTAATCTATGATAAACAAACAAACAAACAAACAAACAAACAAACAGAAAGTGAAAAAATAAATTAGTAGGAATGGAAAGATTCAGATTCACATCACTACACCACACTACATGTGTACTTGTGTGCTTTCTGGCATTGTGTGACAAACTGTTATCTATAAAACTTAGTAGCAGCTAGCTGGAAGCTTACATTTTTTTTCCAAGCAAACTTTAGGCAAATGAATATAACTGCTTTAGAAAAGAGTTGTGCTCCTTTCATCTTATGGTTTCTTCACAAACAGTTCTCAGACTGTTACATGAGCTAACCTAAAGTCTAATTTTATCTGTGGGACCTTCTCCATGCTTGAAAGCAGGGGCTCAGACTAAGACTTTTGGTTCTGAGCCTCTGTCCGAGTGTTCCACCGGGGATCAGAGGCTTGTTTTGAGGAGAGATTAGCTCCTGCTGGGTTTATTTGGCAGAGGTGAGTAACTTACACTGATTCACCCACACAACCTCAGCAGGGCAGTGACCTCCACCGGCCACCCACCCTCACCAACAATACACAGGGTCTAAGAGGGACTTGCCAGTGAGAAAAAGATCAGGAAGATGTGTTGCAGAAACGTGATGCTCAAACTCATGTCTAAGAAAGCTGTGTGTTAAACAAGCACAAGCCTACCTGATTCACCACTAAGCTTCCAGTAAACAGGATGTGCTGTCAAACCTCAACTAAAGCAAATCGCTGCATAATTAAGACATATTTTACTAAATAAACGCGTATATACACATGTGCCTGGCTGAGAGGAAACTAAACAGCATTAAGGACTGAGTACTGTTTAGTGACTGAGGGAATCCGCTGCACCAGTACCTGTTCACACCTCTCCCAAAGGCACGCAGAGCTACGGTTCAACAGGAGCCACACATGCACCGCTGCAGTGAACTTTCTGCATCTCAAACTGCTGTTTTTTTGCCTCACCATAGGACTGCAAACCAGAGGGCCAGCAATCATTTTTGCCTTTGCAGCACTACACAGTTTGGGCCATGCATTCTGCTAGGCAGAACAGATCATTATGAACTGGTTAGCCTTGCTAGCATGCTGTCTTTCTTCCTTCCATCCTTTCTTTCTTGAGTTCTTGAGTCTTATATCCTAGAGCTATAGCCAGGCACAAGGCAGGAAAAGGCATCAGGCATTTGGACATCCCAGTGGACACTCCTGGTTCAATTGTGAGGAAAGGGGAGCTTCAACATCCAACAACCAGGCACTACCTAGACAAGGCAGACACTCAGACTGGAGTGAAGGTACAACAGCCAATCGCACAATGTTATCAAGAGCTCTGCAAACAGCTGGCTTATACAGGAGGGTGGCTAAAAACCAGGTTATCACTAAAGCATTTTTTATGTTTTATGCTTTATGCACGCATGAGTCAGGAGGAAGAACAGATTTGGCCATATTGTAGTGGAGTACACAGTAAGGGATCTGATGTTGAAAGATAGTGTAAAGTCACCCGAAGTAAAAAGTCACCTGAAATGGTGTCACAATACAACATACAACTGGCTGTTTTGCTCAATACGAGCTTCTTCACTAAAGAAACGACACACAAGCATCAACGATGACAGTTAACAGACCTACTGAGCTGCTGTGCCCTGTATGAGTTGCGGGGAATAGACTGTTTTCTTAGGAACCCCAGTGAAGAAAGCTTTACAGTAATTCATTCTGCTCATAACAAATGCATGAACAAGTTTTTCTGTGTTGCTCTGAGGTATAAATGGCTGAACTCCAGCAATATTTCTCAAATTATGAAAATTGTTATGGTTGCTGGAATGGTCTAATACAGCGACAACAAAAACATAAAAAAAAATCAAAATGTTCTCAATTGAGACACCACAATATTTAACCAATTTATGAATTTTCTAAACTCTAAACATAATGGGACTTTTAGGTCTAATCCCCAGTCTAAGCATCAGAAGGCTCCATCATGCCACATAGTTTTTTGCTACATCCACAACCTGGCAAAATTGACCTTAGAGACAGGAGAGTAGTGAACATACAGTCCAAATTCTTTTATGCTCGGTGTCACTTTGCGCTAGAAGCACAGGCTATTTTGTCATACCTTACGGTACAAAGAAGCCACAAAGAATCCCATGGCACTGCCAAATGACTCCTGAGTGAGCGGGTACACCAGAAGCAGATGGCCAGGCACATTGCGTGAGATACACCCAAACAAAGAGGAATTTGTAGCATGATACAAAACTATGTAAGAAATGTGTCTATATTTAATCTACTAAAACATCGAGCCAGAGAACGTCTTTCCTCCGGTGTGTTTGTACGTCTCATTCATTCAGAACACACCGACACACACACCCCAGAAGCTGGAATGAGAACTGGATGTAAAAACAGCCCCTTCCATCTTCAGTCAGCACATTAACAATGTCTTTATTTAAAATAGGGAATTCACTTCCCTGCTAGAAAAACGACAGCATGTCTAGTCATGATGGTCTACAGCAATGCAAACTGTTATGCCACCAAAAAACCCAAGACTCTACAGTCTGCTTTTAACCCATTCATTGAAGTCGCATTCTCTTATCAGACTTTAATGCACCAAAAGAGCAGATTCTAATCCAGCAATTAAAAAGGCAGCTTCTAATTCACCATTTAAAAGGGCAGACTCTAAACAACCACTGAAAAAGGCAGATTCTAATCCTCCAATCAAAAAGGCAGATTCTAATCCTCCAATTGAAATGGCAGAATTTAATCCACCAATCAAATAAGCAGACTCTAATCCACCAATCGAAAGTGCAGACTCTAATACAGTAACCAAAAAGTCACATTCTAATCCACCAATTAAAGAGCAGGTTCTTATCCACCAATAGGAAGTACAGACTCTAATCCAGCAATTTTAAAGGGAGATTCTAATCCACCAATCAGATGTGCAGACTCCAATCTAGCAGTTTTAAAGGGAGATTCTAATCCACCAATCGAAAGGGCAGACTCTAAACCACCAATTAAATGGAAGAATCTAATCCACCAATTGAAAGGGCAGACTCTAATCTACCAATAAGAGGGAAGACTCAAATCTATAAATTGAAAGGGCAGACATGTTGGCCTGTTCTGTTCTGTTTTATCATGAAATAAAAACATGTAAAGAATCAAGAAACATCCAACTTAACACATGGGCGTGTTCATTCATCCCAAAAGATAAAAGGAGATAACATTCATAATTTAATCAAAATAATTCGAGATACCGATAATGCACTTGTCTAGAACCCAAAGATCCTTACAGTTACATCAATAGAACAAAGAACCAGACAATAAAGCACAACACAATAAATAAAAACAGAACAAAAGTCTAGACAGAATAACGTGGGGGGAGAATTAGATTAGTTCCAGAGGTGAAGTACAAATGGCAGCCAACAGCATTCTACTGATAAAGAACTAGTGGGTGACCAACACAAACGGTGCAGCAACAGATGGGCTATCACCTCTGACTGTACATCTACAAGGTGGAGCAGCAAGGTAGGAGTGTCTGATAAGAGTACATGGTGATTGGACACAGTGTTTAAACACTCCAGCAGCACTGCTGTGTCTGATCCACTCACACCAGCACAACACACACTAACACACTGCAGTGTTGAGAATGACCCACCGCCCAAATGATACCTACTCTGTGGTGGTCCTGACAATTATGATGTACTACAAAACAGACTTACTACAGTCTATAAATACAGAACTACTAAGTGCACTCATATGGACAAGTGAAGCTGATTGAATGGACAATGAGTGTAGATACACACATACAGTGTATATACAGTACATACATATGGACATACATACAGACATACATACAAACATACATGCGTGCGTGCGTACGTACGTGTATACATACGTACATACAGTACATACATTCATACAAAGCTTTGGAGTGTATGATGATTTGATGTGATCTGAGCATAAATTAGATATTTACACTTCTAAGAGAACATCAGCAGATGAAAAGCAGATGGCTCTTTTTTGACCATCGCTTTGTTATGGTTGTGCTCATTTGTTTTGACATCTGATTGGTGGAGGTCGTGGATTAATGTTCCACAGTCTAGCCTCTAGTTATGACTTCAGCAATGACATGCCAGCATGTTGGCACCAATAGAAGGTCAAAGGGTCACAGAACAACAATATCATAAACGGTCATAATGCTCACAAAATCTGAATGACTGACACCTGGCAGGAAGAATGACTGATGTTTCTAGTTTCCTGTGTTGTACCAAGAGGTTTTGCCCAGAATCACTGGAACAAACAGCAGTTTAGTTATCACGTTTAGTAGTTTCCATTCATCAGGCTGAGTAGGCCTGTCCGTAAACAAGCCGTAAACAAGCCGTAAACAAGCTGTAAACAAGCCGTAAACAAGTCATAAACAAGCCATAAATTTAGGCTCAACTGTCTATTTCTTGACAACTGGTTTTGGAGGAAATGGAATGGGAGAAATGGTCTGAAGCTGACTAAAAAAAAATTTGGGGAGCTTGAGTCCCTTCAGCTGATCAAGGACATCAATGGCCTTCCGTATTCACATGGTGGCTCACCCAACCATTAAAAGTGATTACAGAGGATTGAAGCTAATTCGCCTTTTGTCCTCATACTGCTGTTCTAAGAGCTAAAGAGAAAAAGGAAAGGACCCTATCAGCTATAATCCTGTTAGATTAAACTAATTCAGCTGTTATTCAGCTTGTTGTACTCCTGGGTTAGTCACACTTAAGAAGTCCAGTTTCTGAAAAGACTGTGTAAAGAAATCATTCCGCTGTCATGTTAAACTGTCATTTCCAAGCATTCACGTTTGTGCATAGCTAGCCTGGATTTTCCCTCAAATTCAGCCGATAAAAAAGCCAAATTTGCTGAAGCTGGACAGTTGTAACGTGATTGAGCGATGCTGCTGCAGGATAAATAACAACAGTTTAGACTGAACTTGCATAGATCAGCAGACCAGAGTCACAATATTTACTCTGTCCGGCATGTAAATCTTCAGCTTCCACAACACAAGCAGGCACATCCCTCCTTCCCTAGGAGTGTTTTAAAGCAAAGCAAATGCTCTGATCTTCAAATCTTCTTCGGGACAGTAAAATTACGAAGTCTGCCTTGGTTGCACATTCTAGCTACAATACATAGAGCATACAAGTATTGATGTTTGTAGGGAAGACCTTTGGGTTTAGGCAGTCTAGTAACAGACAAAAAAAAGTTTACCTGTGCTAAAATGCACTTATAAAAGAATCCATATCCAGGAGGACTTTGAAGACGATGCAATACAAATATTGATGCATTGATGATGATCTGATATGTTGAAGATACATGTTAAGTTACTTTTAACACGATATAATTCACCACAGTGCGATGTACTGCGATTCTTCACCATGTGATTTGGCTTTTTCACAAGTCTTAGTGCACACTCTCATCACGCTGTCAGACTGTATAACAGCCGCTCCCCTCAGTAGTCTATTCTACTATGTGCAATAATACCCAGTAATCTACCTCTATTCTACTATGTGCAATAAAACTGCTGTCTTCTGGGTGTCAATTTTTTAGTATTTTATTTCTATTTTTCTGTACTTTTTGTATATAGATCTTATTTATTATTTGTATACTTCCTGACACTTCTGTTCTTTCTTCTGTGCTGCTGTAACATTGCACATTTCCCCCATGTGGGATCAATAAAGGCTTATCTTATCTAATCTTTTCTTATCTTATTATGTCATCGCAAATTACCCGTGTACTTTATTAGAGCAGCATGCATGTTAATGCATTGTTGAAAGAGTTGGCCACTGACAGCACTGAAGGCATAGTAGCCATTCTAGTAATAACAATGCAGAAGTAAACAGGATTTTACTGATGCAAAGATGTTAGAAACAGCGCCTACCAAGCCCATCCCAAATCCAGGAAACAGCCTCATGAACTTCTATGCTGGTGCACCCATGTGCATTACTGAATCTCAATGTTAGATAAATCTAAGCGCTCTCAGTGAGTCCTGACACAATCTTATCAACCTGACAGTCTTTCTATATTGTATACGTCTCCTGTCTCTGCTTTTGTTTCTCTTTGTGCTGGAGTTATGATGTAAACCTTCCTGAGGTTATGTTGACATAGATACAGTAAGAGATGAATATGTATGTTTGGGTTACCGGTCTCACCACCTGCATGATGTGTTTTGTATTCAAACCATGATGTAATCATAATGTAATGCGGTTTCATAAAGTTATAAAGGCTTTACAATAGAGTCTTATGAAATGTTTCTGCACAGTTCAAATATGTTTGGTTTTATGAAAAAAGGGACAAATCCTCTATAAACATCTCACTTCTGCAAATCTGACTGCATTATAACTAATAAAGTCAATTAACAATGAAAATAACCCTAAAAGATAACAGTAGCTTATATTATCTAAAGTTTCTTTGTGTAAATATAGTGGATGTCAAGAATAATTCTTTTTCTTGCCAAAATTTCGCAAAAACATTTTACACGTGACTGAATCTGAACTCTGCAGAGGGTGGTGAAGGCTACACAGAGGTCTGTCGGAGTCAGCCTCCCCACCACCAGGCTGCGGAGCATTAAGTGTAAGACGAACAGACTGAGGAACAGCTTCATTCCGGAAGCCGTAAGACTTCTAAACGCCACTTAGTGGAACCACTGCACCGACACTTTGAGGACACTAGTCCTCAATACACTCTGAAGCTAACTTTCCCATTTCCTGCTGCTCTTTCTCTCTGTATTTGTTTTACATATATTTTTATATATTTATGTATATTTTATTTAGTACTGCTGTCTGGGTAAAACTGGGTCCTTGGGTACCACAATTTCGTTCCACCCCATGTACCACATGTGATGTGAATGACAATAAAGTCTCCTTGAATCCTTGAATCCTTGAAAACCCAGATATTTAGAACGCATACCTCTGAAACTTAAGAGTGGTAGGATGTCATGACTAAGAAGCACCTACATGTGCCACATTGTGAACTATTATGCACCTTTCACTTACTGTCGCTGTCCTTAGAAAAACGTCTCTAAATTTTTGGCGATTTTTACTTGTATGCATCATTTGAACACAGCAACTGGTGTTTACATTGTCTAAGAATTTCATGACGAATGGACCAACGGAAATGGCCCAAAACTGCCATTCAAATTAAATTAGGTTTTTATCCTCTCTGGTAAAATTGCCATTTTGTAGATCCCTGTTTTTTCTTTGGACAGCCTGCCGTTATTTGTTTGGGACAGCAGAGATGAAAGAGTGATGATAGAGAAAGAGTAGGTCATTACAGCTTGCGGAGCTTCTATTCCAAACAGAAGTGATTAATACTTCATGATGCAGGAGACTACTCGGCTTCACAAATTATGAATTTCATGTAAACAATAGCATGTCGTATTCAGGCCACTGGTGTAAAATAAGATCCTGTTTAGTCTCAAGTACAAGGTTAAAATGCCTCTGCATACCCTCAGACCTGCATCTGACCAGATCTCTGTTTGTGGAGGCTTCAACTGCAGTGTTGCTGACTGTTGGCCCAAACTACTCTATAAGACCTTGATAATAAACAGAGGCCTCCCTGCATACTTGCCAGGTCCATCTTCACTGACCATCAAGTCATCGTTTTATGGTATGACCCGCTTTAAATTACCTGCAGTTGGACAGATAAGCCCCTTCATGGTATGTTCTCTGATTGGGAAGCAAAATTGCCCTGCATTAAAAAAGATCAGAAGGAACCCAGAAGGAATCAACCGACAAGAAGGAAATTTGGTGGGTAGGTTTGACATTGTAAGACATGCGAATGATTAACATGTGAACTATGTGAGGATATGCAAGCTGGATGGGATGGATTGCCACAGAACACCATTAGGAACCTCTACAACTCCATGCCGAGACATCTGGCAAGGTGCATTAGCAAACGTGGCAGCCCAATGCCATGTTGAGAGTGTAGCTCAATAAGTATTGCTCATATCAGTCTAAATGTATCATCATTTATTGTTCCTGGTAACCTTTATCTTCTACTGCAATCCCACACCTCCTTCTGGGTGCAACCAGTCTATTTGGCGATGAGTGTTTATTACTCCTATGGCTCAGTTTGTGAGGTGATGTATGAAGAATTCCTTCCCTCCAGTCAAACAAAATAATAAATAACACCACCCACATCCTCTGATAAAACTGGGACTCCATCTCCTTAGGGATTAATAACATTTGACATGATTTTTAATATTTTAATTCCATCCATATTTGAAATTCGCAAGTTGACGTGTGTGAGATGGAGTTTGATCTCTATAGTGATATGCAGATGACCACAAAATAGACTTTAATTTTCAGCAGAGCTAGACATTCATAGTTGTCTGCTTATGTGGGACATGTGAAAGCTTGTCTCAGACATGTGATTGATTAATGTACTTGACTAATCAGACAACAATAACAAACAGGCTAACAGATTCCTTTAGAGTAGGAAGAGCGCCCATTGTGAACAGGTCAGTTGCAGCATTTGCACAATTATTGAAATGTGTACTGTAGGGAAGTTCATAGGTTTATGTAGCAGCCGCAAAAGTAAGATTTAAGGTTTAAGCATTCACATTATTTTCATTATAGCACTGTCATAACATGCTCTCACATTTTACCCTACAACAGCGTCTTCATAAAACCTCATATCCACAAATTCAATGTCACCTGACATGGGTGTTGACAATCAGCAATCACCTGACAATCAGCTTCACATTGTCACTCTCTCCCTCCTTCCCTCCCTTCCTCTCTCCTTCCCTCCCTTCCTCCTTATCTCCTCCTTTTCCTCTTTTCTTCTTTTCTTTGCTTCTACTCACTATCTCTCTCTCTTTCTCTCTTACTCTCTCTCTCTCTCTCTCTCTCTCCATCCATCCATCCATACATCCATCCATACATTCACACTCACCGGACAAAAAAAAGTCACCTTGCATTTATTAGGTGATAGTAACTTTAGGCTCCTGCAGGCAGCCTTGAATGAACATGATGGGGCTATAAACACCAGTGGGGTGTGCAACAGGATTCATAGATTGGGAGGAGGTGGTTGGTGTAGCTCAGCGGATAACACCACTACACGCCAGGGAGCCAACACCACATGTGAGAGACTGTGGTTCGAATCCTGGTCTGCGTGACTAGGCTGTGCTACACCAATAAGACTCCCTGGGGCAAGACTCCTAACACTACATTGGCCTACCTGTAGTACAATTACCCTTGTAGGCCGCTCTGGATAAGAGCCTCGGCTGAATGCCATAAATGGTACAGTGCGGTGAATGTCTTGTTCGCTGTGGGAAAAATTAGTCCAAGGCAGGTGTTAATGACTTGAGGAGGCAGATGTTAATGACTTGAGGAGTGATTGGCATGACCTTTGAGCATGCCAAAGGTCATAGTGTGAAGAAAGTAGCTGAATTTTAAGGAACATGAAAGCATACAGTCATAATGTCATAATCAGCAGTGGCTAAAATCCCATTCTACAGGAAACTGTGCAACTGTGAAATTACGCCAGGGAAGGCATCCACCAAATCTGGCTGGACTGTGCAATTTTTGATGCAAGAGTGATTGAACAATGATGTGCCCTACATCCAGAATCCATTACCAAATCCATTCACAACTGTTACTGGTGCTCGTATTACATGCTATTAGGTACATTCAAGTCACAGGTGGCTAATATTGTGTCCGGTAGCATCAATTGAGATCAATCTATCAATTTATCTTTCCATCTACTTACCTACTTACATAAACAACCCACTAACCCATCAACCCCCTCATCCAGTCCTGTATGAGACGTACAGTATTTATAAAGGCTTTTTCATGTGCTAAAAAGTAAAGAAAGTATGTCTACATATCCCTCAATGCTGATTTCACTCTCTCTACTGTTTTCAATGCCAGCACTACCAGTGTTTTGAGTTCAGTTGTTTTGGCAGTGATTGTATTAATGTATTAATTAAAGTGAAACAAATTCAAAGCAGTTTCTTGTAATGTGGTTTTATGTACGACTAAGAAACAACCCCCCCACTGGTGAGCGCCGAGGAAGAAGCTGTAAGAACTGGCACATTAAGGGCTCCTCCAGCAGGGCCACACAGCAAACACACTGAGCACGCCAAATCATAAATCACTTAATTGAGACCAGAAAGGATGCCAGATACACCCTCTAAGAAACCATAAACCTTAATGAAGCAGTGCCAATTACCGAGCGAAGGTTTTCTGCATGGAGCACACACAAATCTGCAGAATCATTACTGTGCTTCCACAACCCGCTACCTCCGTACCATAATCTGGTCAGCTTTTCCTGATTTTCCCAGCCTTGCTGAAGGATGATGGGCGTGTACTGATGCTGCAGAGAGATGGAGGGGTCTCTAATCCATGCATGGTGGTGACAGTTAATCCAACCCATGCCAGTTTTGGCTCACGGACAAAGGTCCCTGTGAGCTTGTGAGTCACCAGTGCAGAAGTCACCAGCACAAAAACAGCGCCAGGCAGTCTGAAAATCCTGACCGATTCTTGCCCCTCCTTCTATTCCCATGGATATCACACACATTATCCATAGATGGAGTATGCAAACAGACACATACACACAGCTGAGTGACATTTAGAAGTGAAACACTGATCTACAGGTTGCATAGATTACACCAGTGCATCCTAACTCTGCACCTGTAGGTGTATAGACACCAGTGCATCCTAACTCTGCACCTGTAGGTGTATAGACACCCGTGCATCCTAACTCTGCACCTGTAGGTGTATAGACACCAGTGCATCCTAACTCTGCACCTGTAGGTGTATAGACACCCGTGCATCCTAACTCTGCACCTGTAGGTGTATAGACACCCGTGCATCCTAACTCTGCACCTGTAGGTGTATAGACACCAGTGCATCCTAACTCTGCACCTGTAGGTGTATAGACACCAGTGCATCCTAACTCTGCACCTGTAGGTGTATAGACACCAGTGCATCCTAACTCTGCACCTGTAGGTGTATAGACACCAGTGCATCCTAACTCTGCACCTGTAGGTGTATAGACACCAGTGCGTCCTAACTCTGCACCTGTAGGTGTATAGACACCCGTGCATCCTAACTCTGCACCTGTAGGTGTATAGACACCCGTGCATCCTAACTCTGCACCTGTAGGTGTATAGACACCAGTGCATCCTAACTCTGCACCTGTAGGTGTATAGACACCCGTGCATCCTAACTCTGCACCTGTAGGTGTATAGACACCAGTGCATCCTAACTCTGCACCTGTAGGTGTATAGACACCAGTGCATCCTAACTCTGCACCTGTAGGTGTATAGGTCAGTTTAGTGTTCTCCATCTCAAAGGAGCTTCTAACAACTGTGGTAGACTACCAAAACTGGCACCATCAGACAAACAGTACATAAAGATTCATTTTTGAGACAGAGGAGAAACCCAAAACACTTTACCATTTCAGATCTGCAAAAAATCCACAGGTTTCGGTCTGTCCACTGTGAGAAGATGCCGCAACACTGTGGGTCTGAAAGGATGTGTAGAAGTTTGAAAAAAAAACAGGCTACAGGCAACACTGAATGTCCTTATTAATTGAATTGTGTAGAGGCTGAAAATGCAAATAGCTTCTAAGTCTTTTGAGGTTGTGGAACAGCATTCCTGCAGGTTTCTTTAAAAATAAATATTCATAAAGAATGGAAGCCAAGATAAAAGTGTAGACATATTCAATACTGAACAAAAGGATATTATAGGATATTATATTTAGCTGTTGGAGTTTGTGTGTCATGTTCTGTTAAAAATATGACAAGAGCACCTTAATGGGTGTTTTGACTGCAAATGAAATGAAAGAGGTGTGGTCTCTGACATTTGAATAGTACTCTGTGTGATATGTGGAAGATAAGGTATTTTAGAATGACTGGGTTTAATGAAAAGTGAGTAGTCCTGCTTTGCACAATAAAAAAGATCCTTTGCTTCCAGTGTCATAACCTGCTACCAAAAAAGTCTGATGCAAATGTATCAGTGAGGATGAAATGCTAATGTAATTTGTTATGCAACTAATGAATTATAATGTTATTACAAAGTAATTAACTGCAACATCATGTAATTATAAATATTGCGGCCGGGATAGCAGTCATGTCAACAATGACCACACACACCAACTCCTCCCAACAGTAAACACCAACACTACTCCACTAAACAGCCCGACAGCACAAAAAAAGATCATACAGCGCTTATATTATAAAGTAATGTAATATATATCAGTTAAAATAATTTAATGTGTGGCAAAATTTGAATCAGCTGATTTCAGTAAAGTCTGCTTTGGGGCAGAGAAAACTCTTGGAAACACTGACGTACTGCTTCAAACGCTTTAATAGATGGGCAGCCTGTTCACAAGAATAATAAAATTTAAGATGCTTTTATTAGGTAATGGTAAAAGGCTTGGACGGCAGATAGAGATGTGCAGATCAAGCAGTCCGCCAAAGATAACAGCTGTATTTGTCTTTGTCTCCTTGCAAACGCTCACTTTTATTGGCTAGTGAAAAACTGACACACACTCATTTCACCTGCAGGTCAAATATCAGTTTGTCTAACAAGCAAGCATGGAAGTCAGGTGGAAGGGCTTAGCACAACTCATGGTCAAGAGAAAAGACTCCACAGGTGTAAATAATGAGCCAAAAAAAAAAAAAAAATTTCAAGCGAGCCGAATTTATTACGTAACCAATTTTCCATATTTTACTGACATACTTGAGGGGCTACTCATTTGTGGATCTCTGACTTGTCATGTTTTGGAAATGAACGAGGAGTGCCAAGGACATTTCGGTGATAAAAACAGACCTTGGTTTCACAGCTGGATTGGTTAAAAAGAACCTGTGTGTGGAAAGAGATAGTATACCTCATCAGTGGTAAGTCTGGCATATTTCACCCAGCCTGTTTGTTCAGACCCGCCCTGACAGTGAGACTGCAGCTAGAAGTCCGTGTTGTGATGAAGTTACCCCAGACTGGCAGTTCTTTTGCCATCCATCACTATTTGAGGGAACATAATATTCTGCAGCCACAAATAACATCTGGGCTGTATCTCCTCACAGCATGGAAGCTTATATAGGGATGTTGGAAGTAGGGGGCTGCAGCATCCCCAGATAACAGTGCTCTTTTACTGCAGCTGCTGAAAATAATTTACAAAAAGAACAGTACAGGTGGTTTAGTGTGAAATGTGTGTGTTTATATTATGTTGTATTTATGTATTTTTAAAATCTCCAGGAGTCATGCACTATTAAATGTAGTCATGCACAAGTTTGATGTAATCCTGCACATCCTGGCTGCTATAAGTGCATGTCACTTTAACCAGCATTTTTTAATTCCCAAATCATTAAAACAAGAAGCTTGGTCAGGAGCTCCCTGCACCATATATTGACATGGTGCAACCTGCATCACATCAAATGGGCAACATAGAAGGATCTAACAGAGGGGGACCTATTTCGGACCGTCCTGTCATCATGGACATTTGATCAAGCATTTGGTCATGGTCAGTTTTAAAAGGCCTTTACTGCAGTCTCATTTGCAAATCACCAGATTACAATGCAATCAAATCAGTCATCACTTATCTTTTAACCACTTCATCTCTCTGGGTCACTGGAGCCGATCCCAGCATTCACTGGGCAGAAGGCAGTAAACACCCTGGACAGGCAGCCAATCCATCGCTGGGCAGACACCCAGACATACACAGCCACACAAAGTCACTTGTACGCTTACACTTACGGGCATTATAGCAATCTCCGATTCACCAGACTGCATATCTTTGGATTGTGAGAGGAAACCCAATCAGACATGGGGAGAACATGTAAACTCCACCCAAAAGAGACCCTGGACACCCCTGCCAGAGATCAAATCCAGGCTCTTGTTGCTGTGAGGCAACAGTGCTACCCACTGTACCACCTCATGCCCATTTATGGCATTTAGCTGACGCTCTTATCCAGAGCGACTTACAAGGGTAATCATATTACAGGTAGGTCAATGTGGTGTTAGGAGTCTTGCCCAAGGACTCTTATTGGTGTAGCACAGCACAGCCACCTAGAACGGGACCTGAACCCTAGTATCCCACATGTGGTGGTTCCCTGCAGGGTAGTGGTGTTATCCGCTGAGCTACACCAACCACAGTTAGATCATAACATAACATAATCATAGCTGAAGCTCTTGGCAATCAACTGCCGCTGGCCAGTCCTGTCAAAAAATTATGTTCAGCAGCAAATGAAAGAAGTGATATAAATAGAAGCTCATGTAAGAGTTAACATCGGTGTTGCTTTTCACCACTGAAGAGACTCTGAAGTTGGCTTTAATGAATTTTAGAACAGATAACAGATTAACAGATTTAACAGATTAAATTTTCTTATGTAATTACAATGAATCAAATGAATCAAAAACGGTAATAACCGAGGAAAAAAAAAGTAATAAGAGGTTCATTATAAAATTGCTAAGATGGCCTGGCTGTCCCAACTCAGCAAAAAAAAAACAAAAAAAAAAAAATTTTTTTCAATTACATAATTTTTGCATTACCATACACACAAATATTTGCACTAATAAATAAGATACTATATAAGGCAGATACTTATTAATTCCAGGCCCCGGCATTTAAAAACTGTTCAGGGCCCCGAATAAAGAATGACGTTGTCAGAGATAGCTAAAGCTGCCTTTTGACACCTAGTTATGAGGCCTTAATCTGATATGAGCTGCTGGTGATATGGGCCCGAAGAATATGCCCAGGCCAGGTGAGGCAGAGGTGTCTTTGTGTATTCAAACAAAGGGCAGCTTTGTCTGGCAGGCACGGTGAACACCTCTCTCTGCAGGTCTAACACTGTCGCGCCCTTAATGATTTTAAAAGGGAACACAAATTGGCCAATCATTAAAGGATACACATACATAGACAAGAGTTAAGCAGCAGCAGAACAAGTTCAGATCTGCATGCTCTGCTTGAATGAAAACAAACACCAGAAGGCTAGAGATGCAGGTGGGAATTGCGTGTGCAGCTGAGCCTACAGAGTTTAATGTCTTATCCCAGTGTTTGGTTCCTCAATACGTCATACTGTATATAACCAACTGATTCTTATACCAATCATAGTAATCACAATACATGTACTCTATGTTACTTCACTCCTGCCATAACACATTTAAAAGGCTCATAGAAAATATTTAGCATCAAAAACAATTCTTTAAACTTATGTAATACATAATTCAGATGGGCCGAGCTCTTGCACATTCATTTATAAAAGTAACACATTACTCGTGCTGATGTCATTTGTCCAAAGGTTTGCAGACACCTGCTCAACCAGGCGTTACTTCTGAGATCAAGGGCATTAGTAAAACGTTTATTTACCCCTTTACTTCAGTGACTGCTTCTACTCTTCTGAGAAACTTTACACTAGACACTGGAACACTACAGTGAGGATTTGGCTGCATTCAGCCACAAAAGCATTAGTGAGGTCAGGTAGTGATGATGGATGATTAGTTTTGGACTAGTTCAGCTCATCCCAGAGGTATTAGATGAAGCTCTCCACAAAACACAGTTACAATGGTCCACAGGCCAAAGCTGGGGACCCTTTACCCCTCTAGCATAGCAATAGCCCTGGACATGGTTATTTCAGGCTTATGTGTGGCTGCTCAAGAGCATCCCATTCTATTGGTCAAAACCTTTCTATAGTGATAACACATTGACACTGTGGACATGGAGGAACAGTGTTTCATGGACACGGTGTAATTTTATATAGATGAAATGATAATAATAATAATCTTGAACATTAGACCTAGTAACGCTTTTTAGTCTATAGTGTTTAAAAGTTACTTAATATAAACTTAAACAAAATGTATATAACATTTCTGTGTGAATAAGCTATGCCATGACTATGACACTGTGACTATGGTCTTGTTTTGCTACAGTTTTATTACCTTTCCATTACATGTTTACTTAATATTAGTCACTCATTGTTTTTGTATTACTTCATGTTATTTAGTTAACTCTTAAGGTGAAGTGTGACCTATATTACTGTGATGCTCAAACCAAACAAGTTTCTCTGACTAACAAAAGTGGAGCATGCTATAATGTAATTTTTGTCCTTTATACTGTATGAAATAATAATCATGTTTGGGCTAATAGACATGCTTTGAATAAAACCTCTTTACATTAACTTATACTGAAGGTAAATATTTTTTTGTCATCTCCTGTAAATATGAACATTTTGGAGAAATTTTCAAAATGTTTCACAGTGACAAAAAAATAGTACTAGTAGAGTATGTATCAAGAACGAGACTAGCGGTGGTGAGGCTCATGTTGTTCACTCATTCAGACACTTATTCATCGGTTAATTGTTAATTCATTACAATTCATTATACATTATAAACTCATTTGACAAAAAATCGCTGGTGACTGAAACGCACCGAATAGCATTTAATGTGTCCACAGACAGCTGGAATTTCATTTGGCATGGTCTAGACAAGTTTCGGGATGTAGGCCACATCAATGTTCAGTCACTCTTGCTGAGGAGAATTACCTGTACACTGGGAATTTAGCCACTGCTAGTAGACCTGCATGACCGTACACTTCCACACACCTGTAAATTCAGCTACTTCCTTCACACTATGGCCTTTGGAATGCCAAAATACAATGAATACAAAATACAAGCCTGAACTTACAAGCACCTTAAACACGCAAGGTGACTAATACACTTTGAATTATAATTAATCTATAGTCGTAGTCCAACTTTGCAGTGTAACCTTTGGAAGTAATTAATGGTAAGGTTATTCATTGTCCCTGCTTCTCTAAAACCCATTCAGAATCAATCAAATCCATATAACATACATACATTTTTACATAACTTTTACTATTAAATTATAAACAACAACACCAACAATCATAACTTTCCCAATCTTACATCTTAGAGCCAATTGACATCAACAAACAAACTAAACCCTGTTACACCCTCACTACCCGTCTTTTCTTCCATTAAAGAAAGTGGCTCTGGGGTTTAGTGAAACTGCAGGTACCCTGACGTCATGGTCAATATTTAGAACTAATCTAAATGCAGCCTTGTCTGGTCATGCACTGTTTGTTTAGCCCTCCCTCCAGTGTAGTCTCCAGGGGGTATTTCTGTTCCACCAGCAGACGAAATAATAGCTTATCTCAGGGGTGGTAATGATAGTTTCACAAGACTGGGCTGGCAGACAGTGTGCTTGTGTTTCACAGAGAGACATGGTCCAGTGACCGTGCACACACACACACACACACACACACACACACACACACACACACACACACACACACACACACACACACACACACACACACACACACACACACACACACACACACACTCACCTCAAAGTTTCTGAAAGTCAGAGAAAAGCAGGTCAAGAAGAATTTTTTACCTACATAAAAAGAGAAATGCTCATAAAATATTAACCGCAGAGCTCCCCTGCTGTGTAACTACCTTAAATCTTCCTGACCTGTTGGGACACTAGAGCTGAGGGGGAAATAAAATCAAAAACTAAATTATTAAGCCACTAAAAAGAAAAAAAAATAACAATAACAATTTAGCAGCAGCTTTCATTAGAAGCTTGATGGAAATACTTTGAATACTACCTGATATACTTGCCAAAAACACTAATGAACTGGAATTAATACAGCAAATCAGTTGCAGACAAGCGTATAAAACTATAATAAAATCTCATCTCAGCTTCTGCACAATTTAATAATCTTAATAGTCACAACTTAAACTTAATAATCAAAAGTCGTAAATGAAAATGAAGAAATCTTAAATAATGAACAAAGTATAACAAGACTTGATAATGATTAATGAAGCTGAATGTTGAGAAAGAAGCTCTAATAAAATTAATATTCAGAATCTCAAGGCAAATTACTTCACAAAAAGAATTCCTGAAGAAAGTACACAGCGATTACCCAGTTTAAGCTTGTTGCTAGCAGGTTGCTAAGGGTTTGCTAAAAATGAATAGATGTGTATGGTAGGAATGAGGGATGAATAAATTACACATATAGGAGTGTGGGCGTGTTTGGGGATCTGCCTTGAGTGAGTAATTGCAGTGTGATGGGTGTAGGTTAAAGTGAAGTATAGGGTTTAAATAGGGGTGAAAATGAATGGCACTCAAGGGGTCCTTTTCTGAAGAATGCCAGACGTCAGATCCAAAAGTCAGACCCAAAAATCAGACCCAAAAATCAGACCCAAAAGATGTATACAAGCACACCATCCCTGATCAGACCTGACATTCTGGAGTTAGAACAATTTCAATATCTCAATAACTGGTGGACTAGTTAGTGGACAAAAAAAATCCAACCAAGAAGAAGGTGAAGAAGAAGAATAGAAATCGGATAATATCAGTTTTGCACATCACTAATTGTTTCCCAGTACTCCACCCAGTACAGGTCATTACTCCACATTCAGTATAATAAACACACAGTATTTTCTTTATTAATTAAATTCTTAAATTTGATGAAAAAATGAGAATGTTCGGAGGTCTGAAAAATCCAATTACAGCTGCAGAACATAATGAGACACAGCCACTGCTCATTATGACAGCATTGCATAACAAACAGGTGATAAAACACACACACTTCCAGGTGTTCTGTGATCGCTGAGTGGAAACAGCAGATGCAGAAGCTGCCTGTGAGGAGCACAGGCGTTAGTGAATGAGATGCTAGAGTGTGAAGAGCCATATGACGTTAAGGTTTTCAGTGGCGGCAGAAAAGAAGCAATGGTAATTGGTTATCTGTACCTTACTGAAGTGTTTCCATTCTGGAGGACTTTTACTTTCACTCCACTGTTTCAAACCCAGATGTCTTCCTTTTTACTTTTACATGTCTAACGAAAGAAGCTTGTGAACTTTCACAGCCACTAGAGTTTCACAAGCCCAGATGTCTTGTCCTTTTTATCTGTCACTAATTAATGACCTTTTTTTTAAACAGTGTGAGTTGATTGTAAAATCTGTCCTTCCTTTTGGACATTATTATGCTGTGAGCAATCCTGCTATTTAAACCATAACATGTCTAAACGAAAGAAGCTTGAACTGAGCCCACCTATCAAGTCTTGGCAGCACACTTGAGGGAATTTTACTGTGACTTGACTTGACTAAGAGTACTGTAATGAGTACTATTAGCCTACAGTACTTAAACTCTATTCCCCCACTTAAGTACATTTGAAGGTAAATCTGGAGATCTAAAGAGAGAAACTTAATTTTTTTTACTTAAGGGAGTGTTTTACATTGGGTATCTCTACTCAGCTACATGATCTATCTACAGTACTTCGTCCACCTCTGTAAGTTTTTCACAATTTAGAGTTTTCTACCCTCAAAACTGCAAGCGAAGAACCTCTGTAAGAGTACTATTAGACTCTATGACCACACCTTCTAGCCTTTCTAGCCATTCCCAAACCAGATTTAAGAACAACAAATCATTGCATGCTAAAACTCTGCATGCTAGTCAGGGTGCAGACTCAATAATACCTCTTGCTGGCTCTGACTTTGACTACTCTAGCCACATTTCTTGAGGTGTAAATTCATAAAATAAAGAATGTCCAGAGTAAGAATCCCACAGGGTAACATTACACTGTTTTTGTGAAGGACTTGGCAAAATAACTGTTCTGTGCCCCCTAAATAATCGAATAATTACGAAACCGTGCAACATTTGATGGTATCACATGTCTCATCCAATTTCTAATCACAATCTTTGCACAGATGTGAAAATATTAGCTCAGTTGAAATTCTCAGTGTTTTGTATGCAGTCAAGACTCAGCAGTTCAAACCAGGCTTTAGATTGTCAACACACAAAGCTCCCTATTAAACATCCAGCAGACAATGGTGTGCATGGCCCGAGTCCAGCCTAAAGGCGAGCAGAGTTTAGAAAGTGATCTGTATCTTTGAGCACAGAGGCAGGATTTGACCCCTACTGCAGTCAGAAGCGTCCTAAGCGGTCAGTATCAGACTGAATGATCCAACAGGGAGGAAGCTGGTGGCTGAGAGGGCAGGCGGGACACAGACAGACAGGTATGCCAATAATGTACAATGCAAACACATGGCTCCTATTACATGAAGTGCTCTGTCGCGGCCTGAAGAGACCACTGCCAGTATCACCATGTGAAATTTCAATTTGGAGCACTTAATGGCAAGCCGAGATGCTACGGTTTGGAAAGGTATTTAGGAAGCTGAATGCATGACTGAAAATGGAAACGGTTAGCGATAAAACCACCGAGCTTAGATTACACCAACAAACCATAAATGGTCTAAATTGTTTTCAGCTTTTCATTTACAGTAAAACGTCAAATATTTCACAAATGAATTGATGATGTTTGGCCGATTGTGCAACTTTTGGCTTTTAGCTGATACAACTGGAAAACACAACTATTCATACCTGACAACTCATGGGGGTGGGGTTGGGGGGGTTATGAAGATGGACCACATTTAAGAGAAAGGAAAAAAAAGACTTTTTTACAGAAGCTATGAAAAAAGAAGCTGCTCTGACTGAATGCTAAAGGGGCCATAAAAGGCATTTCATCAGCTTTTTTATTTTTCTGTGATGTCTACATAGAAGGTATGCGATTTTGAGTGTAGAGAAAAATGCCCAGATGTGGATGCACCCCACCATTTACACCCGATTATATGGTCCTAGAATTAAACGAGCTGTTGTCATATTCATTAATTCGTTTTTGTGAATTAAATGGTGACATTTAAAGTGTAACGAGACGTTCAGTTAAAAAGCTGGAGAATAGGGAGCCAATTCCAGCCATATAAAAATGAACATCAGCCATGCCTGCTAACAGTTCAGTCCTATGGAAATATAAGAAAAGCAGTGACATCACCTTCACAGCCTGGAATGGTAGATTTCTGCACCCAGTCCACAATTTCCGTTGCTGTTGTTGTATGTAAATTCTGGGGGCATAAATATTAACACTAAAAGTGAAGTTTTTGGAATTGTAAAAGTTTTGAAATTGGCAGGTTGGACATTTTTTTGTGTATAGTGGATTTGCATTTGAAAGAGGAATGACAGTATTTCAAGTTCATGGTATATCAGAACCGAACTTTATTTAACTACGCAAATGCAAATACAGTTTTCCATTACATGGGACCTTTATCAGGTATAGGAATACTACTGCTATATTTCTTTCATTGTCTAATCCACATGTTCCTAAATATATTCCAAATGCATATCAAGAACTGAAAATTACAGCACAGCATATGTCTCATTACTGCCCATATTTATGTATGTAATAATAATGTAATAATATAATTGCATAATTACACAGTTCATGTCGTTTGTTACTCTGCGTATTGAATTTACTTTGTATAATTAATATTTTTGACCTTTAATCCACTTTCCTGCTTCAAAAAATGTGATTTCTCAATGCTGTCATTTTATATATGTTTGTGAGGTAAAATACAGCACAACGGACATCGTCAGTGAAAAGCTGAGAAAGAGCCTGAAAAAGATGGTCCAATTAAATTCATTCACAGAAACCAAATAGAGGGGGTGGAATAACAGAAATATGATAGATATTGATTATGATTTTTGTGAATTGCTTTAGTGGAAATTCTACCGAGAAGACTCCAATCCTACGTCACTCATTCATTCTTTACTCTGGCCAATCGCAATGGCCACCTGTCTTTAAAAGGATCTAACTTACACTCATGTTTTGTCATTTTTAGGTGCCGACGTTCCACATTCTCCTCCTTCCTCCCCCCACCACTAGTTTGGTGCCGGTTGTGTTGTCCAGGGAGTAGGCTCCGCTCTGCCATCCATATCCAGCAGGATCTGCAATGTCTGAGTGCTGCAAGACCTGGGCCAAGGACAGGGCCTACACAAAAGGTTCCTTAGTTGTTCGAAAATTGCTACACTTCAAATTGTACACATTATAGAAGATGAAATATCGTTTTTTTTACTTTACTTTCGTGTCTTTCTGTCAGAAATTACACAGTGGAAACAGTTGCTTGCATTCAGGGCTGCAGTTCATCACATTTCATTGGAAAATACCCCACTGGCTTTCCCACAGGAGTAGGATGTTGGGACATCTTTCTAGTTTTAAGGAGTTTTAGTGCCTTTTTTGAAAGAGTCAAGCCACACTAACCTCCTGAGACCCCTGCGTCCTCATATAAGGACACTGTTTTTTGCCAAAACAACTTCCTGTACAAAGACAGCGTTTAGTTTTTATACTTGTTAGGTCCTACTAATCACAAACAGCTAGGAGAAATTAAAATTGCCACCAAGTCCGGGTCTCGGGAGGTTATACCCACTGAACTCTTGAATTTGCATTGCCACAATGAAATCAACAACAACAACAACAACAACAACAATAATAATAATAATAATAAATTCTTACCAAATAACTTATGCTTTATGACCAGAAGCCACAAGGCTGTGATCCATAAGCCAAAATCAAACTATCTATCTAACTATCTATTTGCCTATATTTTAGTTTACAGCAGCTTGAGAAGTACAGCAGACCCTAGAATAGATAGACACAGAATAGAAAGTTCACCGAGGTCCAAATGGAGCAAACAAAAGATAAAGTGTAATAAATCTATAATAAACAAGTGAGATGTGAAAGCATTCTTCACGCTACTCCTGCAGTGCTGTTATTTTTTTTATCTCTAATAATGTAAAAATGTTTCATTCTCTCATTCTTAAGACAATCTTTTTCCCTGTATCTTTCATTACAGGCCAGCCTACCACTAGAGGGTGCTTCACCTTCCACTGCTGGTCTCCGGCCCAGTGATTGAGAAACCCTGTCATAGCCTGTGATCATCATACGAATGAAATAGCTGAATAACAAGCCCTTTCTGATTAGTGCATCCTGCAATAAAAGCACACAGCTTGGACCAGGAAGCCTCTTTAATAGCGTGACAGAAAATGACGTCATACAGAAACCCCCTATTCCAGTGGGGGTTCAGGTTACTCTGAACAGTGCGGATACTGATTCATCGTAGCTCCTCTGAAGACTGATTTTAATGTTACGTTAAAGGGACACAGATGAAGGCCCCTAAGGACATTTTTAAGCCCTCTGAAGTTCAGCTCGAGAGGTGGGTTTGATACGTTTGGGCAAGTGTGAAAGCTGTTTGCGAGCCCTGGCGCAGCCTAGAGCACCAATTTCTGGTCCTTCTAAAATCAGCGGTCTGGAGTTCGCTTCTAGTGAACTCTGGTGTGGTCTGTGGCAGGTGTGGAAGCTGTCTGCTCTGTGTGTGGGTGTGTGTTGGTTTGGGGGGGGTGGGCAGTGTGCTGCTTGTGGGTTTGCATGATTGGTCCATTTTGTAATGTAACTCCTTTGATCCCATTTTACCTCCCTTTCCAAGTTTCATAAGGCCACGGAAAGTCTTGTTGTGGACAGCAGAGATTGAATGTCTTATAGATATAAGGAGCAAAGAAGACATTTAGGCACAAATGGCCACAGCTCATTAAAACACACAGCTGTTCCAGTATATAAATGATCAGCTTTAACTCAAAGGCTTAACTCACACAATGGATCAGTATTGAGCTAAAGTGAAAACACTCTGTCAGCAGTAAATCTTCTCCTACAAGAAGGGCTCCTTGTTTGCAGGCACTCATGCACAGTGAAACGACATGTATCCCAAAAGTGCTGTTCCTCGCTGGTTGAGTATTTGTATCCAAGCAAAACAAAAAACAGCATCAAACTAGGATGAAGCTTCATCCTACCATTTTGTGAACCTATGAGAAATGCAGCGTTGTATAGAATTATGCAACTGATCCCCCGTTTGGACGGAGGGCTTGACCAGTCATCCCTCAAGATGCATGGAAGACAAGCATCCAGACTCTTCTTTGTCCTGGCACCCCGATTCTGGAGTGAACTTCCACGGGTTGTCCAAACAGCAGGCTCTCTCGTGGCCTTCCAATGTAGACTAAAGATCAATCTCGTTGAAGAGCACTAATCAATACATATATTAAAATGCCTTGTTGCTTTGTTTTGCATTAATAACGAGCTTAACTCTTTTTTCTCTAGGTATGAGCACTGCTTAGCTATTGCTAGATAGCTGTATTAAACTATGTATTCTTAATTCTAGGTATTAGCATTAGCCCTTGTTCAGGCAGCTTCTGAGCTCAGGGAGAGTTTTAGACTCTAACCTATTTGTACTAGCTAGGATATATGCTCTGACTGAACACTAAGCACTTCTTGTTCACTTAATGACCATAAACCACAAACTTTTTACCCTCCTTCCATCCGGCAGGCGCTACAGGAGCCTTCGCTCACGCACCAACAGACTCAGGAAGAGCTTCTTCCCTGAGGCTGTGACCCTGCTGAACGCCACACCGTCACTTTAGCCACATATTGGCACTCACTGCACTGTAATATCACTTTTGCACTACTCATTTTGCACATCTTTTTTTTAATTTCATACCTGTACAGTTCTATTTATATTCGCAATTCTGTTCATATTGCACTATTTATACCTGTAGTTATTGCTTACACTGTTACAACTTGCTCATCATATGCTGCTCTGTGCAATCTTGCATTTCACTCCTTACTGTATATATGTATAGTAAATCATATTCTATTCTATATACCACCCCCTTATCTCACATTCTGTGTACACATACATTCTATATATTTATTTATATACCACCACATGTACAAAAATCTCAATTGTCAGTCATTCTGTTTTGCACTTTATGTAAATAATAATGTATTTTGCACTTCTGGTTGGATGCTAACTGCATTTCATTGGCTTTGTACCTGTACTCTGCACAATGACAATAAAGTTGAATCTAATCTAATCTAATTTAATCTAATCTAATCTAATCTAAATGTAAACCAATTCCTGCGTTTAAAGGCAAACCAGCAATAATGAGCCCCTCCTCCAAACAAACCCAGAATCGATCCTACATCGGGAGTATTTGGGAGAAATGTATCGCCTGAAAAACGTCATACAGTTAATGCATGTAGAGAACTTACAGTCACAAAATGGCATGTTTGTTTGGTCCTCTGAACATCATCATTCCCAAAAACCAGTAACAGTGAAGAAGAGAAAACACTAACTAAGTACACTTCTGGGGCTTTATAGACTCTGTTGATGTTCTGTGGTTCAGATGTTGAAACAGATGACATTCTTGCCCGCCGGAAAAGAAGACATAATAAAAAGACGGGTCCACAGCAGCTTAGCTGGAAGAACATCCTGGCAGGTTTGCCTGTGATTAAGCCTCTGAGAGGGACACTCCTAATCTACAGTGTTCATCTGGGATGCGTGGGGTTCTCACATGTGCCACAGAAAACTAAAATCAACCTCTATAAAAATGTCTTGAAGGGTCACTTCACATAAATATTCCATTTTTCATTTTTGTTGGTTGATCCAACACCTTCGTTGGTTGTCATCATATTCTACGAAGAGCTGTTCTTCTTTTAACATGAAAATGGAGCATTTTGGTAGAAAAAAAGTTCACTGAGTTTAACAACTATGCCACTATAAATCATGTAAATAGCTATACTGCTTTCTAAGTATTCCGACTTATTGTAAATTACATATTGCTTCCCATACCAAGGTCAAAGAGTCAGTCTGTCTATGAAATTTGCCACACATCTGCTTTTGCCCTCACCTTAACAATTATTATAAACAGGCCTGTACCGACTGCATAAAGCATGTCATGCTTGGACCCCGATAATTACCACTTGTGAAATAATTTGACTCTTGTTTAGCTTTCAGCAGACAGTTCACATAAATCACCACACTCAATTTCAAATTAAGTTTTCAGTGATAGCTACTTGTCATGATGATGTTCCCTATAATAACCGTTTTTGCTCCGCTGTTTGAACCTACAGATACAGAAAGAAAGAAATCAGAAATCTAGATCAAAAGTTCTAAAGTCACAGTATTTATTTCTACTGTTGCATCTCTGCAACATACATTTGTTATCATCTGCAATATCTGTGTCTCAAAAAAGTTAGATATAGATTAGATGGGAAATCTGCGATATATCATTGCTGCCCAAAGAATCTCCAAAACTGATCAATTACAGTAGACTGCAAAAACCTTCTTTAATTCTAATGTATGTCAATGGAACCAGTCGTTTTTCCTAGCAGTTCTGGGCCATTCTCTTGGTTCATCCATCATGACATTTTCACACAGCATAAACAGCAGCTGCTGGGTTCAAATGGTGTATAAAAGTCAAAATTGACAAAAATGGAGATACATGTTTTTCATCAGATAGCCATAATATTCGAGAAAACTCAAAAAAAAAAGTTTTCACATAGATTGTCTGTTTCCTTTCTACACTCCTTCATCTATTTATTGAGACCAGGTGTCAGGATTGCCTTTGTTACAGACATTGATTCTTTGGTGAACTTCACATACATTAGTGCATTGCTGGAAAACCTTACATGCATGTAATAAGACACATAAAAAATATCCCTCATTAAGAACAATCAGAACCTAAAAAGCCTTTTATAACATGATTCATGATCCACTCTCCTTCAGGCACGCCGCCACTCACTCATTCCCTTAGCAGTCTTTGAAAGATGCTTTCATTCACTGGTGCATGTTTACGTTCTAAATGAACACATTAAGCAATCGCTACCATCCAGATTTGTGGGTCTTTTCCAGCCAAACACAGCAGAATGACTTCCAGGATGTGCTAGCAGATGTTTAAAAAGCACTCTGTAAATATGTGAGGAGAAAAGCTGTTCTTTTGAAAGGAGACTTTTGACTTATGGGGTCTGGGGGGATCTTGAGGAACCAAGTGTAACCCATTAAGAGCTTTTGGCTCAGGCCAAGGTTTCAGTTACATAACGGTCTGAGATGTCTACTTACTCGGAGGTGAGAATCTTGGCCCCGGCTTAGTGAAAAATGTCTTTTCTTGTCCAAGTTCAAAATCTCATCTGGGTGGGGGGTGGAAGGTCAGCTGGTCAAGTCTGATTCCTGAAGATAATTTCACTGTGGTGTTGTGACAGTCTGCTACGAACACTGATAGGCTGGAGACATAGCGGAGCATAAAGCCTGCTTTTCCACACTTAATCTCAATGCTCCTGAGTACTTTATAGCCTTTATGGTAGACTTTTGGAAGCTTTTAGATCATCGCTTCCTTTATGTAAACTATACGGAGACAGGGGGATGACATTAATAAACTGTGAACAAGTGCCAGCTGAAACTCTGCCAGAATGTCTGAGAAAACATACAGTATCACCTAAGGCCTTCTACCGCTCTCTATACAGCAGCCCCGCTCGGCTAACCGAACACCTTTTCACTGCATAATCATCATGAACTCAATACCCAGATTTCCATAATAAGATTAAGGCCCACTGCTGCTAAGGGTTGGGGCTTAAATATCGGAAAGGCTAAAGTAGTGTATGGAAAAGGCACTTTATGCTTTGGCGATTACTTGATCCCTAACGGTCCATTAATAGGAGACGGTACGCTAACGCTCCTATCCAAAAAACTGCATATGGAAAATCTGGAACACAGAAAATGGCCAGGACTGTAGCGACTGAGCAGAATCAAAGCACAGTTCAACACTCCAGATGACCAATAGCCAGCTGAGGAAATTGGGTTTATGTAACTCCATTTTAAAGGGTATGTGCAGATGAACACAAGACATGAAGCAAAAGAGATTTGAGTCAAGCATGCACGTAATGGTGGTGAAAGAAAAGATAATGGATAGACTGAAAAAGGAACATAGGATTTCTGACTGTCACATCCATCTAACATTTTGCGCTGTAGTTAGGAGATTGCAAGTTAGATGTCCAACGATTTGGCTGGGAATCAAAAACAGCAAACAAAAAAAAACCCTGAGTGATACCACATAAGAACGGTTACAGGACACTTTAATAAACGAGCTGCCTAAGTATGAAGACCTTTGTAAAGGTATACACAACCTGCACATAAAGATAGAAAAAATAGAAATAACAGCTGTGATGGGGAACAAAGACGTCCAGGTATGGTGTTGCAGAGATGTTCACTAAGGTTAGCATGCTAAAATGCTAGCTCCAAATTAAAACAAGTTATCTAATTAGCAGTAAAACAATTGGAAGAGATGGGGAAGGTGGGGTGTGGGAGAAGAGGAAGGAGGAGGGACTTTGTGGAGCTCTTTAGTGAAGGAATTTATATTTATTTATTTTTTAAAATATTGTACCTTAAAATATCACCCACAGGAAGGTTCTTAGGTTTTAGGGAGCCAGAACTCATTCTTCTATAGGTAGGATGACCCTCTCTCCCCCACTTATCTGTTAGCTAGCTTTGAATTAGAAGTTAGTGTTCTCATCTAAGAACACTAACTTAGATGATGATGATATTATGTTCTCATGCGAGCATGCTGAGCTGTCCAAAGACTATGCATTTAAGGGAGTTAAGATGATGTGGTTATGTTTAATGTGTCTACGAGGAAACATGTGCTGACCATGGTCCCATGGTGTGATAGGGGGAGCACTAGCTAACAGGTGGAATTAGCAGTGACTACATGGAATACAAAAACTTCATAAAGAATAAACAGAAAAACATATTTCATTGCTTTTGGGTCAACTTCATTACTTGATGTTAACCAATGTATTTCTTTATGTTACTTAGTCAACACTTAATGTATATTGACTAAGTAACACATAAGTAATATATATATTATATTACAAACAAGTAATATATAATGTAAAATATTTTTTTTATTTGCTTTCATTATAAATTAAAGCTGTACTGCATACACTGTTAATAAGAATGAAATAAGTAGGGTTATTTGAATAGGGAGGAAAAAATCTGTCTAAATATTGTTATGTTTTCTGTTATGCTAATTCTGCCATAGAGGTGCAGAAGGCGTAGCCACACAGACTCTTGACTGCTTCTTCTTGTAGTTGTTAACACACAAATATGCTATGTTGAGAGTGTTTAATGGATCAGGGATGCGTGGGCCTGCTGCGTGTGTGTGTGTCTTCCTGTGTTACCCCCTGTGTTCTTTTGGGGGTAGCATAAGCAATGGGTCCTCTCTGCTGCTATGTTGAAAAAAAGATCATTCATTTCACAAGCTCCAGTGTTTTATTCTGCGCAGATGTCACAATATGCTGCGTCTGCACTGCTGGGAGTCCCCCTATAAAGCCTGAAATATTAAAAAGTCAGAATTCATTTTGGATTTTGGAGGAGCATTTTTTTTGGATCACATCATAGGTCTTTATGTATTAACGTCATATGCACAGTCTCAGACAGAAGGTCCTGCTTAAAGTTTGGGTCTAAAACGCAACATGGGAATGATTCAGGTTTCACACTCTGCCAGGCATGTGACATATGCAGGTTGTTATGAAGACTTAAAGCCACATTAATGAACCCAAAGACTGCAAAGGTGCTGTGCCATGGAGCGAATCAGAAAGGCAAAGGGGATGATCAACAAATCCATGTGGAGGCACCGTGGTCAGCACCACAGTTATCATACGTCAGGTGTCCCTCCACCTCCACCCCTACCGCAAAATCTAACAGGACACCATTAGGAACCTCTACAAATCCATGCAGAGACATCTGGCATGGTGGATAAGCAAACATGACGGCCTGACGCCATACTGACAGACACTACGTCTGTATGTGTAGCTCTTTAAATATTACTCATATCAGTCTAAATTAATCATAATATGTTCTTCCTGGTAACCTTTATCTTCCCTCCAATAGCATTACAATCCAGCACGTCCCTCTGGGTGCAACTAGTTTTTGATCGTGTATTTGGGGAAGGTTACCATTTTGAAAATATAAGCAGAATATTCACTTATACAATATATCTGCTCATTCTCACCTCTTCTGAGGAAAAAATAAACTGAAATTTATTTTGGAAATGAGATGCACATTCCTCCCCCATCAACTTATCTGCTTGATTGATATCCACACTGTTCCCCATTCGCTCGGTAACTTCCTCACATTATTAGCTAGATTAATCAAAGTGGGGAAAAGAGCTATTTGCTGCTGTCTGCAGTCGTGGCTGTTTAGGTTACGATCGCATCACGCCAGGAGTGTTGAAAAGCACACATTCCATCACACCATTGCTCTTCCTCATCAGGAGGCCAAGGAGCTGCTCCCGGTTCTGCTTCCACCACTTATGTTATGTTTTTCTGCCACTGAAATATTTTGCCTCCCAGAGCCCCAGGAGGCCAGTACCAAGATAGCATCTGGACTTACTTAACCCCTTGCTTAGCCTAGCAGCTTTGGAGAGTGAAGTGTTAAGTTATCCTAGGATAATGTGTGGATGGTGTTGTGTTTGAAACATGGTGATAAGACAGTTAACCATTGCACCGTTATACTGAATCTATTTTCCCCAAATAAGGTATGGAATTTCATCATATTTACATGGAGAACTAAAAGGTTTCACCAGTGATTCCTAAGCAGACGGTGGCAGTTCAGGCTGCAGGTGTGGATGTTAATTCCTAATTTATGCCCGGCATGCACAGCAGACATGCTTCTCATTGCTTGAGTCAACAGCCCTGTACTATCAGATTGCAAGAATTCTTTTTACGATAAACTGTTTAGCAGATGGAGACAAATAGCCTTTTGACCACAGCTCTTGGTACCATCCAGTACAGCAATGTCTACACTATTTGTAAAGCAATCCATCTTCAGGTCAAGTTTCCTTGCATGTCGAAACCTTTCTACCACTTTCAGCCTAATAGGTCAATGTCTGAGTTCTGACCTACGGCATGCTCTGACCTCAGGTCTCAATCGTGATCCTTCGCTCTCTTGACCTGACACTGACCATGGCACGGCAAGTCCACAGTAATCTATTAGTCTTGTCAAAACATGCACGTGTTTTAAAATTGCTAGATAAGCCCCTAAGGACACACTCGTAAAGCCATTACTTACAGCTGTGAAGGCTGGCCCTGCTACTGGGACTCAGGTTTAAGTCCCAGCTGTAGTATGCAGAGTTTGTGCTGTAGCTATGGTATATCTGCCCATGCAAAACAGTGTAATGGCAGGTTGTGTTACCAAAGGTGTGTGTCTTCATCCTCTAACTGATGGAGGCCTAAGCAATGAGAGGGGATGCTTGGCTGCTACCTAGGTAACACAGGGGAATCCCAATTGGCTAAAACAATTTGATGAGATGTAAACAATTTTTGTTTCCAAACAAAACTCAACAAGGCAATGAGAGGTTGACTCTAATACAAACAGTGTTTTAATGTAACATGCATGATTTGATCACATAGAAAGATCTAAAGATTACAGATATATTTTCGGAGGTCATTAGGCCTTTGTCTTGCTAATGTTAATCTGTTCAACAGCATCAACAAAACATAGGAACTACGTTCAGTAAGACTAGACCTGGGATATGTTGTTGAATGTGTCACACAGCTGTAAATGCAGTCATATACATGTTGTAACAAGAGACAGAACATCATTAAAGGGAGTCATTTTAAAACACTGCTGTGAGTTAAAAGAAATATGATTCACAGCAGGATGGAAAGATGTTTCCCCAGAGGCACTGCTAAGCTAAAGCCCAGCCAGGGGTGATTCAAGAATCTGTTGGGGCCCTAGGCAAAAATTCACAGGAGGGCACATCCTACAAGCATTCATCACCACTATGTTATATATAACCAACAACCAGCAAAAACAAATCTATCCATTTAGCATCTCCAGCCAGCCTGACTGACTCAGGCCCATCAAAACCAGCTCAGACCAGCTCAGAATCAATTCTAGTTCTGATGTCAGTCACAGGGCAAACCCTGGATGCCCCAGGTGGGAACTGAACCTCGGTCCTTTTGCTGTGAGGCAAGAGGCTACTCATTGCACCACCATGCTGCCCAAAACTGCAAACTTTCTTATTTTTTTAAAGTTCACATGCCCCCCAAATGCCCTGACGAATTTTGTTCAGATCATCGACTGTATCTTTTGCACTCACTATTCATTGTCCTGGTTGGTGTAGCTCAGCGGATAACACCACTACCTGCCAAGTAGCCACCACCACACGTGGGAGACTGGGGTTCGAATCCCGGGCTGAGTGACTATGCTGTGCTACACCAATAAGAGTCTGTGGGCAAGACTCCTAACACTACATTGGCCCACCTGTAATATGATTAACCTTGTAAGTCGCTCTGGATAAGAGCGTCAGCTAAATACCGTAAATGTCTCCATATTTGGGAACAGCCACACCTCAGTATCGGGCTACGGTAATGCCACTATACAATCAGTTCTAATGATTTTTGGTATGTCGGTATTACACTGAATGCTGTTCCCTCATTTGTGAGACTTATCCGTCATTCATAACTCTCTAGTGTCACACCTGTTGCCGCAGCCCAAGCTTGAACAACAGTATAGAATGGCAGCTTTCAATCTCACCACAGCATTAATACCAGACACAAATCTCTATATGCTACAAACTATTGCCCAAGACACATTTAACCGGATAATAAGCGCTGACTTATCCTGTCCCCAAAACATTGGACCACAGCATGCTTCTACTGGTTATTTGGATTTGAAAGGTTCCCATGAAATTGAACAAACTTTCTTAGGTAAAAATGACCCAACCGAGCATAAAGGAAACACCTCCTAACATCACACGAATACAGTACAAAGGTATCTGCGGTTCCCCAGCACACATGGTAACTGTGGAAAAGGAATCAGTTGTGACTCAGTAATAACAGCAATGCCAAGACTTATTACTGGGAATCCCCACCAGGCAGATTTCACAAGACATCTACATCAGTACTGCTTGACTTTATACCTGAGGGCCACACCTGCACTGTAGAGCTCCATGCTGTCCTTCTGTAACAGACCTGATTTAGCTCAAATAGGACTCAGCTAATAATGCGATCCCCAATAATAAGAGTGCCTTTCTAGAATTCCATACGAGAGCAGCTTTTACCTCCCTACAGGGCATTGAAATGGATGGCTCTTCAAAGACAGAAAAGATTTCTATGCTAATTAAAGTTCTTTCCCAGGACCACATGTCCAAGCCAAGAACTCTTTAGGAACATTTTTAGGAGTTGCTCAGGTGCAGGGAAAAGCAGGTGGGAGTAGGAAACACTGGTTTAAATAAAGATGTCTGGTGGTGACTAAATGGGGACAGAGCTACAGTACTGCAGAAAGAAAAGGATAACATTAGTTTTGGGAGGATCATAAATTTCTCCTACCATTCTTCGAACTGTCATGTGCACCGGCCTGTATTGCTTGGCTGCAGTGTGATGTAATGATGAAGCACAGACGTTCCCCAGCTCTCCTCACTGTGCTCTTTTCCCCCTGAAACAGTTCAGTTCAGACAGCGGCCTGTGCAGTGCCTTCACATAAACATTATTACTCCAGATCCATGCGAGTAGATTTTCTAATTTCCTGTATTTGACTGGATTAATCAAAACTTCACGAGAACAAGATCTCATAAAACACTCAGATGTTAACTTAACATAGACAAACTGAAGAAAGCGTAGGGTGGTGCAACATACTGAACTGGGTGGCTCGGTGCCAAATCCCTATAGAGCTAGAACCTAGCGTGCCACCACGGTAAAACAACAGGATGCCCTAATTGTGGCAGTGAGAGTGAAACTTGGGGTGTTTGATGTTATCTAATGCCCACTTTTACAAGCTGCACGGAATGTCGGGTACACAGGAAATTCCAGTGGATCAAACCAAGGGTCTGCAGTGAACGTCATAGCAAAGAAGAAGACAAAGAGAAGAAGAAGAAGATGAAGAAGAAGACGAAGAAGAAGACGACGAAGAAGACGAAGAAGAAAACGAAGAAGAAGAAGACGAAGAAGAAGACAAAGAGAAGAAGAAGAAGACGACGAAGAAGACGAAGAAGACGAAGAAGACGAAGAAGAAGAAGAAGAAGAAGAAGAAGAAGAAGAAGAAGAAGACGAAGAAGAAGACGAATAGAAGAAGAAGAAGACAAAGAGGAGAAGAAGACGAAGAAGAAAAAGAAGAAGAAGAAAAGAAAGACAAAGAAGAAGAAGTAAACAAAGAAGTAGAAGACGAAGAATAAGACAAAGAAGAAGAAGAAGAAAATGAAGAAGAAGAAGACGAAGAAGAAGACGAAGACAAATAGAAGAAGAAGAAGACAAAGAGAAGAAGAAGACGAAGAAGAAAAAGAAGAAGAAGAAAAGGAAGACAAAGAAGAAGAAGTAAACGAAGAAGTAGAAGACGAAGAATAAGACAAAGAAGAAGAAGAAGAAGAAGCCAAAGAAGAAGAAGAAGAAGAAGAACAACAACAACAACGCTGTTAATAAGCTTATCATTGTATCTGTTCACATACCTTTTCTAAACAGGATTATTTTGAATCAGACACACTTAAACATTGGTTCTATATAGAACCACAAACATTTAAAGTCACTTAAATTCTTTGCATCATTAAAGGAATTAAAGATGGAAGCATCAGATGGCTGGAAAAGGTGCTGTAGATGGCTCTTTAAAGAACCTTTGTAATAGGGTTCTGTACACTACCAGGGTACTGCTATTGTTACAATTTTGATTTTATGATGGATTTAGATCTTCTAGATATCTAGTTCCTTTACTAAGGAACCTTTAAAGATCTATACACCATATGTCCAAATGTTTGTAGACACTAACATATCCAGCATTTCTTCTGAAATCCAATCCATCTACTTTTTGGGAAGGCTTTACATTAGATATTGCAACTTTGCTGTGAGGATTTGATTGCATTTTGCTGCAAGAACTTTAGGGGGCTCAGGTTCTGCTGTCGAATGGTCAGCTCTGGATCACTCCAACTAATCCCAAAGATGTTAGGTAGAGCTCCATTCTACTCTGTTATATGTAAATGGAATTGTATTGGAAACAGCTACAAGAAAAACGTCTCCTCCACCAATGCTGGCTTTCCCAGACATGTATTCCAGATACACATCAGTAACCATGTTTACAGCAGGTTATCAGTAGTAAAACAGAAACAACTTTCTTGTTGATGCACTTTTTACACAGGGAAGTATAACTGGATTTCATCCACGCATTCCGGGGACGCATTTGCGTGAACATTTGTACATGGAATGCTGCCAAAGTGTATCCGGATATGATCTGGACATTAAACCCACTTCTTAGAGTTAAAACCCCAGGTCAGTGCTCAGTCCGGTATGTTCCTGGATTAGCCATTTACGTAACTGGTACGAGGGACTGAACAAGAGTAGGTGTATACAGCAGACGTTTCCAGTGTTACGGGACTACAAGAACGCTGCCTGCTGTTTGCCAGAGATATTATCCCACAGCAGAGTTTTTACAAAAAGAAACTCGCAAAGCCCCTCTTTAGTTCTAATGACCCATGCAGAACTGGTTCTCCCCTTTTCTTCACAAATGAGTGTTGAATAAATGTAATGAATGGCATGTCTGGAGAGGGATGGAAAGAGGGAGCTCTTAATTAAAGGCTCATTCCTCACATAACTAGTCTTCATGGAAAAGGTGGTTTTCAATAAAGGTGGTTTCAGCAACCAGCCGGGCCTGCGCTCTTATGTAAGTTAGCACCTGGGCCTAAGTATTTAAGAAATGCACAGAGGCATTAACTGCGGCAGCTTGTGGCCTGCCTGCACAGTCCCTGCACATCCTTTCACATGATGATACATTACATACAAGTTAAAATAGAACATTTGTGGAGACATCAATGATGCACATAACAGGCGACAGTAAGACATGAACCGTGTGGAGGGAACATTTGCAAAGTCTACAAACAACATGCTCAGAAAGGCTCTGATTGTTTAAAGTCAGTCATTTTATTAGTCTTTTAGCCTTCAAAGTATATCGTCACTGTCCAAAGAAAAACAGGCATCTCCAAAATGGCAACTTTACAGGAGAGGCCAAAAACCACATTAATTTGAATGGAAGTCTATGGAACCGGAAGTTTTTCCAAGCAGTTTTGGGCCGTTTCTGTCTTTCCATTCTTCATGAAATTTCCTTACAGTGTAAACAGCAGCCCATGTGATCAAAGGAGTCATTAAAGTAAAAAATGGAGATACATGTTTTTCATTGGACAGCGAAGATATGTTTTTCTGTGCAAGCAAAATGTTTTATGTGCTGTTAGTATCTTACATATTAGTATCTTATATATTGGTTTGGTTATGGTGGAAGTGGAGCGACTGTCATTTGTGTGCAAAAATGTAAAAAATGGAAGATATACTATGGAAGGAAGGAAGAGGGGAAGGAAGGAAGAAGGGAAAAATAACATTTGGGCACAACCTGCTTTTGCCTTTGCCACACCTTCCACGCTTTCTGAGAGATACCTCTCTGTTTATTTAAGTAATATGGAGGGATATTTCTCCACACCTCCAAAGTTTTAGTAAGAATTAAATTAGTCCAGGATTTCCTTAAAGATGTGAGAGCTGAAGCTGGCTTCCTATTTGCCACCTTGCTTTGGGAATATCCCGTTAAATGGTGTGACATTTATAATTCAGAAGAATCTGTAGCATTTAAGGTGGGATGAAACATTTGATTAATAAGCTGGTGAATAGAAAGACTATTTTAATTTTATTTTTAAGATAAAAATCAACCAGTCCCGTTCAATTACTCCACAGTAGTTTTCCTAAAGTTGTTTAAATGGGTTTCCGGCAATCCCATCACCTTTGTCTACAGCAGGGATGTCTAAACTAATCCGTAATTAGTCTAATCTGTGAATCTGCAGGGTTCAATCCATTCAGCTGGAGCACACCTATCAGTTTGTCTCAGTCTTGCAACTACTGATCAGGTGACTTCCTGCTTTGTTGGAATGCAGTTCTTCAGCCACACCAGCCCCTAGCAGATAGGATTGGACATCCCTGATCTACAGTAAAGCAGGGTCTTCTAATCCCGAAGTGTTGTGTAACACCCGTGTAGCCATGGCGACCGGCCTTGTGTGAGGCTGGTCAGAGTTTATTTGGACAGGTTTCTGGCTGAAGAGGTTTCTGGCTCTGATTGGCCTAGTTAATCATCTGGGTGGCCACATCAGGTCTGAGTTTAAATCCTGCTGAGACACTTTTATTCAGCTTTTGTTCAACTCTGATTGTTCAGTCAAGCAGACTGCAAGTAATTATAACAGACAATGTTTCACTGCTAATTATATGCTTCTGCTGCATCAAACTCTTATAAGAGATGAATATTCATGAGTGGAATATACTGTCTGGTATATGCAGAGGGCTATAGAATGGGTATTAGCATTGCTAATTAGCCTGATTCTTCACATATCACCTTCACCAAGTGTAGCTGGACGTACATATAGCAGCTGCACAATGTGAAGAGCATTCATTGGTCGAATGTTCAGGATGCTATTCATTCAAGCCACGTTCATTGGGCTATAAGGGGACCACACACTATGCCTGATGATCACCCAAGTAAAGCCATGGTGTTCAGATCAACTACATTAAATATCTGAGCCATTCAATACAAAAGCATCATGATTATTATAATAAGTGGAGCTGTCCTAATGTCCTCCAGCACTTTAAACAGTGACTGATAGGTGGGTAGGTCTGGCATTGTGAGACATTATGATACAAGTTTCATACTCAGCCATGGGTGTGATGTAAGCAGGGACGAGCCTTATTGCTATACCTGACTGATCCAACAGCTACGGTTGTGGATATTTAGCGAGCAGTAATGACCCCAATTGTTCATCCTGTTAGTGCCAGCACCACTGGCGGACTACATGCACATAGGCCGTTACAACGTCTACCCTTAACACCACGTCAATGGTGTGGTGCCAGACTGTCAGGCCATCTTCAGTGACGAGTCCTACTTTGTCTTGGTGCAGACAACCAACAAATCTGTGTGTGGAGACACTAAGGTGAACAGTTGTCTTGAATGACTAGAATGACTGGTGTCACTCCACCTCCACCCCTACTGCAAAATCTGCAGGAACCGTGCCCGGATATTGAAGCTGCATAGGTGGATCATTGCAAGACACCATTAGGAACCTCTACAGCTCCAAGATGAGACGTCTGTCATGTTGCATTACCAAACATGGTGGCCCAACACCATACTGAGAGACACTTCTGTAGGTGTATTTCAATCAGTTTTGCCCATTTCAGTGTAAATTTGTCATCACTTATTGTTCCTGGTAACCTTTATCTTCCTTCCCAATAGCATTGCAATCCTACAATCCTACAAACTGAAGCAGTCTAAGATTATGAATATTGTAAATGGGACCGGAATGGATGTCTATATTAAATAAGTGTTTTAATTCTTTCCTGATTTCTACAGAGAAGGTATGTGACTATGCTTGGTTTAAATATGGCCAGATTCAGTTTTACACTGATTTGTGAACAGCCCTCTGATATGTCCCTACCCAATCAGGTGTATTGAATAATTTGATAAGCTCTCCTCTGATTTGCTGGTTTACAGTGAGACACCACAATGACCACACAAAAGCAACATTTCAAAAAAGACAGAAAATAAAATGGATCAACATGAAAACACAGAGTGAATAAAAGCTCTTCCCCACTATGAAACGTTCAGTATAAGATGATCTACTTCAACCAGCAAACAGTGCTAGAATCACCCAGCATGGCTGCTACTGACAGGCTGCTGTTGTGGAACTGTTCCTCTTATCTCTCTTCTTATGTGAAGCTCTCCTTAGGATCTCCTTAAAGATGTGGGAGCTGAAGTTGGCCTCCTATCCGTCCACCTTGTTTCGCTAAGTTTCCATTTCATTTTAAGTAAGCCCACATTTACATTCCAGATTAAGCTGTAGCATTTAAGGTGGAGCGGAACATTTGATTAAGAAGCTGGCAAATAGGATGGCAGTTTTAGTTTTGCTTAAAGATGAACACCATGCCTATTCAAATTCAGCACAGTCCGCCATCATCTGTACAAGCTGTCACACAAGCTGTCTCATTTAAGATGGATTTTAGCATTGTTTGAAGTTGATCAGTAATGGCTGTTGATGGCAGTATAGTCCGCCGCAGCAATTTTGGGGGTGTCTTTTTGGGTGGAGTTATGTAACTGTAACTGGAATTGGCCCATTTTAATGCCCTCTTTTATTAATGTGGGATGTTTATTTAAACAGCATTTGAAGTTCAGTTCTATGTAGTGAACTCTGATCATTGAACTATGCCAATGTAAATATCGTTTTCCATTTTATGGAATCATTCAAGAGGTGATGCAATAGTGCTTGGGTACAAAGGAGCATTCAGAAAAGGCCAGGTCCTTCATAAACAAGGATGAGTTGAGGCCTGCCACTTTGCACAAACACATCAGGGAATCCAACAGTTAAGGAATAATGTTTCTCAATAATTTATTTTAGTGCTTTTGAATACTTCACCCTGTACAGTGCATAATATCATTCAAAGAGTCAGCTAATCCGCATCCAGAAGACTGAAAACTACAACTGACCACTGTGCATCTGTGAAGTCATAATTAGTATTGCAGGACATTTACAATCTGAATAATTTGCCATCTAGATGACGTCTTTTTCAGGACGTGCATGCTTATTTCTACAAGACAACAGTAAGCAACACTCTCCACATGTTACAACAACACTACTGTCTGGCACCGATAACATGTAGTGCATTATGAAGTGCAAACTACAACTATACTGGGCCTTAGTTGTAATATGCACTTTATAAGATGCTACATGTTAAGAGCATGAATATGTAATAGGAGCATGTCCTGCCTACAGTCCAGAACTGTCTGCTTGTGATAGCAAGTAGTGCATTATGAAGTAGTGCATTATGAAGTAGTGCATTATATATTTGGAATGTGCATAATTACCAAAATACAGGTCAAACACAATGTAATAATCATATTCACATACTGCCCCAAATTCTATTTTAAGGCTGCCAAAATATGTTCAAATTAAAGTAATATTAAGTAAAAAAATGATCTAGACACACATGTATACCTGTATTCATATCATCACTGTCACATTCCAAAATAATGGTCTAAATGTTTGCTTAATTTTATAATTAATTTCTGTAAATGTTACTGAGTGTGTAAAAATTCTGATGATTGGACGTATAGAAATGCTTTGAATAAAATCTCTTTACATTAACCAATAAAATTAAGAACAGTTTAGGCCTCTCATTTAAAGCTATCATTTTGGAGATCCTTGTTTTTCTATGGACAGCAACAGCATTATAATACTAATACATTTTACAGAAACATCATAACGAGAAAAACAAAGAGGAACTTGCCAGGAAATCATCTCCTCCAGTGTCCATATTAGCCCTAGTGGAAGAGACAGGAGCCACACTCCAGTGTTGGCCTGTCAGCAGCAGCTCATAGGTCGCCTTCAAATTCCCAGACTGGCTCATCATTTCACTCACACTGGCCTGAGTTACACGAGTTTGGCACATCCACACAGAAAGCTCCAGCCTTCATTCACTCTGATAGTTTCACTCTTTGTCTGAACGCTCTGGGGCGATGAACCTCAGACCCAAAGACTCCTCTTAATGAGTTTGCTAGTCTCCAGAATGAAGGATAAGATTCCTCATCAACCTTTTTTCTCCTAGAACATGGGACACTGGTACAGAAAATGTGTTCATCCTGAAGAACCTGAGAGCTCAGGTGTTTAAATGGAAATCAATAGATCTGAACTGAATTCATTTCAATGGATGATTGTTTAAAGAACCAAAAGTGGTTCCTCAGTGTCAATGAACCCTTTTGGGTTTCATTACCATTAAGGGTGTACTCTCTTTACTGTACTGGATACTTCCTAAGAAGGGAAACGTAGTGTAGTAATTTTTTTATTGTGCCTCAGACTTAAGCAACATTAATTGCTGCATTACACACACGCTATCCAGATGAAAGCTTTTACAATGGTACAGAAAAACAAGGCCTTTCATGTTGGTATGCTGTTGCTCTACTGATATTTCCTGGCTCCTGTTTTTGCAGCCAGGCTTCAGTGAGAATTTTCTTTTTTCAAACGTTCCCATTATCTTGGTTTAATGGACTACTTCAACTACTTCAAAAAGGAAACATGAGAGAGATCCTGTTCAGAGAAATATGTATTTATTATATATATATATGTATATATATATATTTTTTATGAGGAAAGTTTGTTTGGATCTAAAAACAAACAAACAAACAAACAAACAGACGCACAAATAAACTGAAAGTAAAGATCTCATGTGTTTAAAACTTGTGTATGTTGTACAGCAGCATGCTGCACCTGCAGAGTCATTCTTCAGTCAATAACTGTTAGACATATCCAGGAGTAAATATCATGAATTATACCATTATGGCGGCAACTGGTGTCCCGCAGCTTTGAAGACATAAAAATGAGCCCTAACAGAATAAACCACAGGAAGCTGTCGGCTGTAGAATTTCTGTTCCATTTAAATTTAGACATTTTCTGTGATTCAGGCTGCATCAATACTGTTACAACAATGACATCCCAGAGGCTCAAGTATTATCTTTATGTGAAAACTGCGGCTCCTCTCCGAGTGTTAGCCATGCTTCTTTTGATTAAGGTGAAAGTTCAAACAGAGGAGGATTAGCACACCAGCACCCGTGTTGCAGGCAACAAATCTGGAATGAGCAAAAATCAAAAACATTGGTCAAACAGAATGTAATAGTCACTTAGTAATCACATTCCACATATTCGCCCAACTGTCAGTTCAAATGTGTTAAAACTGTGTAAGTAAATTAAGTAAAAGTAAAAACGTCTAGAAATCATAACTTCATAACTTCACAGTTTGAGCCCAGCTGTCCTACTTTACGTGTGTGAAATATGTCTGATTATTGGACTAATAGAGATGCTCCAAAATTGCTGTAAGTAAAATCTCTTTACATAAATTTACATTTACATTTTTGGCCTTTCGCATAAAGTTACTATTTTGGATATTCTTATTTTTCTATGGACAGCAACAACATAACAATAACATTAAATTTTATAGAAATATCATAACGAGAAAAATGAAGAGACCAGATTTAAGCCATAGAAATGAGCTCAGAATAGAATAAACTGCAGAAAGTTGTTGGCTCTATTTATATGCATAATTTTATCCTAAATTAAAAAAATATCTATCTATCTGTCTGTCTGTCTGTCTGTCTGTCTATCTATCTATCTATCTGTCTATGAAGAATTATTCTTCATTTCAAATTTGACATTTTCTGTGATTCCGAGTCAGGCTGCATTGAAACTGTCTCAGTAATGACTTGCCAGATGCTCAAGTATCATTATCATGTGAAAACCGCGTCTTCTCTTCAAATGTTTTAGCCATGCTTCTTTTGTTCTAGGTAAAAGTTCAAACACAGAAGGACAGAAGGATTAGCACGTCAGCTCCTGTGAGCTCACCGAAGAGAGAGTCTTAGGAAGTGCATCTTTACTATAGACATGCCAAAGCTAGAAAGTGACCAGGCCTGTCTTCTGCTGTCATTCAAAGGCCATTCAGCATGTCCAGACTTAAGCACTTGAAAATATTTTGTTTGCAAGCGAGTTAACTCAAAAGCCCATTATTGCATTCATTTTAGAGCCAACAAATAAATATGCAAACAGGTTCTCCAGTTTTGTGTTGCACTTACAAACTCACACGAGCATGCACAGCCCAATACATTCCTTCTTTCGATGACAAACAGCTTACGCACCTCATAAATGCTAGCCTGTGGGCCTACCTTGGTACAGGGTCCAGACAAGTCTCGACAGCGCATGACGATTTAATGGTTTGTTTGATTTCTTTCCTTTGCACTGCATACCTGCACATGCCTCTCATTTAAGCCTGATAGTAACACATCTGCCACCTTCCGACAGAACAAAATCCCACGTTACATAAGAGGTGTGTCGAGGTACGAACGCTGCAAGATCCAGCAATGTAGGATTTCCTCGGTAGAATGCGCAAAAGAGTTTTGAAATGGCTCGTCAACATTAAAGGAGTTTTTAAGTGTTCATGGGTGCGTTATGAGAGTGATTGAGTAATGAGAGAGCGAGATTAAGTGTGGCTGATCTAGAGATAGAAGCAGAGCCAGATTTATGTCCTGAACAATGTCTATTTCCCTGCCTTTCTTTTCCCCTGAAAAATTCATTAACTTTGACAGATGTCTTGCAATCGTCCAAAACTCTCGAGGGCAACTCAGGTTACTCCGGTTCTCGACATCCACGCTAACGTTTTGAACACCATACTAAAGAAGGTCTGGACAATTGCACCCATGAAACTGTCGGGACAGCGTCCTGTGTGTATATTGCCGTGGCCAGCCCCAGCCTCAGGCACCAACACGCCCACTCTCCCCGAAAATCTTATTTCCTTTAACGGGACTGAGAGCGAGTGGAACATTCCAGCCTGCCAGACTAAAAGGTGAGAGAGCGTGAGTAATAAACACACTGTATCACGTGTGCCCATCCTTTCCTCTCTGTTACGGAGCGAGAGCTGCAGAGAGGCCAGTAGGAAATCACCCCCTAAAGCAAGGGGGGTTGCCCTCTTGACTGGACCACTGCTTTAAACTACATCCCATGATCCATTAATTGAGCCTATAGTTATGCAACTTGTGCTGCACACTGGGAATTTTGGGATAGTAGACTATTAGAGCCAAGACAACGTATGAAACTACAGACAGACAGAAACTCATTTGTAAATTCCTCTTTTGCATTTGCTGTGCATGGCCTGTTCATGATTATCTACTGAACTGGCTAGGGCAGAAATCAACCTTTGGCTAAGTCAGCTGGAGGATAGGCCAAATTGGTTGTCACAATGTCATGGCAGATAAATGCCATGGCAGAAAAACACAACACAGCAAACCTAAACCTAATCATTTCACACTAAGCATTTACAAAGCATTCATGTCTTATCTCTGATGCATGATGCTAGGGGCACCACCAGGGGTTTTGAGCCCAATGAAAAGATATCACCCCCCTAGGCCCCACCATCCCACAGACTATGCCAACTCTAAAAAATATAACACTGTGCAGACATGCATGCAATATTCTGCATACAGTGGCATTCATTATTTGATGAAGACTTCTATTCTGTATGTGCTATTGATACGTGTTACCGAACAAAACCTTATTCACTTTCACCTTGTAAGTTTAAGGCGGTAGTTTTTTTTTTGCTCCTGCAGATGGCAATGCATGAGGATGATGGGCCTATAAATACCTGCGGGGTGTGAGCGATGGGATTGGTTGATTGAGAGGAGGTGGTACAGTGCATGTCTTGTTTGATGTTATTGACTGGCAAAAAGGACTACTTGCATTTGGACTTTTCAAAGGCCATAGTGTGAATGAAGCAGCTGAGTTTGCAGGTTAATGGAAGCATATGGCCGTACGTTGTTCTCATAATGTTAAAACAATAATTACCTAATATCTATTGAGGGGATGGAAGTAGAGATTGTTAAAACCTACAGGTATCTCTTTAACATCTGTAGGAAGCTCCTGTAGATGTTCTATCAGACTGCGGTGTCCAGCTGTCTCTTTTAAGAGAGATGAGATGTGACTGGACAGGCTGGTTAGACAAGCAGTTGGTGCGGAACTGGACTGTGTGGTAAAGGCGGCAGAGAGAAGGACACTGCCCGAAACGCTGTTCATTATGGAGTGCACCTACTGCACACCATCATCGTGTACAAAAGGAGCAAGTCCAGTGGCAGGTTACTGTCACAGAGTTGCTCGACAGACAGACTCAGGAGATCCTTTGTCCAGAGAGCCATCAGGCTCTTTAACACTTCCCAGCGGGACTGGAAGAGGGAGGAGGACAGATGAGGACTTATGTAACATCATAGGTTTATTTATATTACACTATTACACTTTACTGTATATCCTGTACACCTGCACTCCTGGACAGTCCAGACACTCCACATTACTCAAATACCAATATAAGAACCAGTTTATTATCTTTATCAATATATCATTATCTCCTGATATCTGTGCCCCTATCTGTGCAAGTAGCACTGACCGTGAAGAGTACTCTACAAGATAGACACACACTTTAACGCAAATCCATTTGATCTAGATCTTTAAATCACCGCCTCAGATTTAAACACTTGCTCGATGATAACCAATAGCTTGGAGCAATGGCAGACAGCAACAGTTGCTTTGCAGTGACCTAGAGCTTAAAAAGAAGGGGCATCACATTGAAGAGCACAGAAAACACGCTCACCTAAAATGTTGGCTTAATGAATTTGACAGAATAGGACTGTTACCAGTCTGGGTAGGACACCAATCAGAGGCTGTGAATTAGTCAGGCCCAGGTAAGCCCTAACCCTAAATTGCCCCTCCTTATGATCCAAGCAATGCCGAACACATTCAGTGATGTTAGGATAGCCAGTCATTTGTTCCAAGAACGCCAGCAGCTTCTAAACCATTTGCAGCCTGTGAAGGACAGCACACAACAAGGACACGTCTCTAAGTGTTCCTGGCTGTGCTTTAAACCATATCTTTCTTTTGACTGCACTTCAGTCGTGCCTGCAAAGTGAAACATATAAAACTCGCTGTCTTTTCTTTCTCTGTACCTTATAAAACTCTCTGTAGCTGGAGCTCTCTGCATGATTCCAAAGTGTTATAAAGCATTAAACCCAGTCTAGTCTGCTCCAGCTTCTCTGCTCCACACCAGCCTAACCAACTTTTAAATAGTACACAGGGAAATGAGATCTGATCCGTTTCTGGATGTTTTGAATAGATGGTCATGTTAATGCCAGGTGTAAACAGGTTGCCTCAATGCTGCGTTTATATTAGGCATATACAGCACTGTTCCGTCTTGCTTCAATGCGCTGTTGATATTCAGCAGATGGTTAAAAATCATCAAAGACTACAAATATGTAAGCCTGGACCCCACGAGTCCTCAAGACTGAGTATAAATAAGATCTCAGGAATGAAGATATACTTCTATCGTCATAAAAACAGATGCACCCAGGAGTGCTGGATTGCAATCCTTATCTGATTTGGCCAATATTTATTGAGCTACACATACAGAAGCCTTGTCTCTCAGTATGGCGTTGGGCCACCATGTTTGCTAATACAACATACCAGACATTTTGGCATGCAGTTGTAAAGGTTCCTAATGGTGTCCTGAGATAATCCATCACATGCAACTTGAATATTCTTACTACAGTGCCTCCACACACATCTTTATTGGTTGTTTCCACCAAGACAAAGCGGGACTTGTCAGTGAAGATGACCTACTGCCATTCTGAGTCACTCCATGACAGTCTGGTATGGCATCGTTACAGTCTTTGGCGACATTGACGTGGGGTTATGGGCAATCGTTGAACAGTCTGTGTACATGTAGTCCTGCGTCATTCATCCGTCTCTTAATGGTGCTGGTCCTAACAGGATGACTCATGGAGGGCATCACTGCTCGCTGGCTGTTGGATCACTCAGGTACACCGAGAAGGCCAGTTCTTGCTTACGTCACATGCGCAGTCGTGTGTGAACCTTGAATCATTTGCAAGTCTCACAATGTCAAACCTTCCCACCAAGTTTCATTCCTACTGGTGGATTCCTTTTGGGTGGAACGATTTGTAGAACTATTATTTTGATGATGAGTGTACAACATAAGGAATGAGATAAGTCTGAGATTGGTCCTGAGACCAAGACAGGGCTTGAGCAACTTTGACATAAGAAGGGTAAGTGGTTTCTCTCAGAGATAATTTTGAGCTGGGGTAAAGGGGGCTTTGAAAGGAAATTTCCCTCTACGTTTATTAAAGCTTTTTAGTGGTGCATTCCTGCACCCGTTTAACCTTCTTCTGTCTGACACGAATCATGGAAAAAAAATATTATCGGACCCCAATTCCCCCTGCCTTCCTGTTATTTGGAACATTCCATGAATAGCCTTTGACTGTATCAGCTCTGCTAATGGGTGCCCTGTGCTGACTTGCCATCTCTTTGAAGTGAACAATATTCAAAAACACTGAACGATGCAGGCCCAGTTGCTGTAAGATCATTACACCAAGCTTTATCATAATGCCAGATGAAGAAAGAAGGACAGACAATGCTTCCAAATTTATGAGCAAAATGATTCCACTCAGCAGGGTGGGAAAATATGGCCCACTACCAGCAAGCCACAGCATATGCAGCTAACCTTGCTAACTCACTTCCCCTCAGCTCAGCGTGTTACTTCCTGTTCGTGGCCTGCAGGAGCCACCCCCCTGCGGAGATGATCCACCACTCACCTGCATGAGTTCCCATTTACAATGCGGTCCACATCCTCTCAGGACAGGCCGTCCCTCTCAACCAGTGTGTTTTGGCAGTCATAAGCAGGTCTGGCTAGTGGAATAAAAAGAAGCATGTGCTGTTTACCTGATGTAGTGAATTCACAACAACAAGGACGAGAGGATGTCTTGCATTTTGCAGAATCTGTGGGCTTTGTGACTATAGATGTAACTAATATACATAAATATATAAAGGATTTACACATTAGTTTAAAGTGAATCAAGATTTGCACGTATAACACGTTCCTGGGTATGTACATAACATAATTACATATAATACGTTTTGACTTTCTTCCATGGGGAATTTCACAAAAGAGGATATGTTAGCCAGTCTAATAGAAGAAAAGCTAGCACGTTCCTTTAAACCATCCTCGATTTTTGGCTTAAGGTTATCCAGCTTACAGAGAAATCCCACTTTGTGAAATACTACCCCCACGCCCAAGCTATAAAGAATCATTAGTCCAAATCAGATGCAAGCACGATTATATCCTGGATCCTCGGGTTCCTTCATTTTCAATAAAGTGGTGACACTACATGACTTCCATTTCTCCTTCATACTGAAACAGACAAAGTGTTTTTAAATAACAATTTAAAGACATCATTAGAGCAGTCTACCGAGCGTGCAGACATGTTTGTTTACATTGTCCTGAATCGCAGGATATGATGAATGAAATGTACTGAGATTATGCGAAGTGAGTAAGTAATCCTACTTTAATAATACCCAACCAGTGGGAGTACAGAAACCAGCCAGGGCAAGCCCCAGACTGTACTGGTGAAAGGGTTCATCTTTTGTTACTAATCTATTATAATATGTTGTGATTGCACACCTGTAGATTTCTTTCAACACAATTAAAAATCAAATAAAAATTAAACAATAAATGTTGGCTTGTGCGCTCATACAGACAAAAATCTAGTTCACTTTTAGTTTGGCAGATCACAAACATTTCCATCCAAATATATTACATTAAAGCTGTTGGGAAAAAAGATGTATTAATGTTTAGAGTAATGAGGGAAGTCCAAAGCAGGAGGAAATATTATTTGTGTATTAATGAGTCTACTTTAATGTAAATTGTAATTGTGCACTGTATAATAGATAAATGTACTTAATGCAATTATTATAGATAAGAATTTCAGAGGGTGCTGTATACTATTTTTGTACAGTTATCTTGAGGTCATGACCTCATTGTCTTATGGCCTCGAAATTACAAAAGCTGTTTTCTCCAGATCAGTATTTGTTTTGTGGTCTCTAGATAATGTAGGTTTCCCCAAATCGCAATTTTCATGTGATATAAAACTATCAGATAAGGTTATCAAGTGATCTCATAAAAGCAACTTAATCTTGAAACCATAACACAAATACACTTTGATCACTACAATGTCAAGATTGCAAGGTATTTGTTTTAAAAGTCCTAAAATCATAACCACCTCTGAAGACTTTTATTTCAGTATTGCTCTTTTGCTGATTCCCCACCACATGGACTTATGAGCACTTCTAGACTCCATATTCTGAAAACACTCCCTTAGTCAACCCAAGTATATCTCCAGTCATGAGTGATGCCTGTTGGTAGCATTAAGAACACGTAGCTCCATTAAAAGTTCTCTTGTTACTCACATGTGCTAAGATAAGGAAATCTGTTTATCTCCTACTGCTCCCATCGTGGGCTCAGGGGCTACTTTCTTCTTAGGAAGTGGTTCCAAGAGTATGGTGAAAAGATCAAAGTTTGAATGATTCCAGACCGAACCTCAAGCATGAGGAGTAACATGGTGCTATTACTGATCGGTGATCCACTGGGGCAGGGCTTCTTTCATCCACACCAAAGGTAATTACAGAAAAGGACCTTTTAGGACAATATTTACTTTCTGAAACTGTAACTATATGTTTTCACCCAGAGGTCTCTCATGAACAGGGCCAAAGTTCCATGCCTTTCACTCTTGGCAGCACTGAAGCCTGAGCTTCAACCCGCCGGAGGCACGCAAGCCGTAACTCTTACATAAACAAAACTCCTCATCAGGGAGACCCCTGTCATTCTGCGGCGAGCAGCTGAAAAGCTACAGCAAATCCACAGTGTAGTCAACATAATAGCACTCTGGAGAGCAGTTATCAGACTCCCACTGGGCTTTTATTCTAGCATCCGACCAACAGAACCTTAAGTCCCTTTCTTCCATTATAGCCTCTGTGATCACGTCCAACATCCTGAATAATAACTTAGCAAAAGAAAAAAAGTGAGGCACACACTCTACCCTTCTAGTGAAATAAACTCTGATGCCAAATGATGTTTAAGAAAACACTGGGTACAGACAGCTGTAATCTGACCAGAGGGGAAAGCTGCTGTGTCCAGCCACGTGCCTCTGGAACTGTTTTGGCTTTGCCAGTCCTCAGGGCCCTGTGGTTAATCTAGACGCAGCGGTCAGTGTTTTCACATTTTACAGTTCCACCCACTGGGACGTCCACAGCTAGCATCAATCATGGATGTAAAAGATATTAAGACTTGAACGAGACTGTTTCAGTTTATATCGCGCACTGCTTTATGGTCTAAGTTAAGACTATGGACGGGTTCTCGTCACGAGACACACTCCGTCTCCCTGAATCATTTGGAGGTGATGTAATAATTCAGAAGATTAGAAGAAATATTGTTTTGCCTAAATGAGTGTGCAGCCGTGTGCTCAGGTGGAAAGAGAAGCTGCCAACATCATGCCTCTCCAGATGTGTGGATGGTAACAGGGATTGGTATGGTAATTTAAAATGGTAATCCAGCACCGAGCTTGGCCCTTTACCTCCACACAAAGTCAGCTTTCTGGGAGCTGTCCAAAGCCAAATAATATCACCCTGGGTTTTATGGTCATTTTTTTAACTAACTGGCAGCGAACACGTATCACTTTCGCACCACACTTCAGTACACTGTTTAATACATTAGAGGCAAATTTGCAGGCATACGGCATAACTCTTAAAAATAACTGTAATAAAAGCTAATATAATATACTCTCCGAAATATACAAGGGATGTTCTCCAACAAAGCATTTCCAAGAGTGCACAGCAGTACTCCTAGAGTCTCACATCATGGAAAAACAGATGCATCAATACCAACAGTGGCATTGGGTTCTGATACCAAGCTTATTCACCTGTACTCATGGAAACACACCAATACCAAAATACAGATACTTATGTGGCCTAAGCCAAGTGCACACTACCATACAAAACTACAAAACAGACACGACTACTCATAGAAGCTTAATGCGTTACTTTAGAGTAAAATTGAAGAAAGGTATGGTGGACACCAGGAGAATTCTGTCTAGACAAAAACATAGAGCAACTGTCAAATTTGGTAGAGGAGGGATAATGGTCTCGGCATGCAGCAGCATACTTTAGCGTAAAAGTGAAGAAATCAAACTATAAAATCGCACTCAAGCAGTCCACCTTAAAAACCTTAACTCTACAGAAGAATAAAACAGCTTTCTTAACCCGCAGTGGAGCATATTCTACAGGCTTATGCTTAACAGGTCCAACTGATGAGATGTCTGAAACAATACATATCCTAACCCCCCTCATATACTCATGATGTACCACCTCTCCATCTCTAATATATATTTTGTTGCACAAAAAAAACTTTTATCAGTCAGGTACAGTGATAAGGCCTATCTTTGCTTATATCACATGAGCAGCCAAGCGAGAAACTTAAACCATTCATATGTCTCACGATGTCAAACCTACCCACCAAGCTTCAGTCCTGTCAGCTGACTCATTCTGGGTAAAACTCTTTGTGCCACTATTCTTTTGATGATGAGTGTATACAAAAACCTGAGCAATATACAACAAAAATAAACTGTGCCCTTTAAAACAAAGGTTCCTAAGGTGCTGTTGGCAGGTCCACATTCGTCTATGAGGAAACCCTTGTTTGGAGATCCTTATATACAGCCTGTACAGCCTTTATAAGGCAGAGCATAGCAGTTGTTTAAATCCTTTTAAATCCAAGTTTAAATGTGGTTCCTCTATGACATTTTCCTTCCTGCTAGCTTCATTTGTAAGAGCATACTCAACACTAAATGGGATTTTCAATGAAGACTCCATGAAACCGGCCTTTACATGTTCCAGATTAATAGAAACCTCACTGATAGAAAAGCATGTCAGTCACTGCTTGTAATTTCTTGTTGTTGAATATCATGCTGTCCTCCTCACAAAGATAAACCACCAGCCGACTGCTCCTTACACCTGTCCTGTCAGGCAGGTTTGAAGATTACAAAAAACTGGTGTTTCGTGCGAGTGCTGTCATCACAAGTTCCAGGATGGACCCTCGGGGCAGCGCTTCCCTAGCAGTCAGTAGTAAAGTTAATCATTAAAGCAGTGCAAGAAAGGCACAGAGAATACCTGACAGCACACTGGATGGGTTCATACCCGAGTCACTCTCAGGTTTATAGCAATATGCAAGAGCCTGTCCTCTCACCTGCACTGATCACTCTGCTGAGCCACAGGAGCTGTGATACACCAATACATCTTAACCTAGTGCCTTTCACTATTTCAGCCACCCCCACGACTAGCAGCTCCAAAAAATTAAGTCATGCAGTCTTTACAGACAAACAATGGCTTTAAAATGTCATACATACAATGACAAACATACGACTCCACCTTTCCAAAAAGTCAGTTTGTCATATTTCTGCCCTGCTAAAGTTGCTCCAGTCAACAGTAAGTCTTTTCTAGAGGAAATAACTGCTCAGCTGTGAAACAGAAAAGAATAGGACCACCTTGTGCTGAAGCATGCCCATCTTCCCTTTTTGGGACACTTTCTACTAGCACTGTCTCTGTAAGCAAAATCAGAACTGCTCCTGTGGCTGAGCAGCTAAACACAAGCCTAAGATTCCCATGCGCAGTGATAGGTATCAGGTCAGGTTGAGTAAAACCCACCCTCCCTTGACCTCTGAAGCAGTGGAAACATGCCGTGGAATGATGAATCATGCTCCACCAACTGGCACTCTAACAGATAAATCTGGGTATGGTGGACACCAGGAGAAATCTGTCTAGCCAAAAACATAGAGCAACTGTCAAATTTGGTAGAGGAGGGATAATAGTCTCGGCATGCAGCAGCATACAATGACGTTCTAAAGAACTGTGAGCTTTACACCTTGGACATCAGTTTGGAGAAGGTCCTTTCTCACCTGAAAATGTCCCACAAAGTGAAGTCAGTTGAAGAAGTGGTTTGCTATTTTGTGTGGAACAGTTTGCACTGCATATAAGCCTGCCCCATGTGGGATAGATTGGAATGCAAACACATCTTCAGTCTCTTTACTATGACTGTGGCTGACAGGAAGCAAACTGCCAAAGCAATGTTCCAACACCCGGTGGAAATCCTTCACAGAACAGTAGAGGCTACTGCAATAGCGAAGTGGGGACAACCCCCAAAACTAATACTTGTGTTTTGTAACTATAGATTTATGTATGTACATGTAGGTGCAATGTTTGGATGTCATAATTAGAGCCATAAATATCTGGAGTCCAATAAAAAGTTTCTTTTTTTATTATTTTAGCAGTCTAGCATAGCATACCGGAGGTAAAATTGAAGAATGGATATGAGCTCAAAATATACACATTAAGCTTTAGTTCTACATCTACATCCAAACTGGGTGAATGGCATTGGAACACATTGTGCTCTCTTTTGAGAGGCTCTGAATAATTGGATAAACTAACCATTCTAAATTAACTTTACAGCATTTAGCTGACACTCTTATCCACAGCGACATACAAGGTTAATTATATTACAGGTGGGCCAATATAGTGTTAGGAGTCTTGCCCAAGGACTCTTATTGGCGTAGCACAGCATAGTAACCCAGACTGGGATTTGAACCCCTGTCTCGCACGTGTGGAAGTGGCTCCCTGGCAGGTAGTGGTGTTATCCGCTGAGCTACACCAACCACAAATTAAACTGGTATTTAAAATATAAGGCTGCAAAACCTTTGCTGTCAACGCCTGCATGAAGTCTGGAACCTATAGACAACACAATATGCTAGGTTTCCTCCCTGGTGATGCTCAATCAGATGTTTAACCACAGGTGTTCAGGTCCCTGCTTGTTCTTGGAGCATTTCTACCTCCAGTTTTGGCTCCATTAAGGGAAATGCATGCTCCATTGGATTGAGGTTGGGTGACTAATTTAGCCATTGCAGAACATTCCTGTTGTTTGCCTTATGGAGGTCTAGGGGTGCTTTCAGGGCGTAGGCTGGCATGGACACAACAAGCCTGCCTTTACCCCATCATCCAATAGTCTCCTCCCTGTCAGGAAGTAAGTATGATATTTGCACATTGTTATGTGAACCTTTGGGTGGCCTCCTTCTTTCATCGAATGCTAGCATGTCCAAGTTGGTCGGTTTGAAGACGTAGACTCCAGGAAGCACATCAGAACGAACTAATATGACTTTACTCCAAAGACATTGCGAACAAGTTTGTTCAAATATTGGAAGGACACTTCTATTGGACAAGTCCCTACCGTCCATTAGTAAAGCTAGGAGAGGTACATTATATGTGTGTATATAGTTCATACTACTGTTCTAACCAGCAATGATGTCATCAACAAATACAAGGGATCCTGTTCCATTGGCAGCAGTACATGGCGGTTGATGAGGTGTTATGCTTTGGACCATGAGTAGTTCTTTGCCTTCTTCACACTCTGCTCCTCCCATCATTCTGGTACAAGCTGATCTTTCTCTCATCCGTCCACAAAAGTTTGCCACAAAACTGTACAAGCTTTTTTACATGTTGTTTTGACTCACCCAACTTTACATCATGTGATAAGCCGTCTATATTTACTCTGGTTTAGCTTCTCTTGATTGCTGACTTTCGACACAGATAGTCCTAGCCCCATGGAAGGTCACAACTGTTGTCACATCTGTTGTGAAAGGTTTTTCTTCACCAGGGAAAGAATTCTCCTGTCACCCACCGCAGTTGTTTCCCATCATCTTCTGAGCCTTTGTGTTTCTGTGGTCACCAGTGTGCTCTTTCATACACCGTTCATTTGATTTGGATGTGAATGCCTTTACTTTAAAGCTGAAAGTCTGCATTTTGAGCTTCATATTGAAATTCATATTTTATTTTAACAGCTATACGTTGTGCTAGACAGCTAAAAATAACTAGGACTTAATGACTGACCTAACTGTAGGTTGCTATCCAAACACTACAGAGCATACATCATACAACATTCATCAAGCTTAGATTTTTTTTCAGCACCTTTTGCAAGATTGGCAACTATAATTGTTTCTAAGAAGAATAGTGGAACACAGGTTATGTAAGCTGTTTTTCGGATACATTGCTTGCCGGCTGCTACATGCAGGATTTGCATTTAGCAAATAAATACTTGAGTGATACCTCAAGCAGCACATTATAATTCCATACTCCTCGTGCTTCAGTAGAAACATTACACCTCAGTAACACCTCAAGCAAGCAAAACACAGCCTCAGTACAAACACTTCAGGAATTCCTACACTAGCTTGCTTACAGTGGACTTGCTTATAGTTAGCCAGTCCATTTTGTTCCTGTTGGATGCTAGATAACTGCAGCATGATTTCTAGTGTACCATAAAAGCTCCTAATATGCTAAAGTCCCCCCAAAAAAGTAGAAACAGATAAGCCAAACTTCAATCAAACATGGACTGACAGCCAAAACACTCAAACTTACGACTTGTCTCGACTGGTGAATCTGATGACTAATGTTTTTGCAGAGAATTGTTTGCCATGGTTGGGAAATTAAACCACTGATCACAGCCTTGGGGATTCATTTCCTATATTATGGGCACCTGTGCACCTTCTTTTCTGGATTCAGAGCCTGGTCAGGCCGAAAGCCCTTTCAGCCAGACACATTACACAATTCTGGGAGAGCCCACTGGCTCAGACATGGAGTAGGTTTGTGACGGAGACGAATGCTCACTTTCACGGGTCAACAACAAAGGCATTTTAGGGTTGGTGACTAAAGAATGACCTTAGAAAAGTGCTAGGGGGGATACAGGCCTATGTTCAAGTTCACTAGGTTCAGTTGAACAACAGCCCTTTGCTCCACTGGTGCAAATCTCCATTCCAATTATGCAACGAAGTGGCCATTTCACAACTTCCCAAACTCCACAGGACTTGAAACCTCTGGGCACTATATTTTAACAGCATGAGAGGAAGGGGGATATGTGTCAGTGACTTGGTATTTATCTCCTCATTGTCATTCACAACAGCGATCGGAACTGAGGCTTTACATGGTATTCCTAATTAAAGAACCTTCACAAAAACAAATCGTTTCCAATTAATACACATTCATTACAGCTATTATTTATGTTCACAGTTGATTGTATTTATGCTCCGAACTGTGATTCCACTGTCACATTCTAATTATGTTAGTGGTGAACCTGATACATGTTAGCCCTAGAGCCATAAACAATGGGAGAGGCAGCTTGGCTGTATCAACCGAGACACCAATGACATTCTCACTTATGACGCTCGTCATGAATCCAATAATAACTGGTTGATTCTGCTGTCATTTCAAGATTATGGTGGTGGTTAATCTTGCACAGTGATGCCCAATCCTGGTCCAGGAGATCAAGCAGCTACCAACATTAGAACATTTAGATCTACCATGCCTGACTTTAATATTCAGAGGCTTCTGAAGGCCTTCATTCCATGGATCAGGAGAGTTGGATCATGGTCAGAGCTACAGTCTACAGTGTGGTGAATCTTTAGGACTAGGCCCCTGATCCAGCTTGTAAGGCTGTATCTATCTAGATATCATGCGGAAAAAAAGATTGTGGAATTTAATACTTTTATTTCCAATTAAAAATGAACAATAGAACAAAAGTAGCACTATAATGCTTCCAAAGGCTTCCCCACTGGTTGGATTTACATAAAAGTGGCTTATGTAGGGAGTAGGGTGGGAACTAGTGCGGGGATTTCCAGCAAATGCCCTGTGGTAACAAACACCCATTTCAGCATCTTTGGCACATGCTCAAAATTCACCTGTAGGAAGGGACAAACAGATGGCAGACATTCCTAGAATACCTGTGCCAGTAGATGCTCATCCCGAGAGCCGTATGTATTTTGTATCCTTTGTTTTTCATTATTGTAGTATGCATCCCCTGTGCTCTCACCCCTCTCACTGACAGCACGTCCTGCTATCTCTGGAGATAGCCATCTTGTGTTTGTTCCCACTGATGTTTCTCATCTGTTGCCCAGCATGCAAAAAAAGCCTCACAACAATGAAAGCTCTTATTCGCGGAGCTGACAGAGACACATGCCGGCCACATGCTCGGCTTTTCACTCATGCTCAGGGTAACTGATGTGTGCAGCGCTCAAGCCTCTAATCACTTCCTAAATGAGCTCAAACACAGAGCCTTGCTGCTATTGTTATACAAATATTAGTGTTACACCAAACAGGAGACGGGAAAGATTTAAAGTTCCACCATTTATTTATAGTCCAAAGGAAGTTAAAACTAACGCAAACATGCTTAAAAATAAAACTTCCTAAAAGGTTATTGGCTTGGACAAATGGTTCTACTCGATGAAGGGAATGTTTATTCAAGGCTTCTTTAGAAAAGGCCAAAGTTGTATATAGAACTGTAAATTCATAACTGGTTAAATGTTTCTTACTCTGGTGAACCTGGTGTTTTAAAGTTTCACTATCGCACTACAGAGTTTTGGGGGATTTGGAGAACTGTTTGGTGGAAATGTGTAATCTTATAATCTTATTACTGAGACTTTTATATATGAATGATATATACATTTTGATCTGCATAAATAAGGATCATTAATGTCAGTATTTTGCTTTTAATAATAAAAGTTTATATATAAATATGTTAATGTATGTTACTAATTTCAGGAGATATTTCTGAGGATATTAGATGTAAAATGGTCCATGTGCCCAGAAACAGTAGGATAAATATTTAAACTACTTAACAAAAAATCAAGATTCAAGATCCAATTGATTGCTTCACATAAGACAAAAAATTAAAAACAAAAATGTCCATCCTTCCACTGTGAGAAAACAACTCAACACTATGGGTCTGAAAAAATGTGTCATGAAGTCAAAAACAAGAAAAAGAAATAGATACAATAGACTGATCACCCAGTCCAGCCCAGCCCAGCCCAGCCCAGATCTACACCAGAGGAAAAGTACAAGCAGCTTATAACATTCCTGCATCCCTACACACAGACACACACACACTCATACACTCATACACACACACGTACACACTCATACACACATACACACGTACACATGCACACACACGTACACACTCACACACTCATACACTCATACACACGTACACACGCACACATACACACTCACACACTCACACACACGTACACACGCACACATACACACTCACACACTCATACACACGTACACACGCACACATACACACACACTCACACACTCATACACACGTACACACACACACATACACACACATGTACACACTCATACACACGCACACACACACACACACACACTCATACACACATACACGGACACGCAAGCACACTCACACACTCATACACCCACACACACACACGCACACACACGCACACACTCGTACACACTCATACACCCACACACACACACGCACACACACGCACACACTCGTACACACTCGTACACACACGCACACACACGCACACACATGCACACACGCACACACTCGCACGCACATATACTCATACACTCAAACAATCACACACTATACACTCATACACACACACACACACACACACACACGCACACATTTAGACTGACTTTTACGTAGACTTGTGTATTTCCACACCTTCACGCCCCTATCTTGTCCATTCTGTGCTTGTCCTTGGCCAGGGGACTAAACAGTGGGATGCTAAAGTAAAATAAGGCATGTGACAGTAGCCTATTTGTTTTCAGGCTGCCATGTCAACGGCCACGTTTAACTTTTACAAGACTACTGTTATGCAGTGCACAGCAAGTGTGAGCAGCGCAAGCTTTTTATTTTGCCAAACAAGCCGAGAGCTGCCGATAACTCAGTTCAGAATGTTCCTTTTGCACGTGCGACCAACACCCAGCACTGAGTGGAAAAGTGGAGAACTGGTACTACTTGAGATATTCTGCGCTACAGAGCACAGCAGATATTTAGCACTTAGGCCTTCTGATGTGAGGTCTGCACCTTTGTGACGACAGCAGTCACATTTCTTCTCTGACCTACGCAGCCAGACGTCCAGTGAGTGATCTGGGCAGAAATATCCATATCAAATGGTCAAAAACCACAAACAAGAAATACCAGGAACAGGACAGCCATTCCTTCAATAAATATTAGCCAGATGGTGCACACATGCACGGGTTACGTGTCTCTCAATAAGGTGTCCAAGCGACGTAAGGTAATCTGGAGCTGTCCACAACACCGCAATGCCAAGTGACAAACTCTGAATAGCAATTCAAGATGTTGGACAGACGCAGAGGAAATTGTTAAGATGGCAACATCACTTCAATGGAATTCGATTTTAGAAGGCTATTAGCCGGTTGGATGAATGAATACTCCCATAGCATAGACATTGCACAGCTTCACCAGCAGTGCTTATTTCTAACGTCAGCAGACAACTTCGACCAAGTCTGACACTTATTTTGGAAAGTGTTCTCTCTGGACCTTCTTTCAGACATTATTCCCTAATAGGACGTCTCCTAATCTCTCTATTACGGGTATAAATCAGGCAGATGAAGTGCTTGTTGTCTAATGATGACAGGTTCCATTCTAAGCAGATATATGTCATTAATCTGAGCCTATTTATGCAGCAGCCACGGATGAAAACCCTTCAAATCAAGCATCCTTGGAAAATCACTCCTGTTCTGTGACAAAACACCACTGCTTACAAATTTTGCAATATCCTACTCATCCTGTATTCATATACATCCTTTTCCCATAAAGGCCCCCTTTCCATCCTTTCCTAGATTTAGTTTTGGCTGAGAGTCAACATCCATTTTTTGTCTTAGGGAAAAAATGTGTTTTCTAGTTTCTATAGGCTTGACAGCCAACCCAAATCAGGTAAACCCAAATTCCAAGCATCAGGTCTCACAGACAGGAGATGGCTGACAACTGATATCCCAGGCCTAGTACGGGTGATATGGGCATGTGATAAGATGCATCTGGAAGGGAAAGGATGCTGAGAGTGAGGGAGGAAGCTGACAAAACAAAGGTATGAAGGAAGGTTATGCTTCACTAGGAAACAGACTTGCTCTTTCAGCAAATGATCCTGATACTGCCATCACTTAGCAATCTCTAAATCACCCCTACAACTCCGCAGGGTCTTTAAACAGGCCTGTGCTCAAATATAGCACCGTGCTGAGTGACTCCCAGCAGCTCCAGCTAAAAGAGCTCACTGATTTAAGAGTGTTCAAGTAAAGGATTCAGGAATTAAGCCATAATCCTATCCACACATCATCCTACCTGTAACACAGTGGTTATACACTGTGGTATAACTAGACAACTCTAATCTAATCAAGAATACTTTTCATGGTGCACTGATGATGCTTGTAGACTGAAGTTGCCTTCATTTATTCAACTGTCAGATTATATACTGTATAGAATTCAATACACCTGGCACCGACCAATCACAATGCAACTCCAAACCCTATCCCTAACCTTGGTCCTAAGCCACTGATAATATGTGAGTTTAAGCAATAACATGAACTTGTACAAATACAGTACAGTCAGAGATTACCTTCCTTTGTTTAATTTCGAAAAACAAAAACAGGCATTACGTATGAATTATTTGTTTTTGACGTCAGGAAGCATATACAGAAGCCTCAATAACTACATACTGTATAATTATTACTATATAACTGCCATTATTATAATTTGATTTATTTATTTTATTTAAAAAAATTTTTTTAATAACTCTGCAGGACATTTCCCCACATCTCCAAGGTTCAGTCTTAGGAAACAGTTGCATTTTAATGATGTTGAGGTCTGGACTCTGGGGTGATCAGTCGATTGTTCATGGAACATCAGCATCTTCTTTGATTAACTAATGTTCATCTTTTTATCAGTGTCCTTTTATAGCAAAAGAGTCGAGTTGTCTTCACACAGTGAAAGGACAAACAGAAACTTCTCATTTTGAATCTAAAGTTTGATTTTCTCCTGTCCCCCAGAGATGAAAGCTGTTTGTTATGGTGACATCATCAGAAATCAGAAATATCCTCTGAAAATGATCATTTGTACTTTAGTGCATTTTGACTGGAGAAATAAATGATAAATTTTTGAAGGGCGGCCTCTAACTTTCCCTCTTTCATGTCCTCTAAACAAAAGAACTGCTGCAGCTTTAAGAGACCTTGATTAAAACCAAGATGGTTTGCTCTAAGCAAATTCACATGTAGTTGGGTGTCACGTTTTGGGATCAAAGGCAGGAGAGGCCTAGATGGCTTTTGTGTCGTAAATCCTATTGATAGCCATACAAACATGACCCATGTGATGCTATAAACATCCAGGACACCTTGCCCATTCATGAGCCTGTTGAACCTGGTGATGCATCAAAGCAGCACAGAACGCGACTGCTTTGCGTTTGCTCCTTGTAGCAAAGAGAATGAAAATGAATGGTGGCTAAAGAGGAGCTCTAGGAAATGGCCTCCAGTTGTTTGGCAATGGCCCCATGTGCAATTAGTGGTAGGCATTAGTTACGCAAACTGGAAATCCAGCCAAGGTCTGTACCAGCAATTCGAGATTAATCCCTGAGGGTAAAGAAACGATAGGTCCACGTACAGAATCAAATTATCACAGAAGTCCATGGAATTGTTTGTCCAAACTCCAGGTGTACGCTGTTATCCTACTGTGTCAAAACTGTGTTTATATGCTTAGGCTTGTTCTGTAAAGTGGTGGAGGAAAAGAGAGAGATGGAGTTTGGCCCTCAGTGAAAATGAATACCTTCACGACTAAGAGCTAATCTAAAGAACAGAGTGCTTTCACACGCCAGCTGTCAGAGCGCTACTTAAATAATAATACAAGGCCTTACGCTAATGAAAATATTTGATTTACGTCGAACAGTAGTAAGGCTTGCTGCATCATTAACTCCAATCTGGAAGCAATCAAAACCTAGACAGCCCGACAAAACGAGTGGAAGTTGAATATGATGAAAACAGAAACCGTAATATTTCCTTCGAAAAGACGTTTGATAACACTTGAATAAAATGAATTCCCAAATCCCGGAATGGCGCATTCCACATGATTATCCTTTCAAACAGATGAATGTGGTGATGCCGTGGTTCACAAACATATTCCAAGCCATTTTAACAAATAAAGTGCGAAGCCAAAAACACTGAACGATTTCCAGGAAAGGAGACGCACGTAAAACAGCCAGCTCATGTCTGTTCCTCAGTTCTTTATTTTCATTCATTCTAGAGAATAAAACACAGACGGTGTTTAACGGGAACACTTAAAACCAGATCTAACAATTAATCCCAATCATCATGAGGAAAAACAAACTGATACCAATATCTTTCTGCACTGTATCTTCAAGGCCTGGTATATACTGTACTATACTGCGCCCACACATTCTCACCGTATCTCTGCTGTCTCTCTGCGAGTCAGGGCAAACGGCTTCAGCTTCCCTCGTTATTTTTCTTGTGAAGTGAGTCAGGAGAATTGTTCCAAGCTATCAGCGTCACTGACACAAAGGACAGCTCATATGTTTGACATTGTGTGTATTGCCTGGTGATAGGCCAGAAGCAGATAGTGAGAACAGGGCCCAGTTAGATTCAAACAACAGTAGCAAAAATAAAACAGTACAAGGTTTTCAGGAGGGAATAAAACAGGATATTATGTTTTTACTGCGGTTTTGAGATTTGCTTTTAGCTATATAGGATTTTAGTTACAGTGAAGCCTGTTAAATAGAAAATAAATTTTGACCTTATTGCCCATAGATCCTACTCTAAACCACTCAGGGGTGAAACGTCACTATAATGGCGTTTGCACAGATCTGTTTGGGTTTGGGTTCAGTACATGTGATCAAATGTAAAAGCTGTTTTCCAGCCTGGTAGAAGTCCAGAGAACCCATCTCTGGTACTCCTGAAACTGGTTGCCTGGGGTTCACTTCTAGTGAACTCTAATATGGTCTACTGCGTATGTGGAAGCTGGTTTTGTAATGTGATGGCTCTGACTTATCACGTGTAATGCAATCATTATGAAAAATGTATGTCTTGTGTTGACCTACATGGGTAAGCACCTTCTCATGTGCAGTGGTGGATGAAGTAAATGTAATTGGTTTCTCTACTTGAGTAGTTGTGCTGGTGTATGTTTTTACTTTAACTCTACATTTTAGAGTTTATTTATTCTACACAACTCAAACATCCACTACATTATGGGCAAATCTGTCCTTCTTTTTGGCTCATGTGCGCATAAAAATGTAAAATATTGAAAAAAGTGTGAGGTAAACCCACCAATCGGGGTCACATTGTTTTGAGCTTGTTTTGAGCTGTTGGACAGAGCTTGGTTCTAGCTAATGGAAACTGTTCTCCTTCAGTGTTTTGTGCTTTCACAAACTCATTTGAATAGACATCAGTGTCAGACTAACTACACAAGTCTTTACATCTAAAATTAGTTGTAATTGCTGTTTCAGAAATGATAATAGCACTCTCATTCTCTTAACTCATAAAGCATTCTCTGAAGACCCTGAAGGTTTCCCTCTGACGGTTTTGGGAGTTTTTAAATGTAACAGTGCTGAATATTCGCCTCGGTTCAACTACTGACTGGGTCCTGTTTCAGTAACCTAACTCGCTCTCTTATCTAACACAACGCACATTCTTTTCACTAATTCATATGTCCTGTGAAGACCGTATGACTATATGCTCAGTGATATGAGAGAGTTGTTTGAAGGTAGTGATGATCAAGGCTGGGCTATAGCGATAGCCAGGCAAGTTAGCTCATATTACCTCGTTCAAACTGCCAACAGCTATGTTAGTTGCTTCTACAAAGCAAGCAGCTAAGGCTTGTTCTAGCACTATCTTGTTCTAGTTCAGAACTGTCTTCAGGAGTGCAAACAATGGGGGAAAATGGGTCCTTAATATGTTTATCATAGAACTCAGGTTATTAAATCACAGAAATTCAACAAAATTGAAATGTATTTGCTATGAAATGTATTTGCACTGCTCTGATGATAAAGTTATTTTTTCCCTGGTTGCTATTCCTAAAGTTTTAAGTCAAGTTTGTAACAAGATGATGAATAATAAGGCAGACAGATTGCAGTTGAAGTAATTATTATTATCATGAGTAAGTAGTTATTATAGATTATGAGTAAAGGCGAGGCACAATACCATATAACTTTTAATATGAAAATAGAATAAATTATTAATAATTGAATCTATTCACTTACTCACTCACTGATGAGCTAACAGTCAAGTCTTGGGCAGCCCATGTGACTCCAGCCCATGGAAGAGAGCCATGTGTTGTACTTTCCTGACAAGGTCAAATGCAACACAAAGAGTCAGGGTAATGCTCTTGGTAAAGAATTACTGCAGACATAAAAAGCCCTCTCGTTAATTAGGGACCTGCGTTCCGAATAAGACACATTCCTTTGATGGGTATCCTAGAAAAGGCCGCGCAAATGCTAACACTGCACACTTCATGCAGTCAAGCAGGCCCCTTCCTGACACCACTGCCTTCTTTAGACCCCTAACAAATCTTCATTAGTGATCTCTTTGAGAGAGAGCGCACTCTTGTTTGGTTTTGGTAAACTTAACTGGGGATTTCAAGTCTGAAATTTAGCAAAAATTAGAATAGAAGAAATAGCATATTCTGAGGATGTAAATAAAGTGACATTTTCTCTAATTAACTGTGAGGACTGTGTGTTTCTCTAAGCACAATCCGCTTCATCAGGGTGGATTAATTAAAGACACAAAGTAAGAGTTTTCTTATTTAGTGGAGCCTGGAGAGAAAAAGCGATATGTCGCACCTTCAAAGACTGAATGTTATCTCATAATGAGAATGAGTTAAGGAAGAGGTGTTGAACTGAAGGCCAGTTTGGTGAGTTTCTTGCTCAAACACACCTGATTCAACTCACCACATAATTGTCAGGTTTAGTTTGTGGGTAAGAGCAGGGACAACAACACAGTCTGATGGACACCAGCTCTCCATAACCAGAGTTGGACACCTAGGGAACAATCCTATTGTTGCACAATGGTGCTGCAGTGTTTCAGAAGTTACAGGTTTCTTACCGCAGTGATGAGAAAAACCATAACTACAGCTCAAATATAAGCATTTTATTTACTATTAAAAACTACCAGTGAACATACATGTGCCTCCAGGACAAATCAGAAGGAAGACGTTCAGTATAAACGAGCTGCTGTTTTTGGCTCATTTGTGTTCAGGTTGGATTCACTCCATTAATGTTAGTGAACCCGACAGATGAAGTGTTATCTATTATGTACTAAGAGCACAGATCTGGGAATGAGCCAGTGACCCCACAAGGCTGGTTGAAGGAAATCTGGCAACTAATTATACAAAAAAAAAAAAAAAAAAAAAATGCACCAAGGAGGAGTTGTTGGAACGTAATGAAATGTTATATGTGTGAATGAAGTGACGATATATGTGATCATAATATTAGAGCAAATGGATTTGTTTAATGGGGAAAACCATACAACTAGTCTAGTACCGGGTTCAGCCACCTGTAGCCTGGATTCAAGATGATATGGTTGGACATGGAGTCATACAGGTTCCATATAGCATCCTGTGGTGCATTTGCCCACAGATATTCCAGCAGGCATCATAGGTTACCGACACTTGCGTCCCAGCTGTTCCCGTAAAGACCAAGGAAGTGTTGCAATCTGGCGGACACATTCCTGGGAAACCCTTGCCATGTGTGGGTGAACATTATCCTGGTAAAAAGCCCTGCCATGAGAGGCAACACATGTGGCTGGAGTATGTCCTGCATGTACCGCTAAGCTATTTTTATCCCTTGTATTATTAACAGGGGTGAAAAGCTGTCGTATGCGATGGCTCCCCAGATTATCGTACCGGCACTGGGGCAGTGTGTCATTCCACAGCAACGGCAGGTTTGAGGTGTTTATTAGCAGGCCTCCGTACTCCAACTCGACCGATCCCATACAGAACCAAGATTAACCAGTAAAGACGGTTCCAGTATGTAGCAGTCCTGTTCATGACAGCACTGATCACAGATCACACCTGTAATCATTTATGTATCTGCCTGAGACATATCTATATGCCGAGTTTTGCAGCAACCCAACATTTATATCTGGGTGTGTTATGTATTTTGTCAATGTGTGCATTTTTGACCTTTATATTAAAAACATGACTGTAAAATGGCATAGGCCAACCATAAAAAGGTGTGGGACCCTCCTTTAATTTTGTAATTTAGAAGGACATATTCTTTCACATGGTGAAACAGCGTATTTCCGATTTTCTACAGTGAGCTAATTTTGGGAAGCAGGACACTAGCATTAGTGCTGTTGAGTGCTGATTGGTTGGCATGCTGAGCAGCTCACTGACTGAGTAAAACCTTTGTGATTACTGACATCATAAACGCACATCAGGCCCAGTTAGAAAAGAGTTCAGAACAGAACAGGTGTGAAATAATGTATGCTGTTCTGTGCTCAGAAAAATAGTGGGTTCTCTATAAAAATGTTTAAGTGTGTACAGTCCATAATTTTGCACCAAAGATTCACAGCCTCATTTGTTTTGGATGCTCTTGGCAGTGCCCTGTAATGTTTGAGAACCCGGAAATAATTACTAAGTGGGAATTCTTTTCACTACACATTCCCTGGTGTGACTCACGTTTGTCCAACCCGAGTTAAGTGGAATGTACTTTCTGGAAATGTGCTGAAATACATGGATACCCAGACATGGTGTACTTTGACATTCTGAAGCAGTGCCACATATGGAAATGCTCTCAAAGGTCATAAGACCAAGAAGCTAGAGGGACAGTAAAAATCTTCACCTCATGACTCCAAAAGCTGAATAGTTATTGTATTTTCTTTCTTTCCTTGTTTCTTTCTGTGTTTCAATCTCAACAAAATTCCAAGTAAAAATAGTTTTCATTCGTTGATACTGTGGAAGTGGTAAGAGCCTTTAACAAAACACAGAGCGATGCAGATTTAAGGTCCAATTAGAAGAACCAAATAAAATTCTTCTTCAATTAGGAGAAACAGTTTATAGTGATTAGGATGGGGTGTCCAGTTCTGAGGTCTTGCTTTGTTTAACAGACCTGCCAAACTTGGTAATAAACTGATGAGTTGAATTAGGTGTGTTTGAGTATGCAAACGACCAAAGTGAATTGGATGCTCCAAGTTCACCCTGGTTACCCAAGTGAAACATTTTCCATTCGCGCATAGTTGTCAGTTCCCGAGCAAAGTGCTGAGAACAATACCGGTAAATTACTTCTAACCAGATGTGTGTAAATTGCAGCTCATTATACTGAAGCTTAAGACTTTCCGGGAAGCAGCATGTAGCAAGGTGTAACGATGGACAAGTGAGTAATTCATTTTTTAATTAATATTTTATATATATAAAATCTTCTTTTGCATCACTCACTACAGAGTTCCAAACTGCTTCTGGAAGCAACATCAACAGATAAGCTTTAAGAAGGCAGATGAGCATAATGATATTAATGATATTGTATTTATTTATGTATTTATTTGTTGTATTATTGTTTTATGTAGCACCTTGGTCCTGGAGGAACGTTGTTTCGTTTCACTGTGTACTGTACAGCACTGTATATGGCTGAAATGACAATAAAAACTACTTGACTTGATAAAGCATTTTTCACTGGATAATTCTTCATTCTTCACTTTCTAGCAAGCTGAATTCTGGGTTAACAGGAGAAGATGGCATACTTAAATGCATGCTGGCTTGGCCTCTTTGTTCCAGTGAAGCTTAATGTTCATGCTAGAGCGATAGTTTAAGAAAGGTCCTGTCCGGTTCCAGCTTGGCTGTGTCTCTGGGGACAAAGCGAGGTCAATAATGACCTGGAGAGCAGTCCGCAGAAAATCCTGACCTCAACCTCACTGAAGGCATTTGGGATAAACAGAGGATATGCACATGATGTCACAGTTGGCAAGAGTCACTGCGGTCAAGCCCACTGATCGCCATTCTTGATCAAAAGAACCAAAGTTCTGTTCAGGCTTCGCAGAACCATGGCGCTATCCAAGGAACCAGTCTGTGTTTGCACCAGCTTTTCCTGGAACCAAGGAATGTCAAAGGCTACACCGTCGATGTCAGCAAAGGGCACTGCACAGCGGTGGTAAACAGTAGTAAGATGATAGAAGGCATAGATTACCGGTGAGCTTTGGTGCTGTTATTCCAGATGTTATATTCAGAAAGCAAGCACAGATCAAGGCGTAGAAAAGCTTATTCAGCAGACCACTGGGTGGGACCACTGATTTTTTTCTTTTTTCCTCAACAACTAACTTGTGAATGAATGTCATCAGTGGTTTATGCTGAGGAACCTATTATTTTTGGGTTCCAGCTGGGAACAAACTTTTCAGGTTCCAGATTAATTCATATTTGGTGTAAATGCGCTGAATGGTTTCCAATTGTGAGAACCGTAACAGAACCCATTCCATGTTGGTGGTAAAGGCCTATGAGTGGCAAGGCAACATTCAGTGTGGACTATAGGGTAAAATCATACCTTATATCCGCACTGACTACACATCAATAGTTAGCATTGTTCATTTTCATTTGTATTGAGTTTGCCTGTAAGGTTTTGTCAGCATTGGCGACATTGAAAAGATTCATAATGATGAACCTTAACTTATACAAACAAAGAAAGAATGACTGGACAATGGTAGCCCAATGCAGCCTTGCAGATTGTTTTGCCACTTGTAACGATCACTTTAAGGCAGGTGCAGTGTGCATGTGCACAGTGGAGAGCCCGAGCAAATAATGGAGAGTGTGGAGGAAAGCATGGGAGAGAGTGTGCGTGTGGTGAACTGTACTAGGTTGTAGCCTGGGTTCTCCAACTGGTGTTATCTGGGAACTTGTGACGAGTGAAGTCTTGGTGCTCTCATTGTTCATTAAACTGACTCAGAAACCCCTTCACGACGTGCTCCCTGCGGGTCTCTTCATGGAAGCTAAGTATCCACCTCTCTACGAGAGCACCCACCTAACACCATACTTCCATTCGTTACACACTCTTTGCAAATATGAGGGCTTCCTTAAAGTATTTTGGAAATCTCAATGCATGCCCTCTGTTGGTACACTGACTGCGAGTCAGGCCTTCCTGTCCAACACAAATGGGTACAAACACACTCCAAAATCTTCTAGAAAGTCTTCCCAGAAGAGTGTTGGCTGTTATAGCTGCTAAAACAGGGACAACTCCCTATAACTGGTTTTGGAATGAGATGTCCAACAAGCATGTACATGCCAGGCTCAGGTGTCCACATTTAGTTTGTTAATATAAAGAGTATAAGACCATGAGAACTAAAAACGCTGTACAACTTCAATAATAATCAGGACAGGCCTATTCTGACTTTTATTAAAATAACCCAGACGAGTGCACATTTTTTATTCATCTGTTCATTAAAATCACTCTATAAAAGCACTGTGAAACTGACCCCCTGACTGCTGGCTTTCATCGAATACAAGAAAACTGCTTGTCAGTAAATTTGGGTCTATCTGGGTCAGGGTACATGCAAGCAAACAGGCCATTCTTTTAGCATGTGGGAACTGCAGCAGGCCTGCATGCACAAAATCATTAGCGTACACCGTTCTGTACAATGGCCCAAACTTTACAACAGACAAGCTCAAACATACAGCCTTTCACAGATGACTGATGGCACATCTGAGCAGCAGACCATGGTGTGCCAGGCTCAATCACTTAAATGTTTGTCTATATGAGGCCTAATCCTCAGGAAGACCCCTCATAGACTGGCACAATGCTCCAGCTGTCAGTGGGCTGAACCAACGTTTGGTCCAAATTTCTTTAATGAACCCACTGAAAGAGTGGCGGCCCTCACAATGAACACGTTGAAGGATGCATGCCTAAGGGAGAGACGTAGGACAGTTCATTATTCCTTCTGTTCAGGAGACAGCATTTCTCTGTCGAGAAACCAGTTTTGATCATGCTACGGTAAACTTCCGTTTTATGCATGATCCTAAATCAACAATGAGCAGATAAGTGGCAAAGCACAATGGGCAAGGTCTTTGGGAAACAGCAGAATGTCTCAAAATCTCAACATGGCTCAGGACTGCCTCAAGGAAAGTAGTGGCTCTAACATTTGCTCAGGGAGAGTTAACAGTTAAATCCAGAGTGCAACAAGAAAGTGGAGCAGCAGCTTTAAACAGCAGCTCTATAGACTGAGCAGATATATAATAAGCGAAGCTTTTTCCCAGAACGTGTTCATTTCTGTCTGTAGCACCACGACTTCCACACACTGACCCATTCTTCATTAGATTAGATCTTTAATTCGACTGTCATTTCAAGTGATGAAAGACTTGAGAGTAACCTAAAACCTGCCACGATTCAAACGTGGATTCCAGTAATGCTGTATGTGAAGTGCTGGTAATGCACCCAAACCATGACACACTCTGGAGAGCAGATTTTGTTTTTGTTTTTTATTTTGTTCTTATTTATCTGTATTTATTTATCTATACTGAACATCTGTACAAAGCAATTTGGCTGTTACCTTTGACTGTTAGCTGCTATTCTCCCACCTGCACTGTACACTTTATATATCCATACTGTTTACAACCCCACATACTTACTGATACTGTGCTTACTCTTTGCACATGTCCTGCACACATACTGTACTGTTTGCAAACATTGTTTTTGTCTATTTGTCTTTGCACTACACTACTTGTGTGTGTATATATATATATATATATATATATATATATATATATATATATATATATATATATATACACACACACACACACACACACACACACACACACACACACACACACACACACACAGGGGTTGGACTATGAAACTGAAACAGTTTTTAGACTGTGGTTTTAGACCACAATCATTTATTAGTATGGTGTAGGGCCTCCTTTTGCGACCAATACAGCGTCAGTTGGTCTTGGGAATGACATATACAAGTCCTGCACAGTGGTCAGAGGGATTTTAAGCCATTCATCTTGCAGGATAGTGGTCAGGTCACTACGTGATGTTGGTGGAGCTCTTACCTGCTAACTGAACCTTCACACTCTGCTCTTACTGGTGCAAAGTGCAATTAATGAAGACTGGCCACCAGGCTGGTCCAATTTAGCCATGAGACCCCCCACACTAAAATGACAGGTGTTTCAGTTTCATTGTCCAACCCCTGTATATATGTACACATATTCTTCAACTGCACTGAAGAAGGAGCCTAACCGTGTTTCGTTATACTGTACAACCCTGTATTGGTATAATAACAATAAAGTTGAATTGAACTGAACTGAATTGAACTGAATTGGTCAGACAGTATTGGTCATTCCGAGGGCAAAAATATTGACAATTTGGTAAAAGTTGAAATAGCTTTCTACAGAGCTACATAGAAATCTTACTGGAAAGTTCTACACACTGCCAAAGACAGTTTCCTAATAGGAAGGAAGTCAACCTCAAATTAGCTTCTGACTACTAGTACTAAGGAAGCAGTAGACCTACATAGCCGCTCTCACGTGCACAAACCAACCCTACAATCTGGATGGTGCTTCTCGTCTTTGGCTTGGAGAAGATCCATTATTTCCACAACTATCTGAAAGGTTGACCCCTTTAGACCACAATACACATTTCCATTGTGCCCTGGTCCTGGTTCAGATGTTGGTAGTATTTCTGAATGCTGTTGATATAAGGCTTCCACTGAGCATAGGGTTGGCCTAACTTGCAGAGCAGTTTGTCCAAATATCTCTGAGCCCACATGCTGATGTGTTTTTAATTCAGTGTCTGCTAAGAAACTGTAGATTACAGGCATTCAGGTGTTGTCTTCAGCCTTGCCCTTTACACAGAGAGTCTTTGGGATTCTCTAGAGCTTTTAATGTTATTGTGCACTGTGGAGGGTGAAATACCCATAATCCTTGCGATTGCTAGTTGAGGAAAGTATATTTTGGTAATGCGCCTCGACTTGACTCATCCTTATAATGAACTGAGCTTTTCCTGGATGCTCCTTGAGCACACACGCATGATTGCATCACCATTTTCAGATGTTTTTAGAACATTTCAAAACATTGCTAGTCCTAAATTGCTTCTGTCCCAATGTTTTTGGAACATGCTACAGGCATCAATTTCAGGATAAGGCCATGTGTCCACTGCAGGTGACGTGGAATTCTTCCTCCATGTCTTCGTCCGTGCCTCGAGTTGAGTATATTTGCTGACTGGCCGGCTACACAAGATATCCACCTTCAAAAAAGTATTAGCCTGCCATAATAGTGAATCAGATGAAACCCAACAGTGTCAGATACTTTATCCATATGGTCTTTCTTTGACTTTTGTCTTTGCACACCTATTGGATCATGAAAACTGGAGAAGAGGCGTTATTACCCTTTAGACCACAGTATACATTTTCAATGTACTTTGGTCCATTTTAGATTTACATTTACATTTATGGCATTTAGCTGACTCTCTTATCCAGAGCGACTTACAAGGTTAATCATATTACAGGTAGGCCAATGTGGTGTTAGGAGTCTTGCCCAAGGACTCTTACTGGTGTAGCACAGCATAGTCACCCAGACCGGGATTCAAACCCCAGTCTCCCACATGTGGTGGTGGCTCCCTGGCAGGTAGTGGTGTTACCTGCTGAGCTACACCAACCGTTGGCAGGCTAACTGGTGGTATTTCTGAACACAGTGTTGTCCTATCTTGCACTTTCAGATTCAGTGACTGATGGTGATATGTGGTTTAATTCAGTGTCTTCTAAGAAACTGTGGATTACAGGAATTCAAGTGTTGCTATAAAAAGGTATTGGTCTGCTATTATAAGGGTTTGGTACTGCCGTTTGATTGGCCATGAAACCCAACACTTTTACTTTTGTCTTCACCCTCTTTTGGATCATGCAAAATGGGGAAAAGCAGTTATTAAGATTCCGTTATATGCCATACAAGCAAAACTATATAGGCACAAACTCCTTGTTTTGGCCTGAAAGGTTGGCGCTGCACTGCTGCTGCGTCTAATTTGTGAGTTGAAGCCAGCTCAGTGTACTTGCTGTGTTGCGAGTCCTGTTGCTGCTAACCATCCTACAATTCCTTGCACATTTTTCCATTACTACCTGCAGAAAGTAAGCGGGAGTGAAACTTCGGTTGATGAATGTGTGTGCAGTGGACACGTACTATAAGTTGATAAGGTAATATTAAATACAGATCCGATTGGATTTACAAACCACTGCTTTCTGTTTTATGTGTATTCCACATACTGTCCCAACTTCTTTGGAACTGAGGTTTGCAAAGGATTTAAAAGAGGAACTGAACTGGACCTGAGATCACATGAAGTTAAACTCTCTGTGATGTCTGGAACAACTTGCCCATTCTTGTAAAATTGTGTCCTTTCAATATGGACAGCCCCATGTCCCTTATCTGTGCTTACCCTGTGACCTTGGTCCGTTCTCCAGAACGTCCCTATCATTTCAGTCCTCCTACTATATTATGTCAACAGCAATGAGAACTCTTAGCAACGGCACCAACAGTAGCATATGTCATCAGAGAGAGATAAAAAACTTTATTCCGTTAGTCAGAGCTTCTGAATGCAAAATACTCCAAGCAAATTCACTGGAGAACAGAGGTCAGGCAGTCTTAATCAGTCCGAGGGCAAAAATATTGACAATTTGGTACCGAAAACTAAAACAGCGTTCTGTGCCACAGAGAAATGTTACTGGAAAGATGTGCACACTGCCAAAGACATTTTCCTAATAGGAAGGGAATGAACCTCAAATCAGCTTCTGACTACTAGTTCAACAAATATTAGGCAAACAATAGGCTTACATAGCTGCCGGTATCATACACACAAATCAACACATCATCGAAAGATTCCAGTCATTGCACTCCGTAAACCCACTGAAAGTCATGGAACGTTCCAACTCCAAGATCTGACTCACTAACATATGGAGATGCTTGCTATTCTCACAGCTCCAGGGTTTCCATTCACAACAGAGTCTTGACATGCCACCACTCATCATCTTTAAACGGATGTGTCACTTTTACAGGAGCTGAAACAACAAAAGAATGAGCTATAATGGCACATCTTGACTTTTTCCTGCAAGGGCTTTTTCCTGCAGGAATTCAGCATGCAATGAGATACGTAATTCATTACAAGACCAATCACAGGTTCATTCAGCTAGAAACAAAGCAGTGCCTATCTTAAAAGCCTGAAGCTACTGAGGAATCTGTTTCCAACAGTGAATATAAACTCTGGGGCTTGATAGGGACAAAGAGTCCTGGAGTCACTGCGATGGCGTTTTTCATGGTTAATGGTTAATAGCTGAAAGGCATAAATACAGCAGCCAGAGAACACTGTGGAATGCTGTAAACAAACAGAGAGAAACGCAATGTCTCTCCAAACAGATCAGCATGCTTCTTAATGTTAACCCACCCGAAGCATGATTTCGAAGGCAGCACAAATACTGCACATGAATGTTCAATACCCAGACAAACTGCTTCTATTTAAATCCATACCTTGTCTAAGGTTGACGCCTATTAGTAGACAGCCTGAATGGGATGCTGGGATGCTGTTAGTCATCTAGCTAATTGCCTGTTTGTTGATGAGCAGGGACTAGGCCTGCAGAAGTCATGCAGGTCCAGGCCAGTTCCTCTATACACACGCTGACTAAACAGGACAGCACGTTCCTAAGGAGGCAGAAACCTAAACGTGGTTACAGATGCAATGCTGGAACAACATAGTCAAACATGTGTTGTTCCAGCTCCCTTTCTCATCTGTTAAACTGAAGTGTTACTTCTATTTCTGCTTCCAACACGCTGATTCATGCTCGGCCCATCACTAATGCAACGAGATACAGAAGCAAGCCAGTAGTAAAGGAATATTCCAGGATCTTTTAAACATGATCTCTGTCTGCTGCATCCATACCATACACCACAGTTAGCTTAATTACTGAAAAACAGAAAACCTGCTAACAGGAAAGTGGGAGGGGGTTTAGTTGGGGAGGTTTGCCTTGTTAATTAGATTTTCTTTTCGCTCAAACATCAAACAGAATCTGCAGAATGTGCCATTCAGTGCTATAATGAGGTGAGAGCTGACAATATATACACATCAGCGAAGGAATAGTTGCACAAAGACCCAGAAGGAATCAAACAACAGGAATGAAACTTGGTGTGTAGGTTTGACATTGTGAGACATTGAGACATGTGAATCATTTAAGTTTCATGCCACGTATGTGACATAAGCAAGGACCCGCATTATCGCTGTACCTGACTGACCCAACAGCCATGACTGCAGATATTCAGCCAGAAGGATGCCCTCCATAAGCCATCCTGTTAGTGCCAGCGACATTGGCAGATGGCTGCACAGCGCAGGACGACATGCACGCAGACCGTTATGATGACTGTGCTTGACACCATGAACAAAGACTGCAATGGTGTTGGGCCAGACTCATGGAGTTATTAAGAACAGCAGCAGGTCATCTTCAATGCAGAGTCCCGCTTTTGTCTTGATGGAGATGATCAATGAATCCGTGTGTGGAGGCACTGTGGTCAGCACCAAGATGAAATGTTTGTCACACGCCACATGTCTAGAAGGCCTGGTGTCACTACACCTGTAGGAACTGTGTGAGAATATTCAAGCTGCATAAGATGGATTTTTGCAAAACACCATTGGGAACCTCTACAGCTCTATGCCAAGACGTCTGCATGTTGCATTAGCAAATATGACAGTCTGGAGCCACAATGAGAAACACTGCTACAGTATGTGTAGCTCAATTAATATTGCCCATATCAGTTTCTGGTAAAAAAAAAAAAAAAAAAAAGATCTTCTCCAAAACCAGAAACCTCCTTCTGGATGCAACTTTGTTTTTGTTTTTGATGATGATGATCGAATAACCGTTATACAATTTCTGGCAAAATAATTAGTTTTTCATCACTTTATCCATTTTTTGGGAGTCTTGCTTTCAGGTCTCCAAATGTTTAACACCTCTAGTCTAAGTCAGCTCAGTCTTAAAATTGTATTTTATGCTGCTTATGATCTTAAAGTATGATGTTGAGGTCTGGACTCTGGCCAGTCCATTTTTCTGGCAACACCAGCAGTTACATTACTGTACAGTTCTCTCCGTATCTCAGTAAGAGCTTCTTGGCAGATAGAGTCATAGCATTGAGTTGTCTCCTCACTGTGAAAGGATGGGCGGAAATACACATGGTAGTGTAAAGAGCTGTTTATCAGATGGTGACAGTCTACCGGCTCTTGCATGGTTGATAAGAGTGTTATTTTTCTCTGGATATTTCAGGAACGGAACACCAGTTTTGAAAACTCATGTTGTTTCTTTTCTGCAGAAGCTCAACAAAACCTTTTCTCAAAAAGCCACCACTCGACAGGCCATACAGTTTATGATTCATGAAGTGTTTGTGTATCCATTTTCCAGCATCAGCAATGAGGCAGAATCCCTCTGACTCGAAAAACAGGATCTGTTTGATATGATTTCTGCCAGTATTGTTACATTCAAGCCCACTTCACACTCAAAAATAAAAACAACAAAATCTCTCATGAAGGATGACCGTTGTACCACACAAACAAAACTAGGGTCTAGACAAATGGAGCCCAGATAATCTATTTTTCTTCTCAGGAACTTAATCTTGTATTTGGGATAATAATAAATATTTCTGCAGCAACTGGAAGGATATTTCAGTTATACATATTACTGTATGGCTCTTACAAATAGTTTCCAATTGACTTTCCTCTTTTATCTTTTACCTTATATCAAATATTCCCATAAACATCTCCTTAATGCTTAACAGCCTCTTAAAGTGGAAGCTAAATAAATAAAGGGTGGCCTCTGACTTTTGCACAGTCCTCCATTGGTGCATCTCAGCCATCATGTAAATAGTGATCTATTGCAACTGATGCATACTACAGATGTGGAAACAGATCGGACTAAAAAGCTGGCATATTCCTGAAAAGGGATTGTACAGGCCAACTCCCTATGCTCCCTCCCACAGGTCTTTTGCATTTTCAATAAGCAATCTGTATTATATAGTTTATATGCTCTCACATGCAGTTATATACACACTTATACTGAAATACTTATACGCAGTTTCCATTGTTTAAACTGCAGCCATCATGTATAGAACATGTATAGAACATGTCAGATCAACGCAAGTTTATATTTCCCTAAGGCAAATACTGTGAAGCTATTTCCCAGGTTATTTCACTATAGCCCAAAACAATTTGGGGAATGTGACCATGGCAGGTGACCTTTTCAGGTCCCCAAATATGTACAGCCCAGCCATGTTTACTGGAGCGAGGGGTTTGGTTTTTAGAGTTTGTTTATATATGTAGAAGGAATGTTCAGCAGTATAGGAAGAGAAAGGAAACTGTTTCAAATTCCACTGCACCTCTTGCTGAGCAACAGGGATTAAAACGGAAAAAAAGACACACAGGGAAATTGTAAAACTAAAAACAATAACACAGCAAAGACGGAACAATATCCTTAGTGTGTGCAGGCGTATGGCCTGTAACGCTCGCAAATTATTTCCACATATAAAGACATCATATGTTACAGCCCTGTATGGGTCTGTTAGTGAGGACATACTGTATTCCAACACAATGTCTAAAAAGTGGATGTGTTATATCTGTGACAGTTAGGAATCTGCAACCTAGAAGATAAGTGGTGTAGAGGATGAATGGATGGATGAATGAATTAGGAAGCACGTCATGGTGAAGCAGAATGCCATCCACTATTACTGAATGCAGTGGAGGAAGCAGCAGCCGTCTGCAGAGCTCATGATAAAAGCAGCCAGTGAAATACGCCAAAGCTGGTAGAAGAATTTCTTTGTGGTTGGAGCTATTTTTAAGGGTCGACAACACTGTGCGGTTAAAAACATACTTTCTCCTTGTTCTGATGGAGAGAGGTGGGCGCTATTCTCTCGAGAAGGGCCCCCAGTGACCTGACTGTCTTTCAAATCTTCCATTAAGTCAGTAGCAATAAGATCAGTGACAACAAAAGCTGATGGTGAAAGCTCTCAGGAATGATGGCATGCGGCCTTGTGTCGCTCAGGGCGGCGAGACCGCACTCCTGCAGAAAACGTACATGTGTTTCCACTCGTCTGGGAGAGCCAGCGGTGCGATAAGCCACCGGCAGATAAGCCACCGGCAGATGCAAGCTAGCGGTTTGCCAGGGTGCGATGATGTCAAGTTCACTTTTAGTCCAGACTAGAAGGGAAAGTGAGAGAGCTCTGAGCCGCTCCGAATCCTTTTTGTTTTTTGTTCAACTACTTCCTGAATACTGAAGGTCCATGATGCTTTGGTCAAAGACCCTCTGCTGATAAAAATACCACGCTCATAACAGATGTTTTCATTAGAATAAACCTACATGATCTAAGAAGCATCATTTTTCAGCTTCTTCTTAATGACTTTGCCAAACACCACAGCTATGAGGCACTGTGAGATCACAGGCGTTTCCTTTTTTTACCATAAATGCTTCAATAGTGAAATAATCGATTAAATATATCACATCCTGAATCAAATCACTGCATTGCACAGTGGCATGTCTTTCCCTAATGAGGTAGGTGGGTGTTATGAATAGACATAAACACAGCATTACCACAACAGTATGCTTCATTACCCCTCCTTCTGCTCGATCACTCTGCAAGCACGCTGTTTGACCAAACACTATGCAGTCTATACACAGGAAATATTTAGGATGCAGGATATTCAGGCCCTGTATTTAAGCTCAGTGTTAATGTGAGGTTGACTCAGTTGACTGGCCAAAGCTTAGGGAGAAACAGACTAAACTCTGAACGTCATGTTTCAGGGCTCATGAACACACATCACATTGTGCTGAAGAATCACATGTAAAGTAAAATCAAGCAGGATTAGCCTTACTGATCTAATCCTGGATGGATCCTTGAGGATCACACTTTTCCCCTGCTAGATCACCACATTCTTAACACAAACTGCTCTACAGTTGCCCTGTGAGATTGTGTGCTGTATACAATTGGCCGTTTGCGGCCTCTAGCCATTGACGATTGACGTTCTGTTTTTTCCAGGGTGGGGGTTGAGGTGGGTGGTTGGGTGTACTTGTGACAGGCAAATGAGGTGCTTTCTTTGCTGCCACCACATCATCAGCTCCTAACACATGTAGCCTAATGAACATCTTAATCAATATCAGTCCAGTAACCCATTTCAGCATGACAGGAGGTGTGGTAACACTACAGAGGACAAAAACAAGCCAACTTGGCTTGGTATGGTTTGGTAGGTCTGGCTGTAGCTTTGAGAAATCATGTATCAGTCGCTCCTAGAGGTGCACGACATGGCAAACCATAAGGCCAACACATAGGCCAAAAGGAAGGACAAATTTGGCCATACTGTAGTGGAGTAAAAAGGTAGATATCTGATGTTGGCATGAAGTAAAAAAAAAATCTCCTAAATGCAAGTTCTTCAGCAAAGATACACAAAGAAACGGCTTATCTACAGAAACCAATAACGTTTACCAAGTCACTGTACACCACTGGAAAGACGTTAGGCCTCGCACTACTACCACATGTTCTGAAGCTACACAATATATCACATGTCAGGGCTAATTTACCACATGACCTTAGAACAAGTATATACACCACTTTGTTCTAAATGCAAGTACAAGTTATGCTAATTTCTCAGATTAAAATTCACAAGTGCACAAAACTGTCTGAGATTCACTACACTATGGCCAGTCAACTCAAGCCTACTCCAAGGTCCAGCTCAGGGTTTCAGATCATAAACAGCTTCTGGACTAATTTAAATCAGAGAGAGCCTGTTGATGGTGGGGGGACCCTTATAGTCCTTTGGGACAAACTTTCTTTTTGTCTGTGGCATCAATCACATGACAAAGAAATCATACATAGATTTCAGAAACATATAGCAAATATTAAGAACGTACTGTTAAGGTAATATTAAGAATATAACTATATTATTACTCCAATAAGCACTAGATTATACTAGGGGGCACACATACACACTCACACACACATACACACACACACACACACGGATTAATCATAGCTTGAACACTTAGTCTGGAACACTAGATTAAACGTTCCTTGTGAGACAGACCATCGGACCGTGCAGCATAGAAAATAACAAGCAGCATTCCCTAGCACTATATTTGGCACTAGATTAGATATAAGAGTCGCATAATAGCAGTACCTGTTAAAACAAATCTCTTTTCCTCTGAGACATTGTCTGATTGTGGTTCTGACATGCCAGGCTAGTGTCTGGGTAGCACTTTAATGACTTCTCCGGTGGTGTTAAAAGAGGAGCGGATTACTGAAGCAGCTGAACAGGTGGTCACTGTTCTAAACCTGTCGGAAACGCTCTCAGACCGTCGGGTTTTTCTTTTCAGACACCAAACAAGAACAGTATCTCAGAGTACTGCTCTGTTTAAATCATTCCTAGACGTACGGACCAAATCAAATCATTTAGTCAGGCCCTTGGCGGATGTGTGGAAAACAGCTTTTAGGACAATGGCAGGCTAACACTGAAAATGCCATTACAGTGACGGAAGAAAATGGAATTGTACGATTAAAAAAACACCTACGAAGCCAATGAAGATGGATCTACACATATACAGCATTCAGACAGTCACTGAGAATGGGATAAAATGATCTGGAGTAGCCACACATGACACTAAGGCCACTATTCCATTGCCAAGCATCAGTTGGAGGGGTATAAGGCCCCCCGGCATTAGAATGTGGAGTAGTGAAACGGCGTTTTCTGGAGTGATAAAGTTCCAACCAATATTTTAATATTTCTATATATGAGTCCGAGTGGATCCAGAACTAACCAGACATCATCAGCATCTGACTTTAGTAAAGCTTTTGTGGCTGAATACAATCAAATTCTCACAACACTGTTCAAACTTCTCATGCAAATCACTCACAGAAGAGCAGATGCTATTATTGAAGCAAAAAGGGACAAACTTCCATGTGTACCATGACTCAAACACCTGCACACATCAGGGATGTCCAATCTTATCCACAGAGTGGGTGCAGGTAAACATGCTGGAGCACACCCACCTTGACATTTGATCAAGTGATCTCCTGCGTTCTTAGAACAAAACCCTGCAACCACATTGGCCCTTTGTGGATAAGATAGGATACCTCCTGCCATACACCAAAGAACTTATATTATTAATATTTGCATGCTTGCTCCATAAATGACAAGTCCCTCATGTTAGAAAACAGTGGAATGCTCTTTGGTTCGCATTTAGACGCTCTCAGAGCTCTCTAAATCAGCCTGCAAGCCATATGAAGTTTTTCCAAAGTTGTTTTTTCTCACGTGAGCATCCCAGTCATGTGAAATTAGCATTTGCTTTCCAATACATTTCTCGGCATAAATGCCTTGTCACGCTATATAAGCATGACGCATAGGCTTGAGAGAATGAACCACTCCAGTCCTTCACTGGTCCCTGGCACAGGCAATGTTCCAGAGGCAAAAGGTGTTCCAGCCCATTACTAAAGGCAGAAGCACCTGGGACAATCAAAGGCATGTGAAGCTTATCACTGTTCACAGTCACTATAGGCATTCTTTACCCTATGACTCTGAGGAGGATGTTTTCACACACCTGGAAAATTCCATCAACATAGCCCCAGACCTTTGGGAGAAAGCAGACCTTCAACTAGGCTCAGAATTAGTTTTTTTTTAAAAATGGCTAGAACAAGAAAAGCCTCCAGTACATGACTCCAGCCTTGATAAGAAAGGACAGGGCTACTATCACCACATCAAAGCAGGGTTTGGTACCGTTTGAAAGTTCTCTGGTCATAGACATAATATAGGGAGAGTCAGTCAGGTGTGGTTAAAAATGCAAGGTGTCAAGCTGTGTTCTTTATCTGAGAAATTACCAGGATCTAACTGTGGACTAGCTAGAATTTCATTTGTGGGGTGTGAGTGTGTGTGTGTGTGTGTGTGTGTGTTTGGGGGGGGGGTTATAGCTAGGATACATGATATATACTAGATATATGATATATACTAGAGTTACGCTGACAACCAACTATCCAGCTATCCAGGGGGGGGGGGGGGGGTTATAGCTAGGATACATGATATATACTAGAGTTACGCTGACAACCACCAACTATCCAGCTACATTTTAGCTTAAATAACTACAGAGAAAAATAAATGAAATGTGAAAAGCAACACAGGTTTGATGGTTTGATGACCTCTTTGATTTACTTTCAGTTTGATTTAGTTTGATTTATCTTTTTGATAAATGTATTGTTTCCTAACACAGCCAACAGTCAAAGTACATTCATCAGAGACCTATTACATCACTACATGCAGATAGATTTCTGTATTAACATCCATATTATCTATATTTGTCTTTTTGAATTTGTAGAAATCCATTTGTGCCATTTGTGCTTCCACACTGAGGAATTCTCAGTGTCTTCCTCATTTAACCCATCTACAACACACACACACACACACACACACACACACACACGTGCACCCAAGGGCCAAGGGCCTCGCTCAAGGGCACCTCAGTCATGTCTCGTCAGTTCACCAAACTGACAACCCTCCGGTCACAAGGCTTTCCTAACCTTCAGCCCATGACTGCCCAGTTGGGGTTAAGGTTGAATGGCTGTACATTGTGCACTTTTAATACAAACTCAGTAAGAAGTTTGTTTCAGTGTTTATTCCTCCCTGCTGGCCACCTAGAACTCTTCTTTTCACATGCTTAACATAGAACAGAGCAAAAACAAGTATAGTACATAACCATTGACAGATGTGTACATATATGCAAGTTACTCTCAAACTACACGGAAATGCAACTAGCTGTATGTGACGTGCACTGTGTAAAGCCAGCCTAGGAGTGCAAAATGAGTTATGTTGTGTAACATGCTTCATTGGCATCAGAGGACTCTCAGATGAAATCTATCAATATTTTGTTTCAAACTTTTTCATAGAAAAAAAAAAAATCGCCAGTGGAAACTGCAGGGGGAAAGACAGCATGGCTCAGACACATGGTCACAGATTATTCAATGAAAGACCACAGCAGTTCTAGATTTTAAAACATCAGCTTGACATTGCTCGCATTTCCAGGAAGGTGAAGAAAAAGTCAGACATCAACCGTCCAGAGATTCTTCTCTTGCTCCTTTTATTTACACATGGAGCTCCGAGTATAAGCAGAAGCTCTACGTCTGGTATGTTTGTTTCTTAACTGCTACTACTAGTCCACTCAGCTGTTACAGAACCAGCCAGTGAATGCGCTCAAAGTGCGTCATCATCCTAAAGTAGGGTCTCCATGGCTGAGACATGGGAGCAAATCAATGGAGGTATACAGCTGCCTTTCACTTCTGGGGCTGTGAGCTGTGCTTGTTTGCACAAAGGCCAACATCATGGCAAAAGGCGGAGAGAGTAAACACCAAGGAATAGTCTTATATGTGCTGGGGTGCTACGCACACTCTGTTACATAATCACAGTTCAACAGCAAATCATCTTTTTAGTTCCTTGTGAGGTGATGCTAAAGGGTAGAGTAGGTTGTCAACCGTTATAATGACCTCTTCCACACAAGTTTCGTGGCCATCTTATATTTGGACTGGTATTGCTTACCATAATGGTGTTAGGAATGGGCTGGGCAAGCAGGTTGGCTATGCTGCACCTCCACACTATTTACTATTTAAAACCCTCACTGTGAATGTTTCACAGAGTGAATTACACGAGTCCCAAATCAAGCAGGAGTCAGTTTAGAGCTGTACAGGGACAATGGAAAAGAAGTGCTTGAGCTGAACATCCAGTGTCTGTCAAATCGTTCTGCCCTTGGGGCAGTGATGGAGAGTCAAGATAAACAGTCGTCCACAGAAGAGCATGTCGGATCTCACAAATGCACTCCATCTCTGTTAATCAGTTTAGCGTCACATATTCCTGACAGTGAGTGACATGCACAACCTGCACACTCAGCGAAGGAATGCACCTCTAAACCTGATATCTCTGGTTGAGAAGTCAACAGGGGTCAGGTCAAGTCGACCAGCACAAACATTCTGAAGTCTTCCCACACCCTTACCCCCCTAACCCCCCTTCCCTCACTCATCCCTAGGTAGTCAAAACAGAATCTGTTTTGAGTAAGACAATAAGAAATGGTTGCCTGGTCCCCTTTTAAATAATTCATCTGGCTCCAGCACCGGCTATCTGAGCAGCAGTGGGAACATAACCAGGCTCTGTGAAAGAGATCACTATTGCACAATAACTCCAGATGATATCTACACAGTAACAGCCTTTAAAAAGTTGTACCTGGAGAAGGAAAGTGAGAGAGAGGCTTTGCTATTTTTTGACTGAAACCGAAAACATGCTACAGGAAAAATCATTCGAGGAAGACAATAGCATCGAACGACTAAAGGCTGGAAAGGCTTCATTTGTGCAAATCATGGTGGCACTTGATGTGAAGGACTTCATAACACATGCACCAGCACTTAATGGCCATGTGACTGAATGGCAAGACTCGAACATTTATGAAGTAAATCACAGGGTCTTGACCTGAAACAAAAGCAAAACACATTTGTGCCATTTGTAAAGCTGTTATGAAGCATGATTCCAAAGCAGTCATCAAAGATAAAAGGTCTGGTTAAGAGATCTATATATGCCAATACAACGTCACTCACTTCATCACGTCACCTTCCAAATATCCGAGGATGCAAGGCACTGAAACTCAGGAACTGTTTGCTATTGTATGCTATTCAGTGTTTATGCATGTATTATGAAGCACCATTGTAGGTAGTCCTCAAAATCAAAGTGCTTCCATATTTGCACTGCTATTAGACAGGCCCAGGCACGGCCCAGCTATTTGAGTGGACAGATCATTTCTCTAGGGACCTATTTACAAAGCAATACTTGAATATTTATGGAGTAAATGACAGTGTTGACATAAGAGTCCTTAGACTAAAGCAAAAATGATCTTTTTGTAATGCTGTTATGAAGCAGCATGATCCCTAAGCAACCATCAAAGGCAGAAGTCTAGGTAGGAGATTTTTCTATGTCAATACAAATGTCATTTACTTCATCACAACATCTTGCAAATATTCAAAGAAACTGCAAGAAACGGAAACTTGGGAAGTGCTATATAAATTTGCTACATGATGCATGTATTATGAAATGTGTGTAGGCAGCCCACAAATTTAAAGTTCTACCATAATCGACTGTTACTGGACAGGCCCACGGATGGAACAGCCATCAGAGTAACAGCACTGGAAAAATCACCTGTGCTGCATTGGCATTTCTAATGCAATCACATGCAGGTCAATTTCTGGAATTGACATACCTAGAAATGCGAGTGGCCCACTGTATGCTTTATCACCAGGCAGTTATACACATGCTCCCAGCCCTGAACAAACTGTAATTACAACAACATGGAAAAAGGTGTAAAGACTTGCTAGAGAGCGTGACAGAGAAAATGTCCAAGTCCAACATTAGAGTTGCATGAAAAGGTGTTGCTTGATAAAAACAGGAGAACAGTTGAGAAGAAGCAGGAAAGTGCCTGAAATGTCACAATGTGTTTGGATTTCAGAGCGAGGATACGCAAGGCCGAAGTACATAAGTACACTAGCTAGCTAACTAGCAGTCACACCAATTATCAACCAAGCTAGAGCATTTTTGACATTAAAAATCCAAGGCTCAGGTTAGTTCCCCGTGCAGCCCCCAATATATTCATGACATATACTTTGCTACATATGTATTTGTGGATTAACTGGGTCGGAGATTTGGGATTTTTCAGGTAAACTGTTATGGGTTGTATGTGCTAAAAAGAGAAATCATGTGGTCTTTCTACTCCACATCTCTGCACAATTATCATGCTTAGTGTATAATTACGGAGTAGTACCACACTATTATGGCAACATTTGTTCCTGTTTACCGAGTTATTAAATTTGGATTAGACATGCCTTCATGCGCCTTCTTTATCAGTGCATGCCCTTACTGGAAAGCGTTACTATTATGTCATCATACATTTGCTATACTTGGGGGGATGGGAATGGAAAATGTGTTGAGCATCACAGATGTTGATTGTGACTGAGAACAGACAGACATTTAGCAGTCCCACATAAGAGCAGTTCATACACATACGTTGCAGCACTAATAGAGAACCCACAAGGCCCTAGAACGGCCTCTAGGGGAGAGACGCAGAAGTGCAGGCAGGGCTTTAACGAGCATCCCTCAGCACACCGCGGAAAACAGCCTTTAAGAGCACCAGCAACTTCTACAAAAAGAATAAACGGAACTGCTGAACACGTCAAATGTCAGCTAAACCGCTTTTCTTGAAAACAACTTCAATAGGTTACTTCATCTCTAGGAATTAAAAGCCCCCTAAAAGCTTTGGTGATTAAAATCAGTCACCGTGCTCTGATTGGATAGGAAGTATCAAAAAGCAGAGCTATTATGGCTAATCATAAGCGAGTGACCGGAAGCAGGACACATCACAGGAATGTTTATGGAATTCGGTGGCTGGAATGTGGCGCGTTCTCCAGCCCACCTGTATTCCGACCAGCGCCGCCTCCTGCGAATGGATTGGTTAGCCGGAATACGGGTGGGGAACATGAGTAAAGGCGCCCGTGCCTAAAGACTTTGCTGTGACGCAAAGATCAGCTCCTCCCCCTTTCCCCCCTCCTGCAAGTGATTGGGCGAGACGCGCTCCTCAGGAATGTGATGAAACTGTTTAAATAGCACTTTGTCCTCTCTCGTTAGTAATAGATTTTAGCCGCTTTAACGGGCGAAGGAGGTCGAATAGGTGCGTTAATAACAACGGCTGAACGGGGAACTTACCGGAATCACCGGAATTACTGCCTTTTCTGGATTTACTATTTTTTTAACGAGGGAAACAGGTAGGATTTTGGTCGTTTTTGTTAGGTTTTATATATTTGATATATATATATATATATATATATATATATATATATATATATATATATATATATATATATATATATATATATATATATATCAAATACTAAAACTTTTTGCTGATTTTAAATACATATTTAAATACATAATAGTCCTAAACAGATATTCTTATAAATGTATACGTTTATTTTAGACTGTATACATTTATAAGAAGGAAAAATATCTGTTTAGGACTATTACATATGTATTTTAAGTCAGCAGGTCATTTCAGTGTTAAAGGAAACTGACTGCTTTATTGTAGCCGTCGTCAGTGTAAATGTATGGACGTATTTTATTATTATTATATTAATAATATTGTTACTACTGTTTTTGCAGGCTCAGAAGAAGCTGGAAATGAAGTTAACCGGAATATTTTTGTTAGTGATGCTGTGGAGCTGCGAGGGCGCCAGAGTGGCAGGTGAGCGATTAGAAACATTCCCTCAGAGAAACTCCTTCCTGATTTGCAGCTCGTTTCTGACCCTGAGGCCGAAAGCATAAAGCAAAATAGCAGCTTATATAGGCTACTCCTAAAAGACCAACTCAGGTCTCAGCCTCCAGGTGATGATTAACGGCCACAGTCTCGTTTACTTCTGTCCACAGAGAGCAGAGACGACAACAGCGTCTACGACCTGTTCGAGCTCGTGCAGGTGCCGAAGAAGAACCACGGGGTGACCCTGGTGAAAGGAGATGACCCCTACAGTCCCGCCTACAAAATCCTGAACCCCGACCTGATCCCCCCGGTGCCCGAGAGCTCCTTCAGGGACCTCATGTACTCCGTCCAGGCGGAGAGGGGCTTCCTGCTGCTGGTCAACTTCAAGCAGTTCAAGCGCACCAGGGGCGCCCTGCTGACCGTGGAGAAGACCGACGGCTCCGGGCCCGTCTTCGAGATCATCTCAAACGGCAAGGCCAACACGCTGGACGTGGTCCTCTCCACCGAGAACAAGCAGCAGGTTGTGTCCATGGAGGAGGCGGATCTGGCCACGGGCCACTGGAAGAACATCACGCTCTTCGTGCAGGAGGACCGCGTTCACTTCTATGTGGGGTGCGAGGAGATCAACAGCGCCGAGCTGGAAGCGTCTATCCAAACTATCCTGACCCCAGACACCCCGGGGGTGGCGAATCTGAGGATCGGCAAGGGGGCGGTGAACGACAGGTTCATGGTGAGTGTCCCACAAGTTTCTCTGTCTGTCTGTCTGTCTATATAACATTGTGAGATAAGATCAGTCTGGATAATACCTTATTAACAATAATAATAACAATAATAATAATAATAATAATAATAATAACAACAATAATATTAATGCATATATGTGTATTTTTGACAGGGTGTGCTCCAAAACGTGAGATTTGTTTTCGGCACCACACTGGAAGCAATTCTGAGGAATAAAGGATGTCAAAGCTGTAAGTGTTAATGTTACATCTACATCCATATAACTCAATGGTGATGCTTTTAAACGGCAGTATTAGCTTGAAATGAATTAACAAGCCAGTACTCAGGAGAAAATACTGACTTAATAGCATAGAAAACTAAAAATAGCCTGGGTAATTATATATTGGAGATCATTTTTGCCTTTTTTTCTTCAAATAAAGCATATCACAGCTCTCAGATAAGATGCTATTACTGTATTATAAATGCTGGGCTGCCCTGGGCTGGCTGTTTGGTGCTGATTTGGTTGAGCTACAGTGCAGTTTTCTGCATATACTTTAATATTTAGAACATCAGAATCTAAAGGGCACTTTGAGAGCACACAGGGTTGTAGCCTCATGCAAAACTGATCATAAGATCATATAATATAAAGATTATAGGATATGTGTTCAATAATGCTGGGTTTGGTAAAATATGAACACCTCCCTGTTACAGCGACTATGACTGACATAATCACGCTGGATAACCCCATCAATGGATCCAGGCCAGCCATCAGGACTGACTACACTGGCCACAAGACAAAAGGTAACTCTAATTCCTGGCAGAGTCTGCAGATCAGTGGAAAACATGCTGTTATGGGCGAGGAAATGTATCCGTATCCCTGTGGCTACAACTGCACTTTTCCCCTCAGATCTACAGATGATTTGTGGCTTTTCCTGTGAGGACCTGGCTAGCATGTTCAAGGAACTGAAGGGTCTTGGTGTGGTGGTGCAAGAGCTGTCCAACGAGCTTCGCAAAGTGGTGAGAAAGGTTCTTTCATACTTTGCAGACGAATACAATGTGGATGACTCTGAATACCTGCCAAGTGCGATTGTAACACGTGTGTACCGCTCTTTGTTCCCCAGACAGATGAAAACAATATGCTCATGAAACGTATGGGAATCTACGGTGGCGTCTGCCTCCACAATGGCATCGTGCATAAGAACAAGGAGGAATGGACAGTGGATGACTGCACTGAGTGCACTTGCCAAGTAAGTGCAGTTTTTTGGAGTGTGCTTTGCAGACAGCCTCTTAAAATTTAAGTGCAATAGGCTTTGTCATTAAGTCAATAATTTGTGAGGGAGAGGGCAGCAAATGCTATGATTTACTGTCTTGAGCCTTGTCTCTCCACTGTTGTGTCTGGCTCTCTGAAGCACCATGCCTCTAATTAAGATTAGGAAGTTGGGAGTGGGAGGTGGGGGTGTGTGTGGGGGGTGGCTGTACTACCCAAGCTCTATGACAAATGACCACAACCTAAAACAAGAAAAGTGATTGAAGTTAACAGTCCAGCCACTTCCATTTTTTCTGGCACACCCTGTGGACAGCTTATCAACACCCAGGGATATTCACTAGCTTAATTAGAGAGTTTAACAAGGCCATGTTGCCAAATTCGCTTCCTGGATATTTTGGCAGACAGTAGTTTTGTGTTTGCTGTCTCAAAGATTAGTCTAAACCTCTTTGTAGTTGTCCGCGTTTGGCCACATGCCACCTAACTTATGACCTAGAGTGCTAGACAGGGCTTCTGTTAGCCCCCCCATGATTAATGAGGTGTGGATGATAATTACAGAACTCGGCGACTGTGTGCCGTAAGATTTCCTGTCCCCTGATTCCCTGCGCCAATGCGACTGTGCCTGATGGTGAATGCTGCCCCCGCTGTGGAACTCGTAAGTACAGTTCAATAATTATACACTCATTGACTTTACGGTATTCAGCCTTGCTCATTAATAATAACAGCATTCAGCTGGGGATAAGACATTTGGGCTTATTTTCAGATGGGAGTGGTAAACATACCCTATGGGCTAATGAAAGAATCTAATTGTGGGTAACAGTAGAGCTTTGTGTACCACTTAATCTCTAAACTGTTGTAATGCCCATAATTGGATAAATTGGTTAAAGGTGGAAAATTGGGGCTATTTGGCAAAAAACAAAGAAAAGCAGAAATAACATTTTCTCCCTACCACAAGGGGCAGGCACACATGGCTAGAACTTCAGTAAACATGGAAAACCACATTCATTTCTACCTCCGCTATTTGAAATCATGACATCTTCAAGTCCATCCATAAATTCCACTTTTCATTAGATCATTAAAGGGGATCCCTGGGCATTTTAGCACACTGCCTTTCCCCTGACACTGCAACCGTCTGGTTTATGCTAGGGTGCCCTGGGTTGGTCCAATCTTAAGCAGCCCAGGCTAAATCAAGTCCATTAGGGCCCTGCATTAAAAGCTTTTCTCCTCTTTTGCTGCTTTAGAAAAAGGGAATAGCTCTCCTATTGTCTCCCTCTCCTCTCCCCCAACAGCGAGCGACTCTGCTGAGGATGGCTGGTCCCCCTGGTCTGAATGGACTCATTGTTCTGTGTCTTGTGGAAGGGGCATTCAGCAGCGCGGCCGCTCCTGCGACCGCATCAATAACAACTGCGAGGGCACGTCCGTGCAGACCAGAGACTGCTACCTCCAGGAGTGTGACAAGCGCTGTGAGTGCTCCACCAGCACAAGCTCTCTGCATATTGATTCGTTGATGGATGGGGAAAAAAAATATGCATAAACACGTTTCTCATTCATCCCCCTCAGTCAAGCAAGACGGCAACTGGAGCCACTGGTCACCATGGTCCTCCTGCTCAGTCACTTGCGGGTCTGGCGTCATCACACGCATTCGTCTCTGCAACTCTCCTACGCCACAGCTGGGAGGAAAAGACTGCCAGGGCCAAGGCAGGCAGACTGAGAAGTGTGAGAAGTCACCGTGCCCAAGTAAGTATGCTCAACATGCATATGAGCAGGCACGGACAATCTGAGGAAGCATGCAACCACAGCAAGTTTATATCCAGATGTTATAATAGCACCTCTGCTTGTTCAGTCAATGGTGGCTGGGGACCATGGTCGCCCTGGGATGCCTGCACAGTTACCTGCGGAGGAGGTGTCCAGAACCGCAAACGTCTTTGCAACGATCCACCACCCAAGTATGGCGGCAAAGACTGTGTGGGCGATGCAACAACATCTCAACTGTGCAATAAGCAAGCCTGCCCCATCGGTGGGTCACCATGCCGTTTATGTACATTGACATGGTATTTATTCTGGCATGATCGTTCCCCTAATCCAGTGTTCTTTTTTGTTAGATGGATGTCTGTCCAATCCCTGCTTTGCTGGAGCCCAGTGCACAAGCTTCCCAGATGGTTCATGGAAGTGTGGAAAATGTCCAGGAGGTTACACTGGCAATGGCATCAACTGCAAGGACGTTGATGAGGTGCAGATTGATCTCTGTCATATTTTTGTTAAACCAAACAAATGATGACAAACTAATCAAAGTGTTTTCTCTTCTGACAGTGCAAGGAGGTTCCTGATGCTTGCTTCGAGTTTAATGGAGTCCACAGGTGTGAAAATACAGTACCTGGGTACAACTGCCTGCCTTGTCCTCCTCGCTACAGTGGTCCACAGCCATTTGGCCGTGGAGTGGAGGATGCCATTGCAAAAAAACAGGTAAGCAACTACATTTTGCACAGTTCAAAATTTTCTAAAAGTTTAAGTTTTAAACTCTATTTAGGCATGAAGTAACCCTTTGATTGTTCCTTTCTGCAGGTGTGCACACCTCGAAACCCCTGCCTTGATGGAAGCCATGATTGCAATAAGAATGCCCGGTGCAACTACCTAGGACATTTCGCAGACCCCATGTATCGCTGTGAGTGCAAACCTGGCTATGCTGGGAATGGACACATTTGTGGAGAAGACACTGATCTGGATGGCTGGCCTAATGCTGATCTCGTGTGTGTGGAGAATGCCACCTATCACTGCAAGAAGGTTTGAGGAAACATCTGTCAAAACATTTTCATAAAACCATTAATGGCATACCTTAGGCCCTAAACTGACAACTTACATGCGTGTCTGTAACTGTAGGACAACTGCCCGAACCTTCCAAACTCAGGCCAGGAGGACTATGATAAGGATGGAATTGGGGATGCCTGTGATGATGATGATGACGACGATGGTATTCCTGATGACAGGGTAAATTACCTTTACCTTGAGATGTTAATATCACAAAATGAAAACCCTTTATGTATACCATGTCTATGATGCTGTTAAACTGGGCTCTGCACACCTCAAGTGGCTTTGCATTAATCACTCAAGCTAAGATAAAGACATGCTGTATAAAGCAAACTGAACTTGTCCAACCTCAAATTCCAACACCAAGGTACCACTCTGAAAGGCCCACAGTGTACTCGCTAATTCCAGTGTTATATTTGGTCTTGGTTCTAAAATAAGGCTTACTTTTATGCTTGCACTCCTCTAAATAGACCCATACAACCGCAGCCAAATTACAAGCCTACCATCAAAAAGTAAAAACCTCCTTGTGATGTTTTTAGGGAGTGGCAAGAGCTTAATCATTTCTTCATACTGTGCCCTCTTTTCAAACAGGACAACTGCCCATTAATTTTCAACCCCAGACAGTATGACTATGACCGCGATGATGTTGGAGATCGTTGTGACAACTGTCCGTACAACAGCAACCCTGACCAGACCGACACGGACAACAACGGTGAAGGTGACGCATGCGCTGTGGACATTGATGGAGATGGTAAGAAAACTGTAATCACTGCCATGTTAAAATAGACGGTGTCTTTTAAGAAAGGCAATACAGAAAAATGTTGATCTGCTTCCTCAGGCATTCTGAACGAAAGGGACAACTGTCCTTATCTCTACAACGTGGATCAAAAAGATACAGATCTGGATGGGGTTGGCGACCAGTGTGATAACTGCCCACTTGAACATAATCCTGACCAGGTATGTATCAGAGAGAGAAAGAGACACAATGAAAGAGAGAGAAAGATAGAGATAGATAGATAGATAGATAGATAGATAGAGACAGAGAGAGACAGAGAGAGAGAGAGAGAAAGAGAGAGAGAGAGAGAGAGAGAGAGGAGAGAGAAAGAGAGAGAGAGAGAGAGATAGAGAGAGAGAGAGAGAGAGAGAGAGAGATACTACTGCAGGTGTTTCAGTCTGTAATCCACATAGATCCATCTGTTGTTCAACCCTTCCTCACAGCCTTTGTCATGTGAAAGGCCCAATAGGTAGTGGCAGGAAAGCCGTGTTTTTATCACGCCATGTAAAGGTAGAGTAAATCCTCCGCACCTTGGGGGCATACAGCCATACAATAACGCGAAGGGAGCCCTTTCAAGGGCACTCACAGGCTCTCAACAGGCCCGAAGGGAACGGGGGGGGTGCAGTTATTAGTGAGGAATGGATTTGCTGGTGGGTTTATGCATGCCCTGTCGGCACTCAATCCCTGTGGATCACACCTGTGCCATGGTTAACTGAGGAGGAGGAATGCACGCCTCTGGAACAACAGGACTCAGTTAAGGGGAAAATGGGTGAAATTGACCCACCCTCTTCCACCCCTCCTTCTTACCAGAGGAACAGAAATGGAAGAGTGGTGTGCCAAGTTTCACGGACAAGAGACTGCAATGGGCCCAGCAGGATAGGGGCTGTATCTTATCAGATGAAAAGCAGACACATTGAAGTCTGGCGAGTTTAATAGATTCAGGGATACTGGAGCCTGGGGAAAGTTTGTGATCAAACTTGTTATTAAATCTAGAAACTTTGGTGTTTTCTAATATTCATTCTTTGTCACGGCATTCTTTTCAACAGCTTGACACAGACTCTGATCGTGTGGGAGATAAATGTGACAGCAACCAGGACATTGATGAAGATGGCCATCAAAACAATTTGGACAACTGCCCCTACATTCCCAATGCCAATCAGGCTGATCACGACAAGGATGGGAAAGGAGATGCTTGTGATTATGATGATGATAATGATGGCATCCCCGATGATAAAGACAACTGCAGACTGGCTTTCAACCCGGATCAGCTGGACTCTGATGGTTAGTGGAGTGAATTGAAATGCAACATCTTCATGGAACACTGCCCTGTGTGCTAACCTTTTTGCCTTAACACTCATTGAGTGTAGTTAGTAATGCGTTACTATGTAATTGCTTTATCTGATGTTGTTCTACATATTCCCCTGTTCCGTTTTCAGGTGATGGACGTGGTGATGCTTGTAAGGATGATTTCGACCAGGACAACGTTCCAGACATATATGATGTGTGCCCAGAGAACTTTGACATCAGTGAGACTGACTTCCGCAAGTTCCAGATGGTGCCTCTGGACCCCAAGGGCACGTCTCAGATCGATCCCAACTGGGTTGTCCGTCACCAGGGCAAAGAGTTGGTTCAGACAGTTAACTGTGACCCTGGCATAGCCGTCGGTATGTCCTTCTTCGAAGATAGCCTTGTTAGAAAATAATGCCTGCTCAAAAGCCCAGCAGAGCTAATTGTCCTGATCACCTTTTTTTGTGTTCTCAAGGTTTTGACGAGTTCAATGCAGTGGACTTCAGCGGGACCTTCTTCATCAACACAGAGCGAGATGATGACTATGCTGGGTTTGTGTTTGGTTACCAGTCCAGCTCTCGCTTCTACGTGGTTATGTGGAAGCAGATTACTCAGACCTACTGGTCCAGCCAACCCACCAAGGCACAGGGCTACTCAGGGTTGTCCATCAAAGTAGTCAACTCCACCACCGGCCCAGGTGAACACCTGAGGAATGCTCTTTGGCACACAGGGGATACTCCAGGACAGGTAAAAACAAACTCAACATAGTGGCATTTCTAGAATCTGATCTGATCTTCCAGTGGCATTAAAACGAACCTTTGTTTGTTTCCTCTGTAGGTGCGCACTCTCTGGCACGACCCCAAGAATGTTGGTTGGAAAGACTTTACTGCTTATAGATGGCACCTAACTCACAGGCCAAGAACAGGACACATAAGGTATTGTTTAGAGGAGTGTTTCTCAACCCTGGTCCTGGAGGCACCCTGCCCCGCACATTTTACTGGCTTCCCTGCTTTAACACACCCCCTGCGACTCCAAAAGGGCTTGATAATGAGCTGATTAGTTGAATCAGGTGTGTTGGGAGCAGGGAACACGGTCAAATGTGCACGGCAGGGAGCCTCCAGGACCAGGGCTGAGAAACAATGGTTTCAAGAATAGCTAAATTCAAACAGTCCACTGTCATTTCAGTGTGCTAATGATATTTTTTGGCTTCTTCTTACACTTGCAGAGTTGTTATGTATGAAGGAAAGAAGATCATGGCAGATTCTGGAAGAATCTACGACAAAACTTATGCAGGTGGACGGCTAGGTCTCTTTGTCTTCTCACAAGAGATGGTATACTTCTCAGACCTCAAATATGAATGCAGAGGTACGGTTCAGTATATTGCAAAATTCCATAACGACAGCATTTCACCCACCAGTTCTACAGACAAGATACTTATTTGACTTGATCTTCTTAACCCCACAGATGCATAATTGCACAAGCAGAAGATTCTTGGAAGAATGCACCTTTCTGTATAAACAAGAATATGTACTCCATGCAAAGTCCAGGGACCGATTTTCCGCTACTTTTCTCCTTCTGTGGCATGCACTTTGGTGGGGCAGAAAAAGCACATGGCCAGTTTCAAGATAACCAAAGCTGGTTTGGACAGAGCCCAGCTGACTGCCCATGGAGAATCAGGACCCCTCCACCAAGAGCAGGTAGAGCAGAAAAAAGCCCCCATCGCTTTGCTTGATCAGAGAGACTGATCTCTTTCTGAAAAACCTCATTCAGATCTGTATGGGAAGGGCTCCCTGCAGACAACTATGCACTTCACAATCCCCTCTCTCTTTCTCTCTTTCCTCTCTGAATGGAAGTTCAAAGATGGGGCCAATTCTGAGACTTTAATCCATCAAAACTAAACAGAGTAATGAGGCTTAAGCACATTGAGGCAAATAACCAACTGGCAAGTCTTAGTTCTATAATCACATTCATGCTCTTACACACAGCAGAAACATGTCTGAAAGTATAAACGCCAATGCTTGTTAATGGCTAAAACAAACACGTTGTTTCAATTCAACTTTTGATATTCAGATTTTTATATACATATCAAAACAACTATTTTTCTTCCCTTACCAGGGAACTAGGGAGGATATCTGTTTCTTCCCTACTTATTCATTACGTTGAGGGTCTCAAAGACAGCTTTAGGTTTTTCCCATTTGTGGATGGTGAGATGGTGAGACTTATCAACTAGATAAGCTGTGGGCATAGTTTCCTCAGGGTGAGATGGGTTTCACCATCTTTATATTTCGGTTAACCTGTACTCTTAAAAAGGGGGCCAGAAAGTGTTCTTTGTGAACGGAGAACCCTTTTAAAGGTTTAAAGAACCTGCAGATGGTGTAAAATGCCATAATGGTTAATGGCATGGCAGCTTACACCACATAAGCATGGACATAATCAGTCATGACATGACCTGTTTATGGCAAGGTAATGCCAATGTGATACCAGTTTAAGGGTTCCTCCAGGAAACCTCACATTCTATGGAGGTTCATTAAAGTTTAAAATGGTTCTTCACTCTGATGCTTTTCACTTACCAAAGTGAAGAAGCTTGTTAAGGGAACCAAAAGTAGTTCTATGGCATTATGCAAAGAACCCTTTTGCTGGCACCATTAATTTTTAAGTGTAGTGGAAGGCTATGTTGAAGAGGGCATGGACAGAGCCAGGTTCAGAAGTCAATGGGGAGGGATTAAGCTTTGATATTCATAGTTAATTAATTGAGATCTTTCAAAACTAACAACCCAACTGTATTGAGAAGTCCCTAGAGGTGAAACGAAGGACTTCTTTATAAAAGGCTGATTTGTTTAAAAGCACTTGCGAAGATACCAGTTGAAACTGGACTGATTGGACCATGGACTCTGTGCAACTCCTGTATGTAATAGCAATAGGTAGCAATGAGAGTTTTTTTGTTTTTTGGCGAGGGGGGCACCCTAATTTTGTACATAACATAATCTTATTTATCATCTATACTAGAATAATATCTAACAGCAAATTCTCTCCGAACTTAACGCACAGTGTCACTGGTCATGGATATCACACAAAGGCTCTGCCCAAAGCGCTCCACTACACCCTTCTCTAGCGTTTTCATAGATCACTTATAGGGGAGGAGTTCTGAACGGTGTGTTTGACCTGTGTGCCTTTTCTGTAGAGAGTTAAAGGAAAACGATGTACAAATATTACCTCAATACTGTTGTATAATTTGATCACACAAAATATTTTCATGATGTTAAAGAACGCAAATCGGTTACCTACATATTGCTACTGTAGCACAAGCTGTACATAGTATTTCTGTCTCAAGAAGCACCCTGCCTTCGACCCTTATGGTAAATAGAGCAAGATGGGAGTTTTTTTATGCTAGTGCTTCCAGCGTCCAGTACTTTTTTAAACAGATAAATTATTGTGCTGTTTGTCGTCTGTAAGACTATGTTTCATATGAGAAAGAAAGTGTGTATGTATGTGTGCATATGTGTGTGTGTGTGTGTGTGTGTGTGTGTGTGTGTGTGTGTGTGAGAGAGCGTGTGTGTGTGTAGATAAGTGCTATTTAAATAATTTATCAGGGAATGCAGCCTCTGGAGGCATTTCCGTCTGTATAAACAGTTTGCACACTGACGTGAGGATGTTCTGTTCTTTATTGTTTTTACTTTTTTTTGGTTCCTATTATTTTTGTACAATTAGTGATGCTTGTCTGTAAACATTTTTACTTAGTTGTACAATGCAAAATGCTATTTTTTATTTCATAGCAATTATTTTGGTACATATTTCAGAACAATAAACAAATGTTAAACCTTGTGACGTATTCAAATGTCTCCATCTTTTAGTACAGCAGGCATTAACCGGTTTGGATTACTCATTCACAACCCCCTGCCGAGCTAACATATCCATTAACTTGTACTGCTAGCGGTCAATAGCTTTAAATAAGGTAACCTGGTGGGGTTAGTAACAAGAAGGTCTGGGGACCACTATGAGAAATGGTGGGTTAATGTGGGTGGGAACAAAGACCTATTAAGGCTGGAACAATTTAAATGTGAGATTTCTGAATTAGTCCAACGAATGGGTGCAAAGTTTGGCATGGCTAAAATGTTTGGAGGCAGATTTTAGAAGGAGCACAACCTGCTTCACCCAAACCCATATATATATATATATATATATATATTTCTATTTCTATATAAGTTACATCACAAAGACAGAAAAAGCCAGTGTTCCACTAACGCTGAAGATGCATCCCCAGTGAGGAACATTCACTTTTTACCCCCACATTACTTACATATCCTTTTTTTCGAGTGTTGTGTGGAATGTTCCACCAAGGCCTCATCCTACGCTTCATCTAGCAACCCCTACTGACCTAAGTGCACTCTGAGCCTCCCAGAAGCCCTGTGTGGCATTCTGGGTTTACTCAGCCCAGATCTCAGAGATTTAGTGGTGCTCCGGAAGGTCCACATATGTTAGGATAAACATATATTACCTTGGCCATGGAAGACAGCAGACTTCACAGAGAATGCTTCTCCGTGTTTCTGCAGAAATCCCACTCAGAGCAAGGCCAAAGTCAAGAATAGGATTACTAAATTGGCTAATCCCGAGGATGTACTTGGCAGGAGGAACTAGTGAAAGCACGGTACAAGATGGGAACATCAAAACAATCACAAATTTCTGTAATTCAATCTCCATTAAGAAAACTCTAATCACTTGACATATCTTTAGGACATGGTAGAACAAATATGTTTCTCCATCGGTTCACCAAAAAGTAGGATAAAAGAACACCAATTTCTACACATTTTCCTAAGGTGTTTGTTATGAAGTACATCCTTCCATGGAATCACACTGCCATCTGCTTAATGTATTTCTCTTCGGTTGAGAACTTCTGCCAGCACCAATTTGCTGCACTGCTAACAGAGTTAGCATATGGCATGCATACCCTATAACAGGCAGTGTTTTTGCTCGTTCTCAGACGCTCCATACTTGTACATGAAATTATCCTATTATGTACATATGCTCCAAGACGCACCCTTATGTTTTTTTTTAAATAAAACCATATTCCTGTATTCTACAACATTCCACATGCTGACTGCTCATGGTGGTCATGCCCCTTAACAGGCTGAATCTGACTGCCATGTTATATATGAATAGTAGCTATAATTTCATGAGGCCCATGGCACCGTCTGGTTATATTTCAGTCTTGAGGTCACTTTGATGGGTTTTAAACAGACTGTAAAAACATTAACACCACAATATTACACACACAGCTTAACTCATTCCCAAATCTGACCATTGAATTTTTGACCTTAGTAAATACACCGTCATATAGGCATATCCACAGCTCACCAAACACAATTAACATTACATCCTGTTGTGAGTGAAACTGGCACACAAAAAAACTGAATAAACACCGACATGCCAAAAGTCATGGGATTGCAGTAAGTAAATGGGGTATAAAGTGGCGTTACGTAACGGCACAGCTTGGGAACACAGCTATACCTGTATAATCAAGTGAACATTGGCCAGCATGCTAATGGCAAGGTGATGAGTTTGAACAAAGCATGATAGTGAAATGCTTTGGGTTGACTCAAGTCGGGCAAACGTGCAGGCCACACCATTTTTCAAAACGTGCCAAAATGCTTCCCAAAAAAATCTGGACAACTTGTGCCTGATGAAACATGAAACACAGTGCCTTGTGGACAACTGGGGTCCATGGCTTCTTTGGTCTGTGCCACATACAAACCCTACAATCAAGCTTGAAACAACAGGTTTGTGTTGTGACTTATCAGCATGTTGCCAGTCTTCTAAAATTCAGTCAGAAACCTCATGAGCCCAGGTGAGGAGCTGTGTCTGGTGTTATGGTGTAAACAGAAGCACTCTGGAAGGTCTTCGGCTCCCATATCCCATGGAAGCTAAAGGATGCTGCACTGACTGGCGGGATATGTGTGTGTATAGAATGTGTATGTGATTTCTGCCACAGTTGCTTGTCTGTTTGCATTGACAATTCTAGCCAGATGGCGGTCGCTATCTGTGATGATCTGGGTGTGGTAATGCTTTCTACAATGTACACATTGGACAACATTGATCCAGGTACTTTAATTGCCCACACAACTAAATGGAATATCCAATCAGTCATGGCACCCACTATCATGCCTTGTTTGAACTCCGATAATTCTCTTTGGTTTGCCACGGGCACACTGATCAGTGTTCAACAGCACTCACAAAATAACATCTCATAATTTATACAGGAGTGGGCGTTCCCAAGCTGTCCCCTAAGGTAACACCCCTTCAGAATCAACTTTTGGCATGTCAGTGTGTATTTGATTGATACGTTCACTGATATCCTGAAGAAAAAGTGTGCAGAATACTGATCTATATTTAGTCCAAGGCATGAATTTAGTCAGCACAGCTAATGTTGGATGGGATCAAGCCAACCAAACCCAACACTGAGTCCAATCAGTCCCATTAGTCATTGTTGAGGCTTCATCAGTAATCTTTGTTTTTAATAACCCCAACTCCTTTTCTGAGAACCATATCCAGAGGTCTGCTAATGTTCCTTCATTTGGAAATAACAACTGCATGCCTAGCCATGCTGACATACTGACATGTTTTTGGCCTGGCAAAATAACTGAGAAGATTCTTCCATTAATGCAAAACCAATGTCAATAACCACGGTAGTTTCAATTTGTCTGTTTATAAAGATGAGCCAGATGATATGCCACTGCAACCGTAAACTTAAACCAAACCGTAGTGTGTTATGAAGGCCCTCAACAGCTAAAATCAAATATTTCAGGTTTTCCTTGCTGATGAAAGACAGATCTTGGAAATGTGTGCGGCTTGGTCCAAAGTCAGAACCTCAGGCTCCACTGCCGGCTGGTTTGCTTTTAGGTATCTTAGAAACAGATGGTCTTGCATGGTAGGAAAACTCTGATTACAACCTATAGCAATTCTCAGATAGCTCAATCAGTCAAACTTTATTTTACCACCACAACCAAAGTAGCAAAATAAAGCTATCTATGAGTCAATGCCACATAGAAAAAAACATCATTATACCATATTACTGTATTACAGCATTCCACCGAGTCTCAGTCATCTCAGTTCAAGGGGCAAACTACAGTGTGCTGTGAAGACTGCTGAGAATCTCACCAACCACTTCTATCAATCCATCACCAAGACTGCTACATCCAGGAATGACAAACAAGCAAACAAGACAATTTCACACGCACTTGACTGCCACTCCACTCACACAGAATGCCCCTCTTCTCCGTCACATCTCTATTAAACCACTAATCTAAAACAAACACATACATGTCTGTGCACTGTCCACTTCCTTCATCTGTCTACCCAGTGACAAGGAACATCCTGAACGGCAATCATCACTGGGCCTCTACCCATCACAAGTTTACAGATCTACATATACATTACATATATTTCTGACTCAGTATCAGTGTGCATAGTCTACCACATCCTGCAATGCGGATGCAATGAAGTGTATTCCATGCTATCTCTAACTTTAATATACAGTATGTGATGTCATGCTACTTCCTGTACATGCTACCAGCTGCAGACAAAATATACTCCAGTACTTAAATGAAAGTACAGAGGTAAATGTACTGTGTGATATTCTGACAATCCCATATTTATCGTCTTTTGTAATTATGAAAGCTTATTAAAGGTCTAGATATAATTAGACATTCAGTATTTAGGGGATACATTCAGAGATAAATGTGCTATGAGAAAAAGCAAAAGGCTATAAAAAAAAATCACTTATGGTATTCGGTAAACGTCTCTACTTACAGTTTAGGTAGGAAATGGTAGAGTTAGGAGTCTTGTCCAAGGACCCTTATTGGTAAAGTATATGATACTTGCCCTGGAAGGGGATCAAACACTAGTGTGCAGCGTGGAAAGTAGAGCTGTTACCCACTACACCACACCAACCATTAGTGAATTGAATATGTAGGATGTAAACATAGTCATTCCAAACGGTCTGAGGTGAAAAACGTGACTTGTTCACAGTGTTGTCATTGAAGCCCTGCGTCTGTAGAGTTCAATGCTTTACCTCACAGAAACCCAGAAATTGCTACATGAAATAATACTGATTGTGGTCATCAGTTAATCCTCACTTGTTTAAAACTAAATAATCTGATATTTTTTATTTTATTTTTTTTTAACAGGTGAACTTTGCATACAGGTGAACTTTGTATTTCCACAATTACAGACTGTCCATCTGTTTCTCTGTATACTTTATCCATCATTTTACCCCTTTTTTTTAATAGTCAGGACCCCACACAGGACCACCACCGATCAGGTACTATGTGGGTGGTAGGTCATTCTCAGCACTGCAGTGACACTGACGTGGTGGTGCTGTTCTGTGTTGGTGTGAGTGGGTCAGACACAGCAGTGCTGCTGGAGTGTTTAAACACCTCAGTGTCACTGCTGCACTGAGAATAGCCCACCAACCAAAACTATTCAACCAACACTGTCCTGTGACCCCTGATGAAAGACTAGAGGAAGACCAACACAAACTGTGCAGCAGCAGATGAGCTAGCTTTTCTGACTTTACATCTACAAGCTGGACCAACAAGGTAGGAGTGTCTATAGAGTGGACAGTGAGTGGACAGGTTAGGTTTTGAGTTTGCCGTGTCGTTTTCCTCTACATCTCAGGTGTCTAACTTTATTTTTATTAACTGATTTAGGTTTATGTAAATCTAGCATTCTTGTTGATGTTTGACCATTATTGGTAGTAATGTTTTATAATACAGCACTGTCATCTTTTTTATGGCATTAGTTATTACTTTCTATACAAGCACAGACATACATACTTCACTGAGTTAATTTACTTGAAACTTATAGCACAGCCAATAAGCTTACTGGACAAAAAATGAGTTACTTTGCATGATCAAGGTAGTAGTAAATTCAGGTTCCTGCATATGGTTTTGCACATGGATAATTGGGTTATGAATATCTGTGGGGTGTGTGACAGGATTTATAGATTGAGAAGAGGTGGTGCAATAGAGTGAATGTCCGAGGCCATAGTGTGATGAAAGTAGCTGAATTTGCAGGTGCATGAACGCATATGGCCATGCCAGCAAAAATCCTAGTCTACAGGAACTTCTTCTCAGAACTGTGCCAGGGAAGGCATCCATCAAATCTTTGTTGTAGGAGTATCTGAACATTTATGTGATCTACCTCCAGAAAGTAGCACAGTGCATGCCAATAGAATAGATTCAAATAGAATCACAGCTATTATTCAGGCTGTGTTAAATTCACAGGTGCTTAATTTTTTGTCTGGTAAGTTAAAAAAAGTAAAGTTTTGTCTGGTAAGTTAGTATATGCTTTCTGCTTTAGTTGGAGTTTAAATACCCCAATAAGCAATGGTTTCTCAGTCGCTTCTAAGAGAGGAAAAGCATGGCTATTGAACAAGAACTACCATTTACTGCCCCTCTCTCCCTGACGGCCGACCCAAAGGTGAACATCTAATGTAAACTGTCTGTGATGAAAACGGAAGCAACAGACTGATCTTTTACTATTCATTAAGGTCCTGGCACGAGATGAGAGGCCATGCTGGAGTTAAAAGGAAGTTGCCCTAGCTTTTAATTTCCTGGAGCAAGCAAGCTAAGCACCTCCTCAACTCATGGTTAAAGAGAAGTCTGTAATTCATGCACTGCACATGGATGGTTCTGTACTGGTAGAAACAGTGATGACTTGAACATACAGCAAATGGTACTGTTCAGCTCACCAGCGCAACAAAAAGTTACAGCTTACAATAGCTTACATGAACGTTAATCTATGGAGGTGTAAAAAGAAAACGTATAATCAGAAATACTACTCAAGCTGCAGGGACTGTTCATTTTGGCAAGGGCTGTTTAGAGGTTGAGGTGGCCATGGTAGCACACATTTTGTCCTTGAGACATTGCTATAGTGAGGACTGACTACGCAACTTTACCATACCATCAGCATCGTCAGCAGAAAATTACCATAATAAGAGGGAAACATTTTTGGCAGTACAACTGGCTACTGTTAGTTACTACAGCAACAGCACACTAAAGACTAATAAGACTAACAGGAGCCATACCCGTTACAGCAGAATTAGGCGAATTAGGTGTTTTTGTAAAATACTGAAATCTGTTTTATTCAAACAGTCAAGTACTACAACTCAATAGCTACTTAAGTAGTATATACTGTAGGTAACTAGGGACAGCTTTGCTATAGTCGTACTACAAGGAGGAAGATCCTATCTAAGTTTTAAATCTGCCACTAGTTACGTTGCATGTTCAAACATGGAAGTTAACAGAACAGGAATCACCCCAGACACCAACTTCCTTTATTTGAAACCCCCACCTTTTCTTAAAGCAGAGAAGCCAACTGTGTAAACAACTGACTAAAACCTTTAGCACCATACATGGCTTATGACCTGGCCATAATATATAATAATTATAATATGTTGCAGTAAAGGTCAGTGGTGGACAGTAACATTTGGTAAAAATGGGTTTATGTGTATCTTTACTGAAGTATTTCCATTTATAATTAATTATTATTTTAACTCCACTATATTTCAAACTTAATATCTTACTGCACTGCATTACGGCCAACCTGTCCTTCCATTTGGCTTATGTGTGCATAAAAACGTAAGATGCCCAAACGAAAGAAGCTCAAAGCGAGCACACCAATCAGGATGCAGCGCTCACTTTGTTTTGAGGTTGTTTTGAGCTGTTGGACAGAGCTTGGTTCTAGCTAATGGAAGCTGTTCTCCTTCAGTGTGCTTATGATGGTTTTAATAGACATGAGTGTCAGACTAATCAATGACCTTCTATTTAAGGATTAGTGGATCGAGTGTGACGCTAGAGTCTTGGATTAAGAGTCTTGTTCCAGAAATGATAATTGGATATTAGATCCATAATAAATCATGCTACTGTTACTCTCCATACTTAAGTACATTAAATGCTTTAGTACTTTTACTCAGGTGGAGGCCTAAAGAGGGGGACTGTTACTTTTACTGGAGAGATATTTTACCTTGGGTAACTTGTAGTATAAGTCTAAAGCTTTAGTATAGAGCATCACTGTAAAAAATATTTATCGCACTAGTGAGCCACTGCAGCCTCCTTCCTTTTATACAAAATTATGCAGATTTCACTTTCGGGGAAATGTCACACTCCCTAGCTGACATGGAGATGTTAAAGGTCTCTGTCTGTCTGTCTGTCTGTCTGCAAGTGGAGTTTTTTTTTTTTTAAGTGGCCTGAACTCAACTGAAAATTCATGGGGCATTAGTCAAGTACCGTACAAAGTGATGGGTCAAATGCTCACTGTTTCAGCAGCCTTACTCATGCAGACAACCGCATCAGCAAATCAATGGCTGGCTAGGTGGAAACATTACAGTGCTCCTCCTGAGGTGTCAACAAATTCTGGAAAGGACACCTATGACGTTTGGAGGAACCTAGTCAACATCACTGTCTCCCCAGACCCCCATCAGCATGACACTACAGCATCAACAAACAGTGGCGATTCCCTTCCAAAGAAGCAGCGCCAAGGGAAAATATGACAGAACCCAAATGACCTACTGGCAACATGCAGGGCTTTTCAGGTAACTAGGCTAGTTTCCGTGCTTAACTTTTTTCCAAACATGGCTGCTGGCTCCTATTTTTGGTGGTAAAACTGACACCTTAAAGTGTGACATGGGAGTCTCTAAAAATGCATGTTGTTCAAACACGGAATGATGGACTGCTTCTGAATTGTCACGCATCAGTGAAAGGAAGTCAGAGCCTTCAGCAAAAAATGTACGGCACCCACCGACAATTACACAGTGTCCTCAGGGACATGTGAAATATCAGGCTTCCCTGCTACCTGCATACAGCCTCATACTGGCTGTATTTTTCTGCAGTCCACTCGACATTGCGTGAGAGACACTGATATTACACTTGAGGCTATTTTTTTCTGTTGAAGGTCAAGCCTGGGTGATGCATGGGAAATATAGTCATGAATAAAGGTGCTAAAACGGTTTCATTTGGCGCACTGCCATGAAAGAGCGGTTTTCAGTCCTGATCTTGGAATACCTACCACATGACTGGCAGATTTCTCTTTTGCTCTCAACACACCAGATGCAACTTAATAACAAACCTTTTCCTGAGGTGAACTGGGTGTGCTAGAACACAGAAACACTATGCAGGGCAGGACTGAGAACCTATAGAAGAATTCATTTTACTTCCCTAAAATACATGTTAAAAAAAGTAGTCTTTATTAAAGACTTGTTTTTGAAAATAAGATTTACCGCGTTGGCACCTCTTTAACTTACTGGCACCCCTTTAACTTATTGGCAATCTTTAATTTATAACAAAATAAATGTATATTATAATTTCTAAAATTTATATATTAAAAAGGACATGCAGTAAGTAATACATCAGGTTTTAACAAATGAGCATGCTGCATTTAAATATTGTTTCACTGTGTTTTGGGATGAAAGCAAAATGTTTTTTTAGCACCACAAAGTATTTCTTTATGCTTCGTTCGGGTTTATGGACTGCCCTTAAAATGCACACCAAAGATTTTCAATTGGGTAAAAGCTGGAGACTGAGAAGATCATTGCAAAGCTTTGATTTCAGTGTGGATTTTTTTGTGTATTTGGGGTCATTATCTTGTTGCAGGTTTTAGAGGCCTTTATGTCACCCTTTTTCACAGTAGTCACTATGCTTTTCAAACTTTGTTTTTATTAATGCTATGATTAAGCTTAGTCATAATTTCAACTGCCAATATTTTTAATAACCATTTCCTGATCTAATTCCTAGTCTAAAAGAACACCAATACAATTAAATATTCTTTTATATTTCACTTAGATAAATAGTCCACGATTTCCCAAAACATAAAAAAAACTTGAGTCATTATAAAAATTGTTTCTTTTATATGACTTTGGCCATTTAAAAAATATTTTTAAAATTAATTAGCTGAATAATATGAATGTAGAGTAGAAGCCTGAACTCATGGGCACAAATTAAAAGTACCTTCTATGTGATGAAAAGATTTGATACAATTTCAAGGTAAAACTGTGTATCTAAGCCAAGAACAAGGGATGCATGATAATATATGCTGTCAAAACACTGGTTTAAAATAATATATCCAATCGATAACTGACAATATATGATTGTTTTCTAGAAGAGCTGAACATTTAGGTAATGATTTTGGCATCAGCAGACATGAACATGAAAAATATCAGATACTGGCATCATCCATTCCTCAGTGCATCCTTACCAGGGACCTTTATTTGTAATAGTGCTCTAACTAGAAAGCACAAGCTGGGTGAAGGTTTGGAACAGTGTTAAACCTTTGTTTTCCTCTCTCTCCTTTTCCCTCCTTTTCCCTGCAACCCTTTGAGGAGAAACAGGAGCTGTTAGTGAGAGATAAAGCACATTCATCCTGATCTGACAGGACAAATCAGCAGTGAACCTGGTTTCCATGGAACTGAGCGCTGTTATGAGAGTTTAGGGATGTTCAGCCAAGGAAACCATGTCTCTGGTGTAACTCTCACATTTCACACCCCCAGTACGGTTTTGGTTTCCATGGCACAACTTTATTAGCACAGCTTGTTGATACGGCAAAAATTGCTGCCAGCTCCGAACCTTTGTCCCTCCCAAGGTTTCTGTGGCTGTTTTTTTTCTTAGGCCTGAATATCCTGTCTGTGGGCTGGGAGAGAATGGAGAACTGAACTGGAGAGTGAGCTGGCTGGCTGGATGGGATAATACATTGCATAAGATAAGCTTCTCTGTCCCTCGTGTCCAGCTGCTTTGCAGAGTTATGACAAAACTGGCAATAAAACAGAGAGACTGCACTTCAAGTCAATCAAAAGCCAGAATTAGGCATTTATCTACAGATAATTCATACTAGAATAAAACAATATGACAACGGCAGCAACGGCAAATTGAGAATATTTGCTGTGGTGAATGAACGTATGAATGAATGAATGAATGAATGAATGAATGCAAGACATTATGGAAGATAATAATCACCTTGTAACTGAGACTGTGTAGCCTATATTCCATAATGGTTGCATGATTTAGATGTGCAGTTTGCATGATGCTAAATGGTGGTGCATAATGCTTCCATTACTTGTTAGCCACTAGGGCAGAGCAATGCATGTCTTGGATGATCAATATCCAATTCACATAATTGTTTGCCTTACCCCAAAAGCAGTTGAGTAGCCACTTAATGGTCAACTGCATTTGGTATAAAATGACTAAAAGGATGATGTCTTTTTCATTCGAGCTTTTATTTGATCATATTTAAACTTTATCAACTAGCTTGTGGGAGAACTAATAACAATAAGACTAGGGGTTCAAGGGGTTAAGCTTTTGATAATGCACTAGGTGTCTTTACGAGAGGCCACAATACACGCTCATCTCACGCTGACACTTGCAGCACTACCACAGTGATTTCACCTTTTCTTTCTGCAGTGTGGAGGTACAGAGGGGCAGTGAGTCCGCGTGAGGGCTGGTGTTGGGTTGCTCGTAACCCCATTTCACAAGCACTCCTGGCCAGGCCAGACAAAAGACCCACAGAAACCAGAGCCCCAAGCGCGCTCTCAATAAGCTCCTTTACTCCCCTCGGAGCAGCGCTTGCAGTGTACACCTCAAACACTGTGCACAGGGAGATGGGCTAATGCGATAGCGGAAACAAATGCAAGCTCACACACATACACACAGACTTGCTTTTGTACAGTGTATGTATGATATAGGTGGAAGTATCTATATGTAATGATATAATGACAATAACAATAATGACAATACACATACAACTGCTCTCTCCTGGGATTTCCACACATAATAATACAGTAATTTAGCAGGTGAAGCAATTACGCTTAGACATAAATATAAATGAGCATCTAGTAAAGAACGAGGCCTTTATTAGCATGAACAGGTGACCGGCAATCGAAGAACGCCAAAAAGTGCATCAGCAAAAATTCCAACTGTTTAACAATGACATTCCTCAGCCAGGGATTGGAGGGATTTAGGCATTTCAACCTCTAAAGACATCATCACAAAAAATGCAGTGACATTTCTGTGTGCAAAGAGACCCAAAAACACAAATGTATGCCCATAATGTTTCTGTGATGGATATCCCCACATGGGATTGGAAATACTTTGGGAACCATTGTCAGTATACACTGAGCATCAATGCATACCTCACATAAAGCAGTTTCAAACATAATGTACTGTGTTCCATATTTATGTGTACTACATACATAGGCTATGCTCTATATGTATGTGGTTCCATATGTATATGTATTGTTAGAGAGTCAAGCTCAGTACACACATTTGAGAAGCATTTAAAAACACACACATATATATGTATATATATATATAAATAATTCAGCATTTAATTAAAACTACATTACTGTAGTATCAATTTTGTGTCTTTAGCTCATTAAAACATTATTTCTGCTACAACTGATATCAGTTGTCTGTAAAGCACGTTAAGCTGCCAATGGTATGAAAAATAAATAAACATCATCATCATCATTATTATTATTATTATTAAATCACTGTTAAATCACACAACTAGTTTTCTGTTTTATTAGCATTTCTGACCCAATGTAAAAAATGATCCTGCAAGACAGCTTGGTTATTTTTCGATTAGCAGCATTTTTGTCCTGATAAAGTAAGAAAAACAAACTTGCTGACACACAACCTGACATTTAAACCTATCCACCTGGTGATACATAGGTGATATACTGTAAAAGTGATACACTGAGCATTAAAGCTCTGTCACTGTCAAAACGTTCTGCACAGCCAGATTATATTTGAATTCTGAATTGAGAAACCAGCAAAAATTACATTCATATAACATAAAGGCTTTATCTGAACAACCCTCTTAACCTGGGCTGGAACAAACACTGCTCCACTCCTAAACTGATTCTCAGCAGGGGAATGTACTGTAAGAGAATAGCACATCTTTTGTACCCTCTTTGGAAAGTCCCTATTTGCAAAGCATTGTGTGGATCAGATAATTCATGCTTGTAGGAGAGGGAAAAAAAGGTGTCAAGGACTTACACTAAGACCCTGATAAAAACAATGTGTTATTATTGAACTTCTGTCAATTGTACTGTAATACAGGCTTATTAAAGCCAATGTGCAGTGTGTGAGCAGTGGACCTTTGATCTCTTGGCACAGCCAGATCATGCTTGAATTCTATCCAGGTCTTTCTTCAGGACAGCGCCAAACAGTCAGAGCTGAATAGCTGAATAGTTTTCTGGTGACATGCAGCCAACACTTTTTAACTCTAAGGAAATTAAAACTACAGAGTCTTACTGTTAGACATTCCACTACAATAGACGTGTTTAGGAAAAGACAGTAATTATAGAAAGAACTTTCTTCTTGAATATATCAAAACCAACTGAAAACCAGATGTTCTAGGAAGATATCATTTCAAGTAAGGATTAGCATCAGTCTTCATTGCCACTGGTATAGACTTATAACAGCACATTAGCTATGAGTTAAAGACCCAGAAATGGCGCTTTTAATTATCCTCAAATTAGAGTTTTTGGCAAAAACATTCCATACGTTTCCATCAACTTTCTTTTCCTCTGTTCACTCCTAACCGGTCCATAATGTGCGTGTGAATCCCAGTGCATTGCATATTACACATGATCATGACTGAAAACCAATCTTACATTCACATACTGGGAAAAGAAACCAAAACGCAAATTAGTCAAAACAGAATGCAAACTATCAGTCTTGTTTGTGACAGTGCACTGTGCAGTACCTTCAGCTACTCCTGCCAGATCTTCGTAACACAAAACAGCCACATCCATCTCTGGTCCAAAGTCTGCTCACAAATTTTTTCCCAAAGCAAGTGATTATCCAGCTAATTACTAGCATTCCTCTCAGATCTTGCAAGCTACTCAATCATAAATGTTATGCGGTCACACAGAAAAATTGATCCTTGCTGAGGAAAAGAGTGGCTCGTTATTAAATGAGGGACCGTGTGCTTTCCAGGTGGGAAGGGGTGGCTGAGTTGACAGTCACAGACCGTGTAAAAGTATATGAGCAGAGTGCTAAGTGCTTTAGATTGGCGGTGAGAAATGAGGGGTTGGTTATATGCATCTTCTATCACATTAAGAGGATAATAATCCTGATCTCTGCTACATGTGTAAAGTCAGTTACTACAAAGTACTATGACCTGTAGTTCACTTGTACCTAGTAAAAGCATAACCATAGTCAACTTACATCACGCAATAAAAGCCACTAAGCAGGTGCAGCAAACCACTGGCTTAGTGTCATTAGTATCTTTTTGAGGACTGGAAATTAATGCCATGGTAATCAGTCATGTACAGCACATGGAGACTGGACTATGTCAATCTCATCTGTCCACCGTGTAAGCATTTTTTCCTGATTCTTGTCAATTTATGTTCCATTTGCTGAAAGACAGCGATGTGATTAGCATATTACATAACACACAGACTGAATACTGAAACTGAATTGCATTTTACACAGAAAACATAATTAAGAAAATGAAAAACATTCAGGTCCCACTCCGGAGTCAAATGTCAAATTCATTTTCACTGACTAAAAAGCTTAAACTCCATGACCCATCATGAATGGAAAAACAGGCTGTCTGTGCGCTAAGTAGACAAAACACAGCCATGGTATTTTGAGCCCATCAATTTGTGAGCTTTATTTAATAGTTTTCTGCACAGGTTTTTCTGCTTAGTAGATAGTACACAATCATTATTCACACTGACATTTCCCTGGCACGTTTGCCTTCATTAGCAGCATTGCCTATGCTGATTGAAGTGATTGCTGGTTGGAGAGCAGATTGCAGTTTACCTGTTTGAAAAGAACACTTACTTCACAGCCAACCAAAAAATCCCTAAATATTATCTCTCTCAAGCAAAGGAAAATTATGAAACTGAAACCAACATTGCAGTAAGCACGGCATGAAATGGTAAAGGCTATTGCTTATAAAGGTTTAATGCCTGGCACATGCCAACCTAATCTTCTGGACAGTGGAGCCAATTTTATTTCATTCTTGAAGCTAAAAAGGTTTTGGATTAAACTATACGGAAGATCAAACTCACGACTCAGGATCAAAACTGTACTGCACTCACATCGGTTTATTAAAGTTTACTGATAGATGAGTCTTCAGCAGTCTTCAACTAATGCTGCATTGTTGAAGTGTTAGCTTTAGCATTAGCTTCTCTACCTAATGTTGATAAATGTCGTTTTAGAGACTGTGCAATAAGTTAGCAACACACAAGCAACCAGCTAGAATACCACTGAAACATGCGGCTGATGTGGTGATTCTGGGGCTCTAGGCAAAAGACAGGAATGGGTTGTGGTGGTGTGGTCACGAGTGATTGATGTTATGAGGCAGCCACAAGGAATTGGAGACCAGTATACTTCTAGGATTTATTCAATGCAACATGTGTTTCACAAAACAGGTTTCAAACGAAAAGAACAAGAACATAAAACGTTGGTCCCTGTCGACCTAAAACAATATTTCCTCCAATATGTGCACCCAGCTGCACTTTAGCCCAGACTACCGCCATTTTACCTCATGCCCATTTTTTACCCCATAAGCCCCTCATACAATTACTGGGGGTTACATGAAGGAGCATGGGACAGCATACCCTACACAAAGACGTTACACAGAGACGTTACACAGAGACGTTACACAGAGATGTTACACAAAGACTCTTGGTAAATGACATTGACTGAACATTACCCAATATTCTAAAATTCTACCCCGATATATGTAAATGAGCTTTTTTCTGATTGGCTGAGTTGCACTATGTCTCATTCAAGAAGCAGTCTGGGCTGAAACACTAGCTAGAACTAGAACAGCATAAGAGGGTGGGGCTAAACAGCTATAGAAGGTGCTTGACTTTTTAAGACAATGAATTCAAAATGTCTGTTTTTACAGCTGAGGTATACTTTAAAACTTACTATTAAAAATATGTCTACATACTACTTATGTCTTATTTCAGACCGATTTACGATAATAATACTTGTTTTAACCCACAAGAGCCCACAGTGACGTATGTGTCACAAGCCTTTTAAAAGTCTGTTAAGTTCTTTATACAGCTTTATCCTTCACCTAAACACATGGAGTCCCTGAGTGACCTATACCCAACATCCTGGATGCGGTCACATGACAGTTGGTGAACATATGAGCTCATTTCACATGACAGTAGTGCAGTTGAACATATGAGCTCATTTAGAAAATGTTTTTGTGCTTGGTTTACCCATTTAAGAGCTTAATGAGACATATACCCAGCTCATTTACAAAGTCTTGTTTTTGTACCTGTAAGGTATATCGACCCATTTAAGAGCTCTAATGTCTATATCACACATACCCATATTCTATATTACACATACCCATATTCTATATCACACATACCCATATTATATATTACATATCCATATTCTATATCACACATACCCATAGTCTATATTACATATCCATATTCTATATTACATATACCCATATTCTATATTACATATACCCATATTCTATATCACACATACCCATATTATATATCACACATACCCATAGTCTATATTACATATCCATATTCTATATTACATATACCCATATTCTATATTACATATACCCATATTCTATATCACACATACCCATATTCTATATTGATGCCATATTCTTTCATATACCCATATTCTATATTACACATACCCATCTATATTAGAATATACATATTCTATATTACATTACTGTTACACATACCCATTGTACCCATATTCTAAATTACATATATGCTACCATTTCTAGAACACCATGAATACTAGACTGTTATGACATATGCTACCAGTGTTATGACTCTATAATACTTACAGAAGACAATAAGACTGATTTTTTATGATCTTATAACTGACCCTTCATTATTTTCCCTTAAGGGGAAACGGGTCTGGGCTCTTATGGGTTAAAATGTTTCTGTATTTTCATGGGGCCCTTATTGCATGGACCACTCCTGATTTCAACCATCCATCAACATCCTAGCCATCATAAGTGACACCACTGCAACTACACACCTGGTGTAAACTCACACACAAACACCAGAACCAGAACCCTCTACAGACGTCTATATCTGTAACATAGGGGTTCAACCGATAAACCGATACAGCCCTAGTCTGTGAACTGCAGCGGTGGACGGAGTACCCAAACTATGCACTTTAAAGTTAAAGTAGAGATCCCCAAGGTAAAATATTACTCCGGTAAAAGTCCTCCCTTTAGACCTCCAAAGTACCTAAGTAAAAATACTTTACCTTCAAAAGTATTTACCTTCTAATGTACCTAATGTACCATTTATTATGACTCTAATGTTCTATTAATAAGAGACTGAATTCAGGGTAGATAGCTCACTCGAGCAGAATTCAGCCCGACTCTGTGAATCTGACCACAAAACAGTTTACAGTTCAGTTTAGTTCAGTTTACAGTGCCGCTTTACTACAGAAGCTAGTTGTGCTTTGTGAAGATACCAAAAGGCAATGGATGGTAGTGACAAACACGCACCTGTACCCGCCGTGCCAGTGCTGGCCTACAGTGATTAGATCTGGGTTTTTAGGATTGCTGTGTTGTTTTTCCTCATTTTCACACAGCAGCTATTTGATTTAACTGTCATGTCATCTTTGTTGGGTCTGTCCACTGTGGCTACAAGCTGTGTGTGTTTATTAGTGTGTGCATTTTTAACTCTGTAGGTCTAACTGTCTGATGTTAACTGTTATCTGTGGCCTTCTCTGGACAGAGGTGTCTGTGGTGAGCCACTGTATCTATGTGTATCTAAATGAATTCAGTATGTGTGTGTGAATCCAGCTTTCTGATTGGTTGCTGTTGCTAGGTATCAGGGTGTTGGTATATTAGGTTGAGGACTGCCCTGCTGTTAGGAATATAGTCTGATGTAGTGGTCACCAATGCTATTAGCTGTGTCCCTGTGTGTGTAAATTGGGGTGGACTGGTAAGCCTCAGGAATCCCCTAAATACCACAGCAGCTGTTTGGCAACATCCTAGCAACCACCTGGGAATTTCTTAAGCTGTACAATCACTTTGCATTGTCTCTTTTTCCTTCACATCAAGCTTTTCTAGGTAGACATGAAAAAAAATTACATGGTTTCCAAAACACGTTCACTTTTAATTGCCCACATTTATATTTTATTGGTTCTCAAATGAGTCTGAACATCTAAACTTTCCTTTGAATTATTGAGTGTTTGCACCTGTTAGTTACAGACGCTACCAGGTTACCAAACTGACCAAATTTCAGTTTTACAAAAGCGTCAAATTGTAGAGTAGAGTTCTCACTTTCAAAGACAGATGTGTAAGCTAATAACATGAGCAACCTTAAAGCTATTCTACAGCCCTGATGCTGTCTAGAATTACCTTCACCCGTGCACAGGTCGGCCCAATTCTTGAAATGCTTTTCTGTCACTCAGCAGAGCTTGATGAGCCATAATTGTGCAGAGCAGCTAGCACAGTAGATGTCCAAAATTACACAGCTTTGATCATGCACGAGTTTGACAGATACCTGGGGTGTTGTAATGACCCGCACAATTACAGCTTTCATCTTCACTCCACCATCGCACCCATCCGACTCAGCTCAGCTTTACTAAGCACACACAAAGCCCGAACAAACAACGGCAATACCAACATTTTCTTTCATTTTTCTTCACCAAAATCACAGAGTTCTATAACAGCTTTGACAAAACTTTGAAGGACACTTTTTACACACAATAGGAGTTTGATAGAGCCACTGCAGCTGGTAATTATAGAATCACTTTTTTGGATTGCTGCGTACTTGTATGAAAAAAAGCTGCAATTTACTCAAATGTGTTTAGGTGTAAATGCCACATATGCATGCCGGTTGTTCAGAAATTCTGTGTTATAAATGACACAATAGCCCTATAATTACATCGCCTAGAAAAAGCGTGAACTGGCTTACTTTGCAACGGAGCATTTGCTTTCTCTCATTACAAAATTAGAGGTGCTTTGTGTATTTCCAACCACAACTAAGAAGCTATTTCTGTAAGTGTTATTTCCAGCGGAATTTTTAAAACATTAACTATTAAACAGCCATAATAGCAGCTTCTATTAAACTAACTACGGGCAACATGCAAGCACGAGAAATACAGCACTAATGAGGCCAAACTTCAATGATTTACCTTTTTATCAGACTTCCTTTAACTGTCTGGAGCCTGTTTATTATGCAAATTGGCTCAAACATTCTTCCATTTCATAGAGTCTCCAAAAATAAAATCTTTTAGGATGTACATAATGAATGTCCATAAAGGGACGTTATTTATAAAAAAGGAAGCTCTTCAGATTTTACATGTACAGTACAAAGCAGAAACATATGTAACATTACACAAAAAACGAGAAATTTGCAGGGAAATTGTTCCACACATCCAAAGTTCAGTCTTAGATGGGGACTATATGTTTTGCTTTGCATGATCCACAAAACCGCAAACACACGTGGTGATGTTGACAACTGGGGTTGACTCTGGGGTTCTCAGTCTATTGTTCTGAGAACACCAGCTGCTTCTTTGTTTGCTTTGCAAGCTTTTCTTGCGTCCCCTGATGGAGACAATTTGGTGGTCTACCAGGTCATGCATGGTCATTAAAAAGTTCAATTTTTATTGATTTGAATTCAAGTTTTGTGATTTCCTATTCTTTAAAAAGTGGATTATATAATATATCCAAAATTTTCACCAAAAAATAAAGAAATAACTTTTGCACTTCAAGGATTTTAAATTTGAACTTGAATTCAATCAAATGAACGGCGGTCTACGGCTTTTGCACAACACTGTGTGGTCTATAAGAGAGGGACATTGTGATGTGTAAGGAGTATATATTGACAAAAAGCTGACAACTATGCCATACGTCCATCAACACTTGTGGCCGAAGGGTCAGTCCAGTTCTCTGACGCCAAGTAGGCAGCTTCAACACTGCTGTAAGAAACATTTGTGTCAGTCATGTGTCTTACATAAGCAAATAAGCACATTCCCAATTTGTGGGCCACTGTATCATGTTTCGCTCAATCCAGGTGTGTGGATTTATAAGGTCAAAGAGTGCATGGCAGCTGCTAATGTCACGGCCGGATAAAGCTGGGTTTGACCAGTAGCACATTCTCAGAACTGAGGATAAAAGGCAATTGGCCATATTCAGAGTAGTTCATCATCTGATGAATTCAAAGCACTGGGATTTTCATTTGTGCTTTCAAGAGCCTTCCCTCCTCCCTTCTTTATTTTGAGTGAGCCAGGACTACAGTGGTGTGAAAAAGTGTTTGCCCCTTAATGATTTCTTATTTTTTTGCCTGTTTGTCACTATTAAATATTTCAGATCATCAAATTTAAATATTAAAGACAACACAACTAAAAATAAAAAGCAAGGTTTTTATTATTATGGGAGAAAAATATCCAAACCTATATGACCCTGTGTGAAAAAAAGTTTGCCCCCCTGTTAGAACATAACTTACCTTTCAATTTGTTTAGCCACACCCAGACCTGATTACTGCCACACCTGTTCTCAATCAAGAAATCACTTTAATAGGACCTGCCTGATTAAGCGAAGTAGACCAAAAGATACTCAAAAGCTAGACATCATGTCAAGATCCAAAGAAATTCAGGAACAAATGAGAAAGAAAGTAATTGAGACCTATCAGTCTGGAAAAGGTTATAAAGCCATTTCTAAAGTTTTGGGACTCCAGCGAACCACAGTGAGAGCCATTAGAGCCACAACGACTCATCCAAAATGTCCCAAAATACCCCACAACAACATCTAAAGAACTGCAGGCCTCACTTACCTCAGTTAGGTCAGCGTTCATGACTCCACCATAAGAAAGAGACTAGGCAAAAACGACCTGCATGGCAGAGTGCCAAGACAAAAAGAACATTAAGGCTAGTCTCAGTTTTACCAGAAAACATCTTGATGATTCCCAAGACTTACTCTGTGGATTGACGAGACAAAAGTTATTGGAAGGTGTGTGTCCTGTTACATCTGGTGTAAAAGTATAACTACATTTCAGAAAAAGAACATCATACCTACAGTAAAATACGGTGGTGGTAGTGTGATGGTCTGGGGCTGTTTTGCTGCTTCAGGACCTGGAAGACTTGCTGTGATAAATGGAACCATAATTTCCACTGTCTACCAAAAGATCCTGAAGGAGAATGTCCAGCCATCTGTTCGTGACCTCAAGCTAAAACGACCTTGAGTTCTGCAGCAGGACAATGATCTAAAACACACCAGCAAGTCTACCTCTGAATGGCTGAAGAAAAACAAAGTGAAGACTTTGGAGTGGCCTGGTCGAAGTCCTGACCTGAATCCTATTGAGATGCTGTGGCATGACGTTAAAGAGCTGGTCCATGCTTAAAAACCCACTATTGTGGATGAATTTAAACAATTGTGCAAAGATGAGCAGGCCAAAATTCCTCCACAGCGCTGTGAAAGGCTCATTGCAAGTTACTGCAAACGCTTGATTGCAGTTGTTGCTGCTTAGGGAAGTTTAGGGGACAAACACAGGGTCATGGAGATTTGGATTTTTTTTCTTCCTCAATAATAAATACCTTTATTCTAAGGTAATTCTAACATTTAAATTTTTTTGTTGATCTGAAACATTTAAGAGTAACAAACATGCAAAAAATCTTGAAGGGGCAATCACTTTTTCACACCACTGTATATGGAGAGAATCTTGCCTAAAACATATTTGCAAATGAGTCTTTCCTTAAAAAAGGGAACGATTTCCCATCATCCATCCCAATACCCTGCTTTCCTTCTTTAGCATCTGTGAGGAACACAACAGCACAAACAGCAGCAATGGCTGCATGAACCTGCACAAGTGCATGGCACTGTGGTCGGGAAGAGCGTCTTCTTAAATTAGATCAACATTCCGGCTGTGTAAACTGGCCGCAGCGATGGCTAACATGTAATTAGTAAGCCACAAACTTACACACGTGTCTGCACCCATGCATACAATGGAGTGAGGAAAGTAAAGGCAGCCAAAGAACAGGCAGGCAGGATGGAGGAGGACCTGGCCGAAGACGGTCCAGTTTCTGTCTGGGTTCCTCCCCGGTTCCTTCCCACTCATTTAGAGTCAAACAGAGCTGCCGGGGAAGCCCTTACTGGCCCTGACGTCTGCTGCAATTACAGTCTGGCCAAGCAGCTGGACAGTTAAGCCAAACCAGTAGCTCTAGCTCAGGAGTCAGTGGATGTGTGTCTGGAGAAATGGTGACCTACATTGCAGACCAAACCCTCTGGGAATATTCCTGCACTGTTAGAAATGAAGGTGCATGCAAGGGTTCCGGTCTGGGCTCTGTATTGGCCAGTTTTCTATTTTTGATGGGCAAATTTTCTTCTTTTTGTCTTTTTTTCCAGAAATGCCTACAGCAGCGCATCATTTCAGAACCTGTCAGTTGTTTTCTTACAGTGGACAGACTGAAACACCCAGGGACTTGCTTATGTTTTCCCTGCTTTGTGTCCTGCCTTAGCAATTACTACTGAATAATATTACCTGGTACTTTTTTAGCTGAAAATGAAATCGCTCTTTCTATATTTTGCAGCACTATACATTATTGCTGTCTAAAGAATAACATGTATCTCCAAAATTGTGAATTTACAAGAGAAGGCTAAATCTGTCCAATTTTTAATGTCACCTAAACGATACAAAAAACCAAAAAATCACTCAGATCTTAATTTATATTTATGTGTATCAGACAAAAGAAATTGCCACCCTGTTTGCTTGGTGGTAGAAACTTCAGGCTCCTGCAGGTAGCAATATACCTGCGGGGTCTGCGATGGGATTCGTAGATTAAGAAGACTGCAGTAAAAGTCTCTGTGGATGGGTCCAAAGCAGATGTTAAAGACTGGCTAAGTCAAAGGCCCTAGTGTGGCAAAGGCCATAGTGTGAAGGAAGTAGCTGAATCTGCAGGTGTATGGAAGCGTATAGTCACACATGTCTACAAGCAGTTGCTAAAATCCCAGTCCACAGGAAATGCTCCTCACACTTCAGTACGTATTATTTTACTAACTGAGCAGACTATCTGCCCCTCACTCAACATTTTACTGGGATATGACTGGGATTTGACTGGTAATGAAACCCAGTTTTTCTAAAAGCTTGGGGACACTTGTCCTGCCACTCAAACGTCACATTGCCAGATCAGTGCTGACCAAAGCAGCTTACAACAGGTCATTCCACAAGGTTTAATTTACAGAGGTGATTAAGGCTCCCATTCAAGTCTGCACATTATCCATTTAGCAATAGTTCCTCCAGCACACATAAGTAGGATTAAAGTGACGGCTCACTCATAAGTAGCAGCACAGAAAAATTTAGACTGTACAATGAAGGCTTAAATTTTAACCAAGGGTCAGTGGAATGCAAAGTCTGGGTATATCTATAGCTAACTCTAGCTATTACACAAAACCTCTACCCATAACACAACAGCAGATTACCCTGTTCACTAAAATGTCTAAATCAGCTAAATATTGCTCATATTGTTATACTGTCGCAGTTGGAACCAATTCTCCCATAAACAACACTAATGATAAAGAACACTTTAACTGCATTAACTGCATTAGATCAGTGAAATAAAAGCAAAGTGTTCTGCTGCTGAGCATAAGTAGGTTTATAAATGGATGACCCCCAGCCCCCCATTAAAGCACTTAATTCCACTACCTTCCACCTTCACACCAAATGACAAAAGCCTCAATGTCAGCACAAGCAAGAATCAACCTCCAGATGTCCATTGTTCCCAAAACATTCCTCATTTCGAATCTTGGCAACCAAGGCTTTTGGGACACACATCAATTGTGCCCAATCTCAATGTCACAGAGTGCAGCCTGCAGAGTGGCGAGGTTCAGCTCTTCCCAGGGGAGCCCCAGCAGGCACAACTTTGTGGGAAAACTAAAGCAAATGATTTGACGGCTGATGAATGTGACTAATGAACCTGCGGCTCATCCAATTTACACCATTCTAAATCCATAAAGGCCATAGGGTAGTATATAGAGGAAATGTAAATAACTGCAATTTCACATCGGTGGATTTACTCATCCCTTAAAATGTGCTCAACAGAATCCGATTCAGTCTGCGTCCATCATCAGAGAACAAGAAAGAGAGGGGGAAAAAAGCTGACCAGCGGTCATTTTTTCTCACGAGGAAGGCTAGAATGAGGACACTGAAAGGGAGGAATCCTTTAGCTGTGAGTAAATGCATGATTTCCATTGTTATTCAGAGATTTTGCAGTGCTGTTTTAGCTGACTTTGCATTTTCTACTTCCAAACAGGATCTCTTGATGGACATCATGGCATGCTAAGCCATTTAACCCCAACATCCTGTGGCTGTGCATACACTTACGATACACGTTACAATTTAATGCCGTTTTAGTGTGTATTTAGTATATTTTGGAAATAACTGTATATCCTGTATTTAAGCGGTTTGGTTTCTTGACGTGCTCCGACTGAAATAGTTGAGTCGGGCCTGGGTGAAACATTATTTCTGCTAGTTTTCAGACATCTATTCTTTCCTATCCCTCCGTGGAGTAATGATAAACGGTTCCACTTCTTAATGAGAGGGTCATACTTGGCTGACCACGATTATACAGCGGCCCGTAGCTTTTTATGCAAACATCTGATTTAAGTGGGAAGGCACAAGAAATTCCATATTCATTGCATCCTTTTAATAGCGTCTCTCTGCGTTTGTCACCTTTCCAGCAATGTTGCTGAACAGCAACATTTTCCGAACCTATTACTTTCTACAACCAACTATAGAGCAAGTTTTGGCAAAGAAGCGGGACATTCAACAATGACAGAATGGCAGCTGAATAGATTTAAGCGGCTCTGGGATTGCACTGATGGCTGCTGTTTTTGAGAAATCTTGGTGCACTTGACTTTGGAGGCCAACTTTAACTATCAGTGGAAAAAGAATAGGATAATGGGTGGAAGGAAGAGTGTCTTTATGGAACAGCGGTATTACACTTTCTCTTTAATGTGGCTTACATCTGTCTCGCCTTTCTGGATTCCACCGCCACATCCCTGCTGATTTACACCTTCCCATTGCCCTCGATAGCAACCAGATGACTAACCGAGGCCTTTAGCTGATATATATTCAAGGAACAACATATCCTGCCAGCAGTATGCTTTTTATCTACACAGCAGCGCTGCAGCTTTCTGAAGTAGGTAATGGACTATGACTACGAAATTCAACATATTTGTTTTTTGAGTTATTTCGTTGGTTTTCTTAATAGAAGCAGGGATGATTTATCGCAGCCTCATATTTGATCTTCAGTTGCAGGCCTGCAGTGTGTTTCGATGTAAAATAGTCAAGCACCGGCTTATCTTGGAACGCTCGGCATTTCCTCCTGCCTGGGCTTCATCAGGAACATTACTACGGACAGGGATGCCTTCCCAAAACACCCAGCACTGGAAAAAAGATGTGAGAGAGCCTTGAACAATGCAGGGCTCTCAGTAACAAATGTAAGCCAGCCCAAGAAATCCACGTTCAGTGTTCTCGAGGACATTTTTTAAAGGTTGTCACATTTTATACCCCTATGAAATAACTGAGTAAAACAATGCACCAAGAAAAACCATGTAATTCTTCTCCTGTGCTCTGAAGCTTTCGCTCTAACTATGTGTCAAGGCCCTAACCAGTCAAAGTGCACACTGCAGACTCTCGACGCCACATGTGCCTTTTAAAGACACGCTGAAGTTTCATGGCACTGTTAAATTCGGTGGGGATCTGGGTATTGTCACAAAGAGTGCCTTCATAAGCTCTGCAGCATTCACACCACATAGACGAGAGGAATAAGATACAGCACATATTATACAGATAGGCAAATTTCCTTGTGCCTTAATACAAAAAAATTTGAGGACCTTATAATGAAGTGAAGCGAATGGAGTGTGAATTTGTTGTGTGGAAGGAATTTGCTTATGAGAGGCCTAATCCACCTTATGACTTATAATAACCTGAATCCAAACATTCCAACAAAACACAGAGTAAGGCTAAGCTCATTGTATAACATCTGACAAAACAGTGCTTTGTCTTGGTTTGATGAAAAACTCATTTTGCCTGGTCAGGGGAGTGTTCTACAAGCGGAAAGCTCAAAGGTTCCACAGTGTACTCCATCCTAAATATATCTCTCTTTTTTAAGGTGTTAAAAAGCAAAACACCCATTAGCAGCCTATAGAATTGTAGACATATATGACTGGCAATGTTAGACAACTCAGTAAACTGAGTAACTCAGTAAATGTATTTGGTTACTGTACTTAAGTAGTCGTTCAGCGTATCTGTACTGGAGTATTTCCATTCTGGGGGACGTTTTACTTTAACTCCACTACATTCTGAACTCAAATATCTTACTGTGTACTACATTATGGCCACATTTGTCCTTCCTTTTGGCTCACATGTGCATGAAAACACAACATAGCAAAATGAGAGTAGCATAAAGTGAGCCCACCAGTCAGGGTACACTAGTCACTTCGTTTGGAGCTTGTTTTGACCTGTTGGATAGAGCTTGGTTCTAGCTAATGGAAAGCCTTCATAATAAATCATGCTACTTTTGCTTTCCATACTTAAGTAGATTTGAAGGTACATATTTTAGAGCTTTTACTCCAGTGTATGTCTGAAGAGAGACACTCCTACTTTTACTGGAGGAATATATTACCATGGGTATCTCTACATTACCTCTACTACTTTGTCCACTATGTACCCCAATGAATGTTTGGCACCATTGCTATCCCTTTGCTGCAGTAACACTGTACATTTTCCCACTGTGGGACTAATAAAGGATTATCTTATCTTATCTTATCTTATCATTTAAAGGTTTTCCAAGAACCGTTAAGGAACTTGTTTAGGAGTACTACAAGATTCTTCATGACCACAACTTTAAGCTTTTCAGCCATTTCCAATCTTTTACCTTGGCCATCTCAACTTTAACTCAAGTACATGGTTTGTGTACTTTATCCAGCACTGCTGTCAGCTGATACGCTTGTGAAATATCAATGTCAGTTTTGTTTTTGTTACTTTAACCATGCTTCAAGTTGTAATTATAAGGTTTTGTAATATCATCACAAAATCACAATCACAATTCTGGCAGTACTGTGACCCCATAAACATATGTCCACAGTGTCATTTCACTGTTGCGGAAGATGGCACCATGAAAACACATTCTAACAAATAAAATCTCCACCATGTTGCGAGTCTCAATGTTGTTTCAGGCCAACAAAAGGTGTTTCACGACTAATTTGTTAATGGAAATCTGGAAATGCTTTTAGCTGAAGGTTTAATCTACCATACACATATTAAGATTTATATCAAGCCAAAATTATTTCAAATTTTCTCAAGAGACTAACATTTCTTTGCTTAAGATACACTTACACTCATGTTTAGATTTCCTAAATAGTGAAAAATCTGTACACAGAGGGACATTCACTTCTGTATATGCTATACCTAAACTTCTGATCTCCATCTCGTCTGACTCCAGAAGCATCTTGTTGAGCATGGAGAACCACAAAAATAGATTTGTTCCAACCTACTTAAAGCCACAGCAGTGAGTGACAATTGCAGTAGACGCGAAGTAAGCACTAAAATACGAATATAACTACAGAAGCCGGGGGTCTCCTGGTAAGTCAAATGCCCTGACATTCTTCTGCACTGGTGCTCACTTCAAAGTGCTAAACAGGGAAAAAACAGTCAATGTAAATTGGCCCTCACCAGCACCAGCCCCAGCCTGAATGGGGCTGTGTATGTTGGAAGACTGACAAATAAAAAGAAAGCTGCACTTTATAGGACTTGCCACGTGGCTAAAGCCTGGCTGCTATGTATTAAAAGCTTTGCCTCTGGATTTCAGGAGCAAGCAGATTCTGCAGCTCATGTTTGAGGGCAAGTCCTGTGGTTTGTTCACCTTTACGTACAGCTCTGTTTTTATGGAAATCCTTCAGTAAAGTCCGATTTTAAGATATATAAAATGTTAAAACTAAACATGGCTTGTGGTTTAAAAGCACACATGTTCGAATCTAAACCCTCTGAAATCTCACCATTGCTATTTAAAGCTTCACAGAACGGCAGAGTTTTGGGCATGCCTTGACCTTTTAACAGCATGTTATTTCCAGAAACTGAACGCACTGTTTTGGACATTCTTAGGTCAATCATAAGTGCCTGGCCACTCCTTCTAGAACAGATTTTTCTTAGGCCTTTTTCCACGGCTCTACCAAGGGCAAACAAATTTCAGCAACATTGTATTTAACAATGTCCTATGAACATTTTTGGATCTAGACTCCACTGCTCGTCTCTGAGTAAATGTGTACATATGATATACATTATAGCAGAATTCTCTGTATAGTTATTTTAAAGTCAAATGACTCAAATGCATATTAGAGCTGTTCCATTTTTTTTTGGTAATAAAACAACTTAAAAACTAAAAAAAATACATATATATTTTTCACAACTTAAAACATGCAGTATCATTTCTTTTTACGTTAATATATATATAAAATATAAAATGGGTCATAAACTTTTCACAGTATACATTTTATGACTTCATACCTGATTTTTTTTTTTTTTTAAGTTAAATTCAGCAAATAAATAAAACACTTGTGAAATATATTTTACGTTTGTTCTCTGCAGGATGTGTTAACTTACATTTAAGCAAGTAATCTGGCCAGGGTGCTCAAACTTTTGCACACAGCAATGTATCTAAAACTGGATGCTATGAACAGTATCTATTTTCATATATTTTACATGTTTAAACTTTACTTACCTTAATTGTGTCTATTTATTTTCTGTCATGTATCATGTCTGCAAAACATTTTCTCTTTTTTGTGTCTGAGTATGGTGCTGGGATGTTGTTTGAGATTACAGTAGAATAGAATAGAGCAGAATTTAATTTAGCAAAACTGGATAGCTATTAGAAAAATAAGATGAAATAGTCATATATTCTTACTATTATTATTATCATATTATTGTTATATTATTATTATTATATTAAAACGTATATAAAACGTTGTTGGAAAGTAGTAATACAGAAAGGAATTATGGCAAACAACCCCTTTTGTATCTAATAAAACAAGACCAAAAGGCTGATAAGAGAAAAAAAAAACATAGTCTACAAACCCAAAACCACTCAACTTAAAAAGACACTGCCATGCCATAATGATTTAGCTCGGCGGCTTCAAGATGATTAAGTGCCAGATGAAATGAGATCTTCATGAAGGCGCTGTAACATAATAAGCGATAAATCAGCTCAAAAGAGGGGGTATCTGGTTCCAATGTTTTTCCAGCCTTGGACCAACAGAGATAACATCCAGACCTGCCAAAGTATGATGCGTAAGGTAGTTAAGTCAAATTATCTAAAACGTTCTTTCATGTTTGTCCTCATGCATCTAGGTTAAAGTGAAAACAGTCTAATTCCATTCTTTTACAAGTCAAGCCAGTACACTGGACTGTGTTTGCTGACAAAGTTTTTTTCCCTTTCTTTCATCTGTTAGCAGTTAAATGAACTTGTATGATGCTGAGGTTGCTTTTTAATTTATTTATGGCATATGAGCTTCACCAATAGGAATGCATTATTGTAGTGGTTTGCATGGCATTATACTCTAGCAATTCATTCGACCATCGCTCTCACATAACTCATAAAAAGAGTGCCAGTGAAGTTATGGCAAACGAAAAAGGAATCCTCGGTTTTGGGGGGCATATGACACTGCATTTAGAAACGCCAAAAAATGGTTTGCAATGCCATAGAAACCACTTTACCATCACTGCATGCTCGATAACAGAAAGGGCAAAATACAGCACCATACACAAAGCTGGTAGTGCACTTGTGCCAAACAACACAAATTAAACGGGTCAGATAGACCCGCTCGAGCAAGATAAATAAGCAAACAGCTGTAAGTGCCCTAACTCTATGTTGCAGATGAAGCAAGGGATTTTATTGAGGTTTAAAAACACATTGGACGTAATTCAGAGGTTTGGACTGCAGGACGTAGCCAAGTTTGGCAAAACAACACTTCCCCAGATTTACTTGCAGAAAACCTGTAAATGCATGTTTATGGTCGCCATACAAGGGCCACAATAACCTTGTTTATGCGCATGGTTGTGTGATCTGGTAAATGGTCAACATTAAAGCAGAACTGTACCAGTGGGGATTCCAATGCATCCAATACAAAAAGTACAACAGACAGACAGTTTGCAAAAACTGCCATCTACAGCACTCCCACAGCCCCACCACTGTTATTTGTCTGCCTTAAAAGCAAAGAAATAAGCTTGGAATCACCCATAAGTTGTGGCAAAACATGTCCCTGTCTATAAGCCAGTACAGTACAGTATTTGATTTTCCATATTGGTGAAAGGATGACTTCATAGTCACGCAATGAAAAGAGTCAGCAAACAACAAAACCAATTCTAGCCCAGCAATTTTGGAGTACTGGAGAGTTCCAGTGAAACTGCAAACCAGTGCATATCGGATCATAAGGATAATAACATAATTTAGGTTGAATTATGTCAAGACTAATGGAGCATCTAACCTTCACTCTGCAGGATTTCAGCTAATCTGACAACAACAACATTTTGTGGTGCCTGCATTAGCCACATGCTGTTGTTGGTTCTACGCTGCTGCAGTAGCTATCTGAATGTTATGGTGGAGTTTCTCTGTGGGTGTCTCTATCGAAGGTCCCAGGAGCCAGACGCCAGTGTGGCTCACCCCCACAACGCCCATGGTCCTCTCTGCCAGGCCAGGCCTCAGAAACAGCGCCCTCTCCAAAATAGCACACCACGCCACCCACAAACACAGTTAGCATGCGCTTCACCACACTGACAGATGTTTCTCAATATGGGGTTTCAGTGTGGGGAGGGTGGCTTCCAGTCCCAGCTCAGTATGCATGGTTAACCAGCCTACACCGGCCATAGCTTATTCTCTGTGCTAAAGATCAGGATGTAGGGCTGGGCAATATGACAATTATCATGATGAATAACGTCACAATATGCTTCTACTGAACATAACATAAATATCAACAATATTTGATGGCAAATAAAGCCTAATTAGTCCCGTTTGATAAGATTGAGCATGGTGTAGTATATGATATGTTGAATATAAATCACTACATTCTGAATTTTTGATAGTATTTTTACATATATATGTAAATATATATATATATATAATTACTTTTGCAACTTATGGCATGTAAGAAAAACACACCATCATCAAAAGAATAGTTTCACCCAGAATGATTGTCAGATTGTAATGCTATTAGCAAGGAAGATAAAGGTTACCAGCAACAATAAATGATGATACATTTAGACTGATATGGGCAATATTTATTGAGCTACACCTACAGCAGTAGTATCTCTCAGCATACTGTTGGGCCCCAAATTTTGCTAACCACAGAGTGTAGTGGTTGCATTGTGTCCTGCGATAATCCATCCCATGCAGCTTGAATATCCTCAAACAGTTCCTGCAGATTTTGTGGTAGGGGTGGAGATAGGCGACACCAGGGTTTCTCAAAGTTGACCAACAAAACGTTCATTTTGCCGCTGACCACATTGCCTCCACACAGATTCATTGGTCGTCTCCACCAAAGGGAGGACTCCAAATGTGGGACTAGTCACTGAAGATGACCTGCAGCCATTCTGAGTCATTCCATAACAGTCTGGGTCTACCAGCAGGGGCAAAAATCGTTCTCCCCAGAACTGTGCTAGAAAAGGCATCCACCAGATCTGGCTAAACTGCTTAATTCTTCAATTCAGTGTCCGAACATTAATGTCGCCTACATCCAGAAACTCCCACCTCCAGCAGGATGTAAAGGAAGTAAATCTGACATTTACTTTGCTCACTTACCTGTGACGCTTTTAAACAGGTCAAATCTGTGCTACAAATAGGTCTGCCAGGAGCTTATCTTCCAAAAATGCTAAAACTACTTGAATTTGTGGTCTAATGCGGCTGACCCTGATTGTTCAGAAGCTTAACCATTGGTCCAGAAGCAATCCCTAAATCAACCTCCCCTGCAGCAGGTTAGGTGTACAGTTCCCCAGGATTTGTAGCTTGGTATAGAAAATCCAGGGTTGAATTAAACTATGCTTTAAGGTAGCTGACTACGTAAGGAAGTCTTCGCTGTAAGACACAGCTAAAGTTCCACATATCAAATGTTCATAGATCTCTTTCATAAGAACATGACCAGAGCCTGGTTCCTCAAAGAGATGAAGGTTATTGGCTGAGATGTCTGACAAATTACCAAACGGTCAGACTTGCTTTTTGGGGGCTACTTCAAAGAGCCCTGGTATTATCCAACATACTCCTGACCGAGCTGGAATGTCTGGTCATAGAGCAAGGGATTCCCTCACTCAAATCAAAACCATCATGCTGGAGCTTCCCTCCCACTGTTCCTCACAGGTTCCATTTGTTTTTCACTCAGGTATAAAAACAAGCATCTTCTTGGCAATGTTCAATAAGCAGGTTGAATTCAATTCAAAACAAAATATGGCTAGAAATTTCTGCAATGAAATTCCATTAGCTTCAGTGAGGACAGCTGCAAACACAGCGCACAGGCAAAACCACAAGCGGTTTTCTTGTTATTAACAATTAAGCATTGCTGTGAGTGATGGGCTAAATCATTTCCTACAAAAATAATGGTTTGGAGATTTAGCAGTTTCATTCTCAGTGACATTTAGAGGTCACCTTCCTGACAGAAAACAGGTCTTATTCAGTGTGAAGCTGCACACAGTTATGCCGTCTCCGACCTCAAATTAAGCTTGAATCCCAGAGACAGCACGAGTGAACCAAAATCATTGATTCGGCCATCAAAGAAGCGAAACGGGTGCTTTCTTTGGCAGTACCAGCCTACTTGAACAGGGACAAATTGTCCCAAAAGCAGCGCAGCTCCTGCCTTGCAGGCTGCAACGTGTTTTTTCAGTTGGGCACAAATATTTCCTCTTCACATGCAATCCTCAGGTTAAGGCGGCACGTGCACTAGAAAAATATTCTCCACATTTGACAGCAGAGTCAGAGTCCCTCTTCAGAAGCTCATGGAAAATATGATTTTCTCCATTACCAAAGCGATCAGCGGAGGGTATGAAACGGCCACAAAATCCACCCTGATTGAGATTAATGTGCAAGTTTATGAGGAGGGTGACTAATTGAGAGCAATTATGAGACGTGCTGTCAAATCCTGAGGACTGAGGTCAGAGCAAAGTGAAAAGGAGCAAAGCCGACATGCTCTGCTGCACTCATGAAATTAGGGCTTGAGACACAATCCCTTTTGTTTGTGGAGCTGAGGCTAACACAGCCGTCCTGTTTGGTGATATGTGACATAAGGTCTTGACTCCCTAATTGAGTTTCATAATATCCTATTCATGCTGTCCTCTAGATACTGTGCCCCATGGGTGCTAATCCACAAATCTTTTATTTCTCAACTTGAGGTCAAAGGGCATTCTAGCAAAAAACTGGGGGAGGTATTTCTTTAGGTTGGATTATGTAATATCTCGTGTCTGAAATGTAATCTATTAGGCAGGTGACCTAAAAAAAAGTACCTAATTCTGTAAATTAACATTTAATTAGACCAAACCTAAAGCAGTTAAAGCAGAACATTACTCTTAGTATTCTGTTTACATGCAGTTAGTCTAGTTCATTCATTCTGTAAGCAGGAAATCTATACTTATACTTAACAATATCCAAGGTGGGATTTCGACCCTAACAAGGCAGACTTGACCTTCATGTAAAGCAGCTCCTTGTGGCTACATTCTTTGTCCATTTTATATACACTTTCCATATAGGTGCACTACGTAGTTCTGCAGTTACATCCTGTAGTCTATCTGAGGACTGCAGTAACACTGACGTGGCAGTGGTGTGTTAGTGTGTGTTCTGCTGGTACAAGTGGATCACACACAGCAGTGCTGCTAGAGTTGAGCTGGAATGGCCAACCAATCAAAACTATCCGGCCAAGAGCGACCGGTGGGACGTGTCCTGAGGCCACTGATGAAGGACTAGAGGATGACCAACAAACTGTACAGCAGCAGATGAGCTGTTGTATCTGACTTTACATCAACAAGACAACAGTTAAGCAGGAGTGTCTAAAAGAGTGGACACAGTGTTTAAACACTCCTGCAGCACTACTAATCTACTCACACCAGCGCCACAACATCTGTGTCACTGCTGGGCTAGGAATGATGCACCACCTGAATAATTCCTGCCCTGTCATGGTCCTGACTATTGAAAAACAAATTAAAAGTGGACTAAAAAAATAAGGAAAGAGATAGATGCACTGCATGCCTTAATTGTAGAACTACACAGTATACCTACCAGGAAAGAGAACCTGATAAAAATGGAGAAAAAATGATAATAATAATAATAATAATAATAATAATAATAATAACAACAACAACAACAACAACTGAAGCATAGCTTTGAGTTTTAGCATGGTCGAATTACCTAAATTGAAGGTGCTGCTTAAATTTTTTCCTGGAAATCCATGATGTGACCAGACATGCCCTAAGTGAGCTGGCATGGAATGACCCTGAAGCATCTACAAAATACATCTTGAGGAGTAAATATGGTTCAGTAAAGAGCAGACCCAAGTGTCCCTCTCTTGGTCGCTCAACACGAGCAACACCCTTAAAAATGCACTGCATCGTCTGTTCTTTTTGAGGTGACTAAAGCTCTTTGGGATAAACACATCAAATATGGCCTATAACTTTTTAAATTATGGCCTATAACTTTCGCTACTGCTCCATAGAAAGTGTTTTCACTGGTTGCTTCACAGCATGGTTTGGGACACGAATGCTGCAATTTCTGCCTAAGACTCATGCAAACAACTGTTCAAACTCTGGGGCAGCTGGCTAAGCATTTGGCAACATTAAGCATTAACAACAACAACAACAACAACAACAACAACAACAACAACAACACCAACAACAACAAAACCTGGTTTAATATTCTTATAACAGACATTCAGGGCCAGAGAATGCCTCAGACCCTATTAAGAGTTCTACTTCTGTGAAGGCACCGTTAATGTTGAATGATATAAACAGGTTTTGGGGTTACATATGCTGGTATCCTTTCAGGGAAGGCCTTGCTTTTTTCCAGCAAGATAATGCCAAACCACGTTCTGCACATATTACAATAACATGACTCTGTAGTAAAACTGTCCGGGTGGGCATTCCTGCAGTCCAAACAGGTCACTCACTAAAAGAATTTGTCCCATTTTGAAGCAAAAATGACAAAGAAGGAAATCCTGAACTGTTGAGCATCTAAAGTCCTCATGCTCTCATCAGTTCCCAAATGCTTACAGAGTGCTGCTATAAGAAAAGGTGTTGCAACACAGTGAGAAATGTGATCCTGTCCCAACTTTTTTTAAACATGTTGCTGGCATTAAATTCAAAAAGGGGCCATTATTTACAAGAACAAAAACATCAAACTTCTCGATTTCAACATTTGATATCATGTATTTGTATTGTTTTCAATAAAATCCACGATGTAAGCAATTTACACGTCATTCCATTTTGAACTTTTTGAAAAATGGGATTGTATATCACACGACAAAAATACATTTTTGGGAAGATGTACCCCTGTACCATATCTGTGGGGAAAGACCCTATAGCCAAGGAGTCAAACATGCAAGTCAACATAAACAGAAATTCCAGACAAGTTAAAAGCTCAGCTTCCCTTTGCATGGTTCCAATTAAACCCCAAGAAGAAGCAAGAACTTGTGAATTTGTCTACACAGAAATGAAACCGAGTTGATTTACTGCCCATATAGCCAGTATAGAGCTTCAGGCCCGTACACATGCTTGAATTTTCTGCCTGCGGTGACAGTTCAGGAGTTTTTTTTCTCTTTCTTACTGTGATCATGTTAAACTTACTCAATCTACTTTTCAATAACTTCACCCTGGACAAAGTTGCTACCTTCATAAAGCTAATTTAAACATTCTTAATAGGCAGGTGTTTACCAACTGTCAATAATTTGCATGTGTAATATTAAGTTATGATTCAACAGAAGTCAAATAGGTAGACTGTGGCTTGTTCTAGTCCTGCTCACAATATACTCAGTGTGATTTACAGCTGTAGAACTGTGCATGTTTAGTACAGGTACGTTGGGTGCGGGAACAGAATGAAAACATAAACTGACAATGTTCCACAGCACACAATAGTGTGAACCACTAGTTCTAACTGGTTCCAGAAACTGATGTGCTTCGTATGCATGGTTCGAAGCAGGCTGCCATACATTAATCAGTCAAAAACTTCACTCATTTTTCTGACAAACATAAATATTAGAGGGTTAATTTTGTATTTTCAACTAAATGCAACTTTATTGTAATATAAAAACTTGCCAACTAAGTCAGATACTCATTAGAAGGATTTGAGAGACTTTATTTAGTACATTTTATTTTATTTAGTATTTTGACTTGGATTTTAACATAAACAGCATAAAAACAAGACATTTAATGTTATAGTTTAATGTATTTTTAATCTTATATGCTTCATTGTTTTTCAGAAATAGTTTTTTTGGGGGGTAAATACATGCTCCTTTCACAATTGTTGTATCCAACATATCCCAAAAATGGTTGGGACAGGGGCAATTTAACATGTTGTGAAATTTAAAAACCCAACACCTTAAAAAGTGATGCAACCATACTTGGACACATATCCAGGCTCTAGTCTAGACCTGTTGCCCACTGAAAAAGTGCAGTACATCATGAAGTGAAAAATCCTGCAACAAAGGCATACTGAAGACTTGCATAACAGATCAATGTCAAAAAAACAAGGTCCCCTCTAAACTTAATCAGCTGGTATTTCAGACCCCAGAGAATCATTAAGTGTTGTTAAAGGGAAAGGTGATGTAACACAGTGGTAAACATGCACCTGTCCCAATCTTTTGGACTGTGTTGCAGCAAATGTGCAATATTCAAAAAGGTTTGCAAGGCAACGCATCAAATATTGTGGGTTTGTACCATTTTCAATTTAATACAAGTCAAAAAGAAATTGCATTTCACATAGCGTCCCAACTCGAGATGTTTGCATAAGGGCAAGTGTCCTCAATCAGAGGTTAATGGGGCATAAGTGATAACATAACTGCATATATCAGTGTTATATCTGTTTCTAGTTCTAGTTCACCAAAATGCTTTCTGATAGCCATCTATATTATTACATTTAATATAATTTGGAAAGAATGTATGTAGTGGAGAAGTGATACAATAATTAATCGCTTGGGCAGCATTTCTGGAACGCCTCCAGCAAACCAGTAAACACTTAATATCAACAAGGGGCTCTGAAACCAAACAAACACTTTGAAGCCTTCACATTGTAATGCACATTGCAATACAACCATACCACCTAGTCTCCACCTAGACTCTAGGGACGTCTTCTGGGGAACTTCATTAATGTGTCAACATTTCTTTTCAAGACCTCAGCGGTTACGATGTATCTTCTACGCCAGAATGTACATCTTGATATTTAGTAGTCAGTATAATAACACAATGAAAAGCCACATTCCTCTTATCTAACTGTGTCCCTGGTGAAAGAAGACAAGGCTGAAATTGAACACTGACTGTTGTAAACACAGAATGTCATACTGTTTTATTTTGATTGGTCCAAATTTAGCACATAGAATAAACGATTATATCAAATTCCTCTCTGAGCAAACAAACACTGATTTAACTCCCACTGCAAAATGTGGACCAGCACATAAGTTGATTTAAAGTAAGGAAACACCCACCAGGACTTTTTAGAGCCCACCAGTCCTTATTTCTTTACAGCAGAAGTGTTGGATATGTATTAGCTTTTATTTTTTGCATGTTGCATTTTAAAGACTGTCTGATTTTGTTTTGGTATATATAGCTTTCGTGAAGTTCACTGTTGACTGGCAGAAAGAGAACTGTATTGATACATTTTTCAAATTAATTTTTTTTGTCATTTTCTTTAGTTTAATTTGATATGGGTGGAAATAAATTTGGGGTTGGTGAAAAGAGGTGGTAAAAGTACCAATCAGAGAGTCAGCAATGTGTATGTGTCAGCTATGTGCATTTGTCTTACACACAAAGTCATTGCTCTCCCTTTTGTTTCTAGCCAAAACTCCCAGCAAGAAGGTTTTATTGTCACAAGGCTGCTTGTATCATGGCTGGACATTGCATTCTACCTGCATTGGTAACTTATTGCTGAAGTGTACTAAAAGCAATTACCTTCATCACCACAGTGGTCCACTTTAACTGTATGAATAATAAGCTATGCTTTACGAGCAGGGCACACAATGCAGCACATGAGAAATTTCTGCACCACGTTTGCAGATATAGTGCTGACTGATTAACGGAAGCCAAGCGTGACCTCAGTTCAGAAGCATGGTCCAGCAGATAGCTAACTAGTTAAAGTTGCCCGATGTAATGTTAGTGCCGCTGACCCTTCAAATCTCGGACGCTGTATGTCTGTGATCGATCAGTCACAAAATGAAACAAACATTCAGAGAAAAGTCAACAAGAGTTGGGAAGCTTAAATGAGTAGGAGTGGCCACAGGAGCTGGCTTGTTAACGCTACGGGGAGATGCCGCTGTCAATCATTTTGTGTTCTTACACACCCACACGGTTATAATCAGACAGTACCTCTGAAGTCTTGAAGGATTTATCTACTCTACTCTTAAATTGCAGACTAGTCTTTATAAACAATCATATCATACTAAACCTCTATGTTTCTAATCTCATTATCTGTCTTCATAGTTCTTCAGTTACAGACTGTAGTCCATCCATTTTCACTGGGTGGTGGACTTCTCTTAGGACTGTGTGTTAGAAAGTGTTGTGCTGGTGTGAGTGGATCAGACACAGCAGTGCTGTTGGAGTTTTTAACTTGTTAGTGTCACTACGGGACAGAGAACAGAACATCCAGCCAGCAGAATCCTGTGGGCAGCCTACTCTGACCACTGATGAAAAACTAGAAGATGACAGACACAAATTGTGCAGCAGAAGATAAGCAGTCGTATCTTTTACATCTACAAGGTGGACCAACCAGGTTTGAGTGTCTAATAGAGTGTTTGGACGCGGTGTTTAGAACCACTGCTGTGTCTGATGCACTCACACCAGCACAACACATGCCAACACACCACCACTACATCAGTATCACTGCAGGCTGAGAATGATCCACCACCCAAACAATACCTGATCTGTGGTGGTCCTGTGGGGGTCCTGATAATTGAAGAATAAGGTGAAAGATGATTAACCGAGTAGTATGATATGGCTGTATGTGTGTGTGTGTGTGTGTGTGTGTGTGTGTGTGTGTGTGTGTGTGTGTATTCTTTAGTTTGCCTCTCAGTGGATTTTAAAGCAAATAATCAGCTTGCCATCACGTTTCCAAAGCTAGTGCGCCAAACTGTTGCTGCTTCTCTCCATCTATTCGTTGAGCTCAATTTTTCCATTAGTCAGTGGCACTAATTAAAGAAGGTTCATGCCTGTCCAAAAGAGTGCTGCCTTAGACGGACAGCTGTTTCTAGACAGCCATACTCTTAGCCTTGAGTTCCAGAGACCACAAAGCAAGCTGTTTCTGATGTTGGACACCAGGCAGAAAGACAACCTAGCTATTAGCCTTTTGATGGGAGTTAGAGAAGACTAGGGCACTTTGCTTCTGTAAGTAGATGACCGGTTGAATTACATTCTCTTGTACTCTTCTTCATACAAGCGAACTTGCAAGAAAACCTAGAGGCTACACTGAGAGGAAAGTCAGCAGCTTTCAGCAATACAAATCTGCTTAGAAACACAAAGCTTCAACTGAATTAGGCTGCAGTAGCATCCAAACAGAAACGTCCTGTGAAAGGTTTAAGCATTGAAACATCGTCACCTGCTTAAATAAGAAAAACAGGTGACAGGCCTTTTGTTCAGCTGTCAACCTCAGTGAGAAGCAAAGAAAAGTTCCGCTGCTCTTTTGTTGTTATGAGACAAAAAGTACAATCTTGAGGCAATCCTGAGTCCAATCCCCACGCACGAAGGCAGTAGTAAAGGAGGGAGCCTGAATACAGGCCATAAAATGTTCAAATAAGCACAGTTTACAGGACTCTGGAGTTTAAAGAGCAAGCTATTATAGCCTATTTCAGTAAAGACAGGGCAAGTCAGACAAAGCACATTCACAGAACTGAATGGGATTATTCAGTCTACCTGCATAAATCCATAGCAGTACATTCAGTGGGGTAACATAACTGCAGCATGTACCTTGTCCTGCCTTCATACCATTTTATAAGTGAAACAGTAAATATGGAATAACTCCAGTGTTTCCCTGCTGAAATAGGGTGAGAGTCATTTCAAGTCCGGGCACTTTGGTCCAACGGTGGAAAGCCTGACTCACCTTTCGCGGTTAACGGGAAAGAGCTTGAAGCTGGAGCTGTGGAGGAAAAATAGCCAAGTTTACAAGCGGTTCCAGGTCAGTTAATGAGAACACTCCCTAAGTGAACTTCAATGGGACACCACACTGTGCAGTCTGCTGAAAAGCTGCTTAACATTCCAAATTCAAATGGAACAACTTAAAAGATAGTGTTTTAAGAATGGCCTCACTGTAAGGGAGAGGAAAAAGTAGTAATAAGCAGTGTTCCCCAGGGACATTTTTCAGTAGTGGTGGTAAAGCTGAGAGAGAGGAGTAGAGCTCTGGGCTAGCTGAGGTTGGTGAAGCTGACAAACACTTCATTTATTAGTTCCATGGAGACATTAAAGGACTGGGGAAAGCCAGTAGCATTAGCAAGTACTCAAAATTGCTCAGTGGTGCAGGTTTCTTTAGAAGTAGGTGCCATGTATATCGCCATTTCCGCTTTGGGTGACTTTTTTTTCCAGCATCAAAAGTTCAGCCATTGACATCATTCTTAAACTCTTCTTACTCTGGTCTTCAACCAGACTGGCAATGCTGAGATCAGGACTGGCCAAGTGATCTTTAACTTTTTGGACATGACATGACCAGTGAACTCACTCACCAATATCTATATAATTAATTTCTGAAATTTGTTCTTCAAAAAGGTCCTACAAACAGTCTACATCACATTCATAATGTTCTTAAACCACAGAATTGTTTGCAGCTTTGCACTCCTGGGTGTGCATGGAACCTGTTCTTCGCTAAGAACAAATCCCAGAGAAGAAAACACTGGTGAGCATCAAAATCTTCATGAAAGCTGTGTAAATGGATTCAAGACAACATTTAAGAACAGTAGGTGAAAGAGGCCCAAGAAAAAAAGTGATGGAGAGCGGCCCAGGAAAGTGATAGAGAATGAGAGAGAACCAGTTGACCTTCAATATGTTGGAGGATGTTCACATTCCTTTAAGAAGTGTGTGTGCTCAAGTAGACGGTCTTCTACTGTTTAAGACAGTGAGAGAGCTAAAAAGAGAGGTTTGCTAAGTTGCTGTGTTATTTCTACTACACACTGATCCTAGTTACGGCTCTTCCACTAACCTAGTGCATGGAGCTGGAACTAAATGCTGATGTGCATTAGAATTTTGCATTGAATCAGTGTGACTCCAATAAAACAACCAAGCTAAAGTGACTGTACAGTGACTGGGGGTTACCCTGGAGCAGTTAGCTCTCACCCACAAAACTTTTAAAAGCAGAAGATGTCCCTCTGAGGGAGTAAATTCCCCCATCCTCTCGGCTGTGTGTATCCCAGGGTGTGATTTACCGCGTGAGAATAATTTGCAGGGAGTTTTGGGCAGCTTAAGTGTCCTGGGGGTTAAGTGAAGCCATGGACTCTAAAAATACTAAGCACTGCATGTTTTTCTAAAAGGCATCTATAACTGATTTCCAGGGTAACTCCACTATAGTGATCAATACACTAAAATAGTGATCAATCTTCAAACTTCTAAAAAAATAGTTTAGCCCAGGAGTCAACTGACTGGAACGGAACTTGGTGGGTAGGTTTAACATTGTGAGACTTATGAATTATTTGAGTTTCATGCTTGACCACACATGTGACATAAGCAAAGACAGGCCTTATCGCTGTACCTGACTGACTATATAAGGCCATCCTGTAGCGCTTACTTTCAATTCTGATCTGTGCATGGCAGCAGGTCAGTGACGAGTCCCACTTTTGTTTTGGTAGAGACGACCAATGAATCTGTGTGTGGAGGCACCCTGATCAACGCAAAGATCAACAATTTGTTGTCATACATCCAGGAGGCCTGGTGTCACTCCACCTCCACCCTTACCGCAAGCTCTGCAGGAACTGCATGAAAATATTCAAGCTGCATGGGATAGATAGGATACCATTAAGACACCATCAGGAACCGTTACAACACTATACTGAAAGACACAACTTCTGTATGTGTAGCTCAATAAATATTGTCCATATCAGTGTGAATTTATCATTATTTATTGTTCCTGGTAATCTATTTTTAGATGTTGCTTTTGGATTAATTACAAAAACAGCTAATTCAGAAAAAGGTCTGAATCATACTGATCAAAACAACCTGAAAATGTAACTTTGTGAATTAGGTTCACATGAGGAATAGCAGGAAATCAAGCCAAAAGAATAGTCAGTGAGCAAGCTGCCTTTCAGAAAGCTGCACGAGTCAAATGAGCTGGTAGACTGTGAATGTGATAACTACAATGATTTTCCATACAGAGCTGTTGTGGTATTTCCAATATCACTGATTTATTTTCATGACATATGACATAACTCTTACATAAAGTGAACGTCATTTTACTGCTTTTTATTATTATCTGGCTGTCTTCTAGCGGGTGATAAAAAAAGCTGGATATCAAGCCATATGATATCATATGGTTCATTTATTGAGCAATGCTCTTCATTAATTATCCTCTCACATGGTTTGCTTCTTTCTTTCGTAGAAGAGAACAGGGGGAGGGGCTGATGTTCTTGTTTGTGGTACAAAAGCTGTAAGACCTAACATCAGTACCTCGCGTGCGTGTGTTCAAGGACATGTAAACTGATTTCATGCTAAACTGTACAGGCATTCTAACCATGTTACCTGTAGCAGTAGTAGCCGTAGGCCACTACAGAGACCCGTGAAGGCTCATATATCCAGGTAACCTGTATATGTACAGTATATGGTAATACACAGCGGTACGCTGTATTACATCAGTTCCAGTTATTGCATTAACTGCAAAATAACTATATTTAAAATACAGAAAACTTTTCTACACAGATTCCGTTTATTATTTATGCCAACTACATAAAGACATTGCATAAATTTACATATTGATGAAGGACTGTAAATGATGTGTGTGTAAATACCTTTAGATCTCATCCAGGCATTTCTCAACTGCCCAGAGGAAACCAAACCCAAACAGTCCTCCAATTCTACACACTTTCCACTAGCCTGTAGCTCTGAAGGCTTCAAACTGTTCTGCAAGTTTGTTTTGTGCTGTAATAGTGACCCCTACTGGTCAGGCATGTAAATTACTGAGGCGCTGCTAAGAAATCATTACTTGTGGTGTCGATCATGAGGCACTGAACACCATGCATCAACCCAGTATATCTGAGTAAAACATGAAGCACTGGCTGAAGTAAGAATATAATTAAATGAGTGAAGTTTCATATCAGTGGTTTCTTTTAGCATAATATAATAATGTAACAATGTGACAGAAAGTACGTCAGTATGAATTAATTATTTGAAAAAGACTGATATCGTAATTACATGCCAGAGGAAGAAACTCTCTCCCACAGAAACCACTTTTCCAAACTGCCTGCAAAGCCCTATTGGAATTGGAATTCCAGCCCTTTTGTCTGTAACAAGATGACCGGCCAACAGGTCCTACTGGCAAGGTTGGCTTCGCTCTCACACAATCACAAAACACACAGTGAGCAGTAAAAACTGACCACACTGAAACGTCTTTGTTTAGTTTAGCTTGTAAAGGTGAATCGGATCTACCAGCTTGTTCTACCAGACTTTCAGGGTTGGATCTAACTGACACAGCAGAACTGATGCCATTGTAAGAACAGCCACAGCAGTGTAAGGGACGAAACCTATAGCAGGATGCCAGGCAGTTTACCACTCTGAAGAGAGCAGGAGAGCCGACCAATCAGAGAACACTGGCTCACCTTGAGGTAGTTCTTATAGACAGGAGCTCTAACAGAGCGTTTCAGACAAAGAGTGAATATGGATGTACAGTATGAGGAGAATATTGTGATAGGGGGAAAACTGTAGCATGTAAATCAATTCTAGTAGCCCTAAAAACAACATTATTAACTGAAGAGGATTCAATATATCCATTATACTAATATCAGTTTGAAGCACAAGCAAATATGCCACTAATATATTAGTTTGCATCACATTCATTATACCATCTTAATTATATATACGTCTTTATTAATCCAACGTGCCTCAATGCAAACAGATGGCAGTTTTGTCATTTGGACACAGAGGGAGATGAATGTATGGAGTTACCTATCCAAACCGAAAATGCCACCACCCAGAAAAAAACAGGCCCTCTGGCCCTCTAATTTGCCCACGACTACAATATTTAATCACCAGGTACTGCATTTCTGACACTTTATTTGGCTGTTGTGGTGGCCTCTCCAACTAATTACATAACTAACATTAAACATGCTAAACAGAGAGTTAACAAGCTAACTAGAACCCTGCCACTAGAAGTCAAGTTCTAACCTATACAAGAATAACTCCAACCGGTTAGCCAACTCCACCCTTTTGGTACATGCTAACATTAAATTGGGGTTGCCTGGGCTTTTCACTGGTTTATGTGTTGCCCTTCGCTAACTTTAACTTTTAACAGTATACCTGTTGACGCAATCATTATTTACTTACCTGTGATGAAGTGTTTTCTCCAGACGTACATATACCATTACCATCCTCTCTGTGAAGGCCTAAAGGCATACCTCTCGGTTTCTGCACTTTCTCTTCGGGTAATTAAAATGCAAAAACAATACAGCAGTTCTTAAGCAATTTCACACTAGTACTTCATATTTGGAATTGGCGCTCTGACCGGTTTGTTTTGACGCAAAAGGGGGCGTGGTCACGCGGACAGCAAGGAAATGACGTATGCTTACTGGGATTATAAAGTTAAGTGTTCATTAGACTCCAGTTGATGGTAAATGGCCAAAATTCGAAGAATGGTGTCGAAGAATCGACTTTTTTGAAACCGACTATCAATATGGTGAAAGGAAAGGCGGTCTGAGATGATAAATAACCTACAGAGCTTTTTGAGCGCCATTTTCAAAGTGATACTGCAACGAAAACAAACTCGACTGGACTGGATCTACACCATGCGATTTGCCCCTTGAGTGATCAGTGGTGTCCGAAATGTTTACCACTTAAGCGGTTCAGTAGTGCCCAGTAGTGTGAGGTCAGAGATATATTCCTCCACTGATTCATACAACAGCCAGGGGGAGAGAGAAGAGATACAGAAGGTGGAGAGACGTTCATGTTGGGGATGGCCATACCACTGATTTTCTATTCGATCCAATATCAAGTAATACCAAGGTTAATATCCTGATATATATATATATATATATATATATATATATATATATATATATATATATATAAAGATAATAAAGATAATAAATGGCAAATGTAAACAAAGCCACAACAGAAAGTAATTAAATAACGTTAAAATTAAATAAACCTTTAGAAATCAGATTCTCTTCTGAATAACATTCAATTGAATTTAATTCAGTGTTGAGCAATATGTAAATTATGTTCAGTTAAACTAACACTCGTACATGTAAACTGTAAATCAAGTTACTAAATGTGTATTCCAGATAATAAAATAAGGAATAAGTACATCTAATCATCTGCTGGGTGTTTTAGTGGTAGTGTAGGACACATGTACCACATTATTTACAGGAGACATGTTACATCTGTAAGACTTTTGCCAGTAAGTCTTTTGCATAGTTAGTTCAGGGAAGAATTTAAAAAGGATTTTATATTCATCAGCTTTTATTTGGGGAGCAGGAGAAGAATGTTTAAGGTAAAGTAGTACCTATACACTATTATTTACAACAGCATTTGCATTTTTTATTTTCATTAAATATAGGATTCAAATCCATCGTGCTAGGTTAACAAATGATATTGGTATTTTTGCAATATAATTGATTTCGAAAAGTAAACATCAGGATCGGAAGTATTAAATATTTAGGCATCGATCCGCCCATCCCCAGTGCATGTACATGATATTCATGGACAAAGGACCTGTCTGAACACGCTTTCTACTATTTCACTTGCCATTTTGTAGTAACGTTTTTCTCCAGCCATTTCTCGCTGTGCCTTTCCTCAGTTTGGCTTTTTAGTGCAGTTCTTGAGTGTGCATAAAATTACAAAGGTATTTCACAAAGCAGGGTTTGAGTGCATTATGCTGCTAAAAATAAAACATATAGTTTTTTATGTGTATTATTTTGCCTGTTGTGCGCATATCAGTCAATCAGTTAACCAATCAATCAATCAATTAATACACAAGAGTACACACAAACTATACAGACACACACATACATAAATACACACACTACAAAGTGACACATTATGTATGGTGAGCTTACTTTGTATATGTATATTGTGACTCAGAGAAACGAGATGAACGCAGATTTAGGTTCCCTGGGACTTATAAACATAATTCAAACATTCATATTTTTGCTCAAAAGATGCATGCGCCCACATGCTTTGTGAGACCCTGAACTATCTTTTCTCTAAGCAGTTGCTTTTCATCGAGTGGGCATTATCTACACTCTTCATGATGTTCAAATTCTTTTATTAGAGAAATCAAACATGCAGGAGTGGAAAATATTAACATTCACAGTTTTTTTAGACACACGTGCAAATATTTGTATTTGCTTAAGAATCAGATACTCATGAAGTATCTAAACTAGGCAAAACCACTCTTAAATAGTAATCAACACAATCACAGCAAAACAGAACTAAATCCACTAAATTAACGCCTCCAAAAGAAAATCTTCTTGAAGGGATTGCTCCGGTCATGCCGTTTGGCTCTTTCAAGCCTTATCAGCACACCCTTCACAGCTGCATCAGTGTTTTGGACGTTGGTTTGAATATAGTCAATCATTGAGCTCTGTTGTTCCACCAGCATGGCCACATCCAGGAACAACTCGTGGATGCTCTTGATGCGCTTCTCCAGCTCCAGCAGGTCACGGTGTCTGCTTTCGATCTGGTTGAGTGCAGCACGTGCTGTCTTCCCTTCAGAGAGCATATTTTCACTAAAGACATTCCACTGTCCGCTTTCTAGCATCTCCTCGATCTCCTCACCTGTCACCTCTCGGCCCACAATCTCCATCTGCCGCTGGATGTGAGCTTTGCACGTCTCCCTGTGGCTCATCTCAGCTTCATTGTATTCCAGCATTGCGTCACGGAAGCTGCTGCTCAGGCCAGCGTACTGTGTATGGGCAATTCTAGAAATGGCTGTGTTGGTGCCATGCTGGTCCTCCAATTCCTTGGCGTGCGCGTCCATCTTCCGCAGCCGCACCAGTAAGTCTTCAGCACAGGCTTTGATGCGAGCAGCGATGGCACTGGAGTCTTGCTGAACAGCAGTTGGTGTGGAGTTCGGAAGCTCAGTGTAAATGCGAGCATTCTGCTCCCTGAGATGCTTCACGTCCAGGAGGATGAGCTGAATATCACGCCGAATGCCATGAGCTTCGTCAAACACGGCCTCCATCTCAGGCTCATTGCTGTCCTCCTGAGGAGCTTCCTCTTTAGTGCTGGGTGGGGGGAGGTAAGCTGCAGCATTCTCTAGGTCCTCCACTTGGCTGTTTGACTGGGACAAAGCCTGAAGGTGGCTCAGCCTGTCCCTCATAGTAGCAAAAATCTGAGGAGAGAGAAATGAGTTAAGTCTAAACATTACAGTCATATTTGATCAGTTATTGTGTTCAGTCTCACTGGTTACAAATGAGAAATTTTTAAATAATAATTTGTATGTTTAAAAATGTCACAAAATGAAAAAACAGATGTTTATCTTTAAATGAGCCTTAAAGTTGAATTCTTATTCTCCATCCCCATTTAAGGTGGAACAGGACATTTGCAAAACAAGCTGGCAAACATGGAAGTCAACTACAACTCCCACAACAAGATCGTGGTCAACTTTAATTCAAAGTCAGCTTTGAATAGTTGAAGCAGATCATCTTAAATTGAAAGTGTCAGAGTAAGTAACAACTTTAATAGACTTTGTGTTTGTGCTGGTCCCAATGGATGCTGATCTTTGTTGATATTGTTAATATGGAACTTTCATCAGCTAGAATCCACAGTGCTAGATGGCAGATTTAGAGCAGACTTAGAATCTGGATAAATATATTATTGTATTATTTCAGTTGGCATTATGTACATGTACTGATTATGCATTGCTTTGTTTATGTATGTAGTGATTTCCTCATTTATTTTATTATTATGAATTTTTATTGTTAGATTAATGGGTGGCAATGGGTTCAGGGTGGGGGCGTGAGCTGGGTCCTCCATTTTTCTACTTGTTTCTTGCCTGTAATATCTAACATTACTATTGTCGAGCTCTATTCTGAAAATAAAACTTACTTTGTGGTGATGTAAGATTGAAAGCTTGTAGCTAAAATATGTTTCATGAAATACTAGCAAGCTCTAAGTAACTAGCATGGCTAACTAAGTAGCATGATGATGAATGCTCACTTACACTGAGATCCATTTCATTTACTGCTGGTATTTATTTCAACACGTTAGCTCTGAGCATCACAATGTTTCACTGTTAACTAGCAAACCACCAAAGAAAGGGGAAACAGCTCATTTCATTCAAGGCCCAAGCACTGGGTGTAAAAGGCATATAAACCGCTTCTGGGTAAATCACATGTCTTTTATGTAGAAATCAGAGAACAATATAAAGCTTAATAACTCCATTTTGTGGATCCTTTAATGATTAGTATTAATCAGCTGTGCTAGGTACTTGTACTTACTGTATCTTTAACACAGTACAGGTAACTATAATATTGGTTAAGATGCTAATTACTATGAACCATTTATTATAAGTCTAATAAGGTGATGAGATATATAAACAGTAAGTAAGTAAAATATTGCAGGTGATTACAACAGTGCAGCTGTGCAGCGGAGTCAGGTAGTGCCAAAGTCCAAAACAGAACTGCAAAGCCCAACTGTGTAAACTCTGCACTCTTAACTACACAGACTAATAACTCACATCGTTTACTTTTCAATTCTGTCCTGGACCTTTGCACTCCATCTCACTCCATCTTTCACACCATTCTCTGTGACTGTTTTCTGTATTTCATTTATTCCTTCCTGGATTTTCCTTCTTTGTGCATTATATTTTTAAGAAAAATGTAAGTTATTTTTATAGTGTATATAACTGATTATCTGATGCAACATTTGATAATGATTTACTATTGTTTACTATTATAACTATTATAATATACCTGTCTCTTCACTATTATAACTATCATAATACACCTGTATCTTCACTATTATAACTATCATAATACACCTGTATCTTTACTATTATAACTATCATAATACACCTGTATCTTCACTATTATAACTATCATAATACACCTGTATCTTCACTATTATAACTATCATAATACACCTGTATCTTCACTATTATAACTATCATAATACACCTGTATCTTCACTATTAAAACTATTATAATACACCTGTATCTTCACTATTATTACTACCGTAATACACCTGTATCTTCACTATTATTACTACCGTAATACACCTGTCTCCTCACTATTATAACTATTATAATACACCTGTATCTTCACTATTATAACTATCATAATACACCTGTATCTTCACTATTATAACTATCATAATACACCTGTATCGTCACTATTATAACTATCATAACATACCTGTATCGTCACTATTAAAACTATTATAATACACCTGTATCTTCACTATTATAACTATTATAATATACCTGTATCTTCACTATTATAACTATTATAATATACCTGTATCTTCATTGATTTTAAACAGTGTTTTTGTTAACTGTATACGTTTTGTATTGTGAAACTAATAAGGGGGAAATACATGTAAATAGTGAAACCAGTAGGTTTAGATGGAAAGCTGCTCTACCACCTGTGATTTACATTTATTTTACTTTTTATTGCTGGAACAGAATAATGAACCAAAAGATGGAGTCAAAACCAAAGGAATACAAACGAAAACATAAACATAGGAACTTCTGTGGTGGTTTTAAGCTCCCTCTGAGAATCTGCATATGATTAGCCTGCCCAACAAGACAAACTCGTTTCTAGGCTCATCAGGCTAATGTTCCTCCATCAGCAGTTCGGCAGGTGGTTTCATTTAGATGAGGTCAGTGCTGTCCATTTCATAAGCTAACTGAAAATAACACCCACAGCTCCAGGCCAGCAAGAAGCTCGGGAGAAACTCTTAATAAATTCAATAAACAATAGACAGAGTTTACAGTATACTTTGTTCTATGTGATGATGATGATGACGATGATGATAATAGAAAACAGTACTTTTGCTACGATACCTGTAAACGTGCTGAGGGCCGCGACTTACCTGGTCTACAGTGCTCAGTAGTTCGTCATCATGAAGCCACTCAGCAGGCGGACTGTCCTCTAAATACGCCCTGCACACGCAGGTATGGTCTTCCTTCCAGGGTTTCTACACCTTACTGGAGCCTACAACCCGTATTAAGACTCTCTTTACACACACGTACAGATACAGCAGCTGCGCCCCACACACGGATCACCAACCGTCAAATGCGCGGGTCACCAGCTGCTCACAGTGCGGAAGTTCAGCGCACGTAGATCTCATTGTTTTTCCCCCTCCGCCCAAAAACGCAGGTAAACCGCTATACTGTTCATTCACCTCCAGGGGGCAGCACTGCGCGGAGCCTGAGGCTGCCCTCTAGCGTCCGAGTTTGGGAACAACAACACAGAAACAACAGAAAGTCGTTTCTCAGTAGTTTTAGAGACTGTTGGAGGATCAAAACATACTACATATATATTTTATCTTCAATGAAAGCTCCTCACGTTACATCACATTAGAAGTACCCGAAGTTTACTGTTTACTGACGCTTAAGGTAAATTCCAGCCATTTCCCAAATAGTGTAATTAAACATTTATATGTGAACAAAGTCGTTCAGAGTGGTTTTACACACAATGCTCCGATTTAGAGGGAAAATACCAACATGGGTGATTTTACAGTGATAGTGATGCTTATACGATTTTTGATGATCTATCCATCTATTTATCTCTCTCTCTCTCTCTCTCTCTCTCTCTCTCTCTCTCTCTCTCTCTCTCTCTCTCTCTCTCTCTCTCTCTCTCTCTCTCTCTCACACACACACACACACATATATATATAAATATATATAGCCTTTATAGATCAAAGGCATGAACTGTCAAACAAAAGTCAACTGCAAGCTGCAGAAGTGTACCTTCAATAAAACGCTAACTAAGCAGAAATATGTGCCCTATTCTCCGGTTAATACATCAAAGGACACTGTATCGTTTGAGTGATTGTTGACTGTTTTTAAGCTTAGACGTCCTTTTTACAGGATACGTAACTGTAGGATGGAGATGTGGGGATTAGCAGATGAGTCTCTACCCAGCTAGAAATGATTTGTACTATAAACGTTCTGAGATTATTCGATCCAACTGTAAGGATGGGGTTTTTTTGTTCCCAGGATAGTGTTCTTTATAAAGGTAGGGGAACGTTCTCTAAGATCATTCTGTCTTCTCGGGTTTCAGTAACATCAATAAAACATTTCTCAAACGTTGTGCTGAGCAAGACGTCTTCTGCTGTTATCATGTAACATAATTTACAATCCTGCATATATCCTTAAACCATCCTCTGAACGTTGCAGGTAAAACATTATCTCTTAGTGAACATTTAACCTAAACAAAATTTTTGTTTTTAAATTGTAAACATCTTTAAAACGTTCTTTAAAACTTTATTAGAAGATTAGACAAAGTTCTGGGGACGCTCGTTGCTAGCCGAGTACCACGTTTATATTGGGGACTTGACATTTATCCGTATTGTGTACGTCTTTAGTCTATTCTTAGTTAAGCTTCATTCCAGAAGAAAGACATCGCCAAGCCTGCTGTGTCTGACAAAACCAGCCCGGTGGCGCTTTCTGCGCGCGTCGTGCGTAAGAGGTGCGTCCTGGAACGCACATTCCTATGCACGCTGTATTAAATGACGTTTCCTCCACTTTTGGCAAACCTGAGTCACTGAAGATATGGCCTGAGCTGGAGCTCTTCGGACTGGTGATACTGCAGGAGAAGCATTAAGGTAATGTGGTGTTAAATCTGGAGTCGTGTTGGATGATCAGGTGTGGTTAATTGCGTTAACTGTGATGTAACGTGTAAAGGTTAACTGAACAGAATATCTGATTACTGCCATCTTATCTAATGTAATTAGATTTTTGCACCTCAAAATCTCAACAGGCGTCCACACTGGACACAAATCAAAATGATAAGAGTGAAATGAATGCTGTGGGTGTTCATTTAACACTCCTGGAGTGAAATCAGAAATGATGAGTATTTGGGGTATTGAGTTTTACAAGGTTCTGAAAATCTAGTTTGTCTCAAAAGTAATATACATACATCATTCCGCTTATGTCTCCAATATTCAACACATATATGTGATGTATGTATAAATGTATACTCTTTAAATATTATCTGTTCTAGTTCCCCAACTTAACTATCCTCATGTGAGAATGCCAGTAAGATCTAAACTATTTGTGCAAACTTGTTTGGTGAGTGACGCCACCCTTGCATAGTTGTGCTAAGAAGAACTTGTCTTGTGACTTGACTGTTTCAGTGGTAGACAAGGAAAAAACCTGACCTGACAGGAGCATCAGAAATGGAGCTTTTGCTCCATTAGACAGGTCAATTTGCATTTGAAGAGCATTTGCATTTGTAGTGATTTTGAAAACAACATGGTTAAAAAAGAATCCTGACCTGGAACACACTTCTCCAAACATACCTTACTATTTCTCTAGTGAAGGTGGCGTTACTCATAATGTATCAGTTTAAAACCCACTTCCAGCACTCACTGTGTATGTGAGTCACACATCACTGTGTATATCACTGTGTATATCACTGTGTCTTTTATTGAAGTTGGGAACAAAACCTTTTATTTCTGTATTGAGAGCAAGCAAAGTTTTGGCTTGGGCAGGAGAAGCTAGCTAGCTAACCACTGAACGAGCTACCCAAAGTGTTTTTTAAATACATGGGCATTTATGCTAAATGCTCAATTTTAGCAGAAAAATATCAATCTAGTCATTTTACAGTGATAGTAATGGAAACCTGGGGTTACCATGTCAGTGACACAAATATAACAATGTTATTTATTTTTCAAAATCTCCGGCAAACCTGCACGTCTCTTCTATAAAAAAGTAAAACCGACATAAATTTGGGTACATTTTCTTTGGGGACTATTCTGCCTCACAACAATCTACATGTACCACTCCTCCAAAAGAGTAAAATATCCAGTGTTGATATCTATGATATCAACACTGGAGGGCCACTTCCGGCTTCATGTATTTTGACCAGGGTAACATTTATACTAAAATAATTAGTGGTAAACTAAAGTAATGGCTGATTAATAAAATTGGGATCTTTGTAAAACATGTCAGAAAATCAAACAATAGCCTGCCAGTGTGAGCACATTTATGATAAACTGTGCAAGACAAAATGTGGTGATGTTAGGGACTCACCTGACACATGCTAGCTTCTGGTAGAGTTTGGCACAGCAGTTTTTCTAAAACCAGCCAGCCAGCCAGGTAAACGATGGCAGTACCAGTCCCTATGCGGGCCAAACCAAGCACAACACAACTACTCTTTTTTAAGAATTTCTGGCAGGTTCTTCAGTGTTCAAGTTCACAGTTACAGCAGCATTTCCAGGGATAGCTCCAGGTGAGGACAGGTCACCAAAACAGGATCTGTGCCCGAAAATGAAAATTTTGATTACCCTAATTTTAAGGCAAAACTTAAAAGTCTCATAAATATGTAATAACTTTATTGTGGGGGAGCCTTTAGAGGCTTTAAACTGTTCAGAGATCTGGTTCACATCACCACCAGGGTGAACAACCCTGTCGCTCTTTTAGTTTCTATACAAAGTGATTTATATTATTTCATTCTTTCTAAACTACTGCACACCTCTCCTGGAACACTTTGTTTGCACTGAGAAACATTTACCATACTTTGAACTACCTTACCAACACTTTAGCTACTAAACTTTGGTAGCTAGCTAGCAAGTCCGCTAACTTCACCCAAGCTAAGGCACTGCCTGATGAGGACCTTGGTCTAGGAAGCACCTGTTGAATGTGGGACATATCGTAAATAGTGGGCGATACATCAGTGCATATCATATGCAACCAACCCAAAATCTGAGATGCTGATGAATGTAGAATGAGATCATCATTAGGTTTACCATTCACCTTCCTCTTTCATCCTCATTTAAGGCAGCCATGAGGGACCGACTGATTGACCTACAGGCTTTCTCGGAGTCCAGCAGCAATCCAGAGGAGCTGGAGTATGCTGAATCCGTCTCGGACACATTCAGCAATGTGGACTTGGAAGATGACTTCCAGCAGCAGGCAGTCATTTTTGACAACAGCGATGATATGGATGCTGTGTTCGATGAAGTTCAGGAGACGAGGCGTGAGATCCAGCTCATGCGCCTGGACGTGAAGAGGCTCAGAGATCAAAACTCACGCATCCTCACCGAGCCCACTCGCACCAGCACCATAAAGAAAGACTCTAACGCCATCGCCGCTGACATCAAAACCCGCGGAGAGGACCTTCTGGCACGTCTTCGCAAGATCGACAGTCATGCCAAAGAGCTGGAAGAAGAGCATGGCATCAACTCGGCTGTTGCCAGAATTGCCAGAACACAGTATGCTGGCTTGAGCAACAATTTTCGAGAGGCGATGATGGAATATAACGATGCAGAGATGAGCCACAAGGAGACATGCAAACAGCACATCCAGCGGCAGATGGAGATTGTGGGCCAAGAGGTGACAGGCGAGCAAATCGAGGAGATGCTGGAGAATGGCCAATGGAACATCTTCACTGAAAATGTGCTGTCGGAGGGGAAAACAGCCCGCTCGGCACTCAACAACATCGAAAGCAGACACCAGGACCTGCTGGAGTTGGAGAAACGAATCAAGAGTGTCCATGAGGTGTTCCTAGACGTGGCCTTGCTGGTGGAAGAGCAAGGGCCCATGATAGATTACATCTTCGCCAATGTTCAGAAAACTGATGCTATGCTAGGTGAGGCCCTGATTAAACTCGGCAGAGCCAAGAGACACGACAGCAACAACCCATTTAAGAAGATGTTCTGTAGCTGCTTCCCATGTGTCAAGTGATTCCTGTGGACAAAGGCTCAGACTACTAATTGTTAAGGACATAAAGACTCTATATGTAGATAACAAGGTCCAGTTAGATCCCCGGATTACCCTGATGCAGGTTTTGTGTATGGGCAAGAACATGTCTCAGTTTATTCATTTAGAGCTCATTTTAAACTACAGACAGCTACTGCAGACTTTCCCTTTAAGACCCATATAAGCTTGTACATATATTTAATATGCCTTACATCATAATGCATTTTTATGACTTACCTGGCTCTGCTATAAGCTGTGTTCATGCTGCAGCTAAATATGGCATATTCAATAAGAGCCAGTCAAATCAGACTATTCAGGCAAACACACTTCTAATGTCTTCTGAGCATGACATTAGCCATCATATGAAATGTATCCCTTATACAGTTAAACATGAACTGTTCATCAGTTAGTCTAATGTGACATCTATGTAGACATCAGCCTATATTATCTTGTAGTAGTTTTTGTAGTTGTTCATTGAATTTGGGAAATAAAGCAGAATGTGTGTACTTAATAAACAATAAAACTCAAAGTAAAATCAAGCTCTTTATTTTGTCTCTAGTGAAATGTGAACAGCAGACCATCACTAAAAGGTCCCCTAGCATGTATGTGATAGTGAATGCTGTGATGTTTAGGCCTAGCAGAGGAAACAGGAAACTAAACACTTTAATTAGAAAGTGATGGGGACCTTTGTCATAACTAAAGAGACTTTCAGGTATGCGTGTGTGTGTATGTGTGTGTGTTGTGTGTGTCTGAACAAAAATATTTACACTGTGGGGATCTCTGATCCTTGTGGGGACCACAAACTGATTCTCACAGTGTAAATCATTCAGTTTTAAGGTCAGGGTAAGGTCAGCACATGGTTAGAGGATAGGGTAAAAGTTGAGGTTAGATTAAGGGTTGTAGTAGTTCTGGTTAAATCTCCAGGAAATGTACAAAAGTTTATGTAATGGCTCCACAATTCACAGAAACAAGACTGTCTGTGTGTGACTTTATAATAGTCCACAGCTGACGTCTTAAAATTCTGTAAACATAAAAACTGAGATATAGTTTTTGACAGCTGCAATGTACAATGTACACAATGTTCAAAGTGCAAATGTTTTAAGCCTCTAAAAAACTTATATTAAAACATTATTTGGTTAGTAAGTGTTTATATGCTCATGATAGATATGATATTAGTTCTAGATGTGAGAAAATATGATATAATAAATGGTGATACTATGTATGTTCAGGTTCATTCAACCATTTCCATATCACTCCTAGAGGAAACTCAGAGTTAATTACAGTTATATCCAGCACATGGTTAGGTAAATGTTAAATATGGTGTGCTGGTAATTTAGACAGTAACTGGTGGCACTGAGGAGAAATCTGGAATAAGACTTTGTTCTTCAAACCAGTTCACAAAAACTGAACTACTGTTTCAAAAAATCTGTTAAAAAATTAATTCTTAGTACTTTTATTGCATTAATATTTGTTGTTTGCATCTAGTCTATTAACATTTTTTTTTACAATAACAACACATTTACCAAGATAAACACTTAGGTATCTAAGTGACAGCAGTACTGTGTACATACATACATACATACATACATACATACATATATATACATAAGGAAATATTTGGGAATGGGTGAAGACACACACGGGTATAAAATCACCAATGAAATTATATGTATTAGTTATTGTATCACTTTTGCTTTATTTGTTCTTTCCATTGTGATTTTCTGAAACAAATAAATGCTTACTGAGGCATGACCAGATAAACAGATTTATAAATGTAGTTTTCTGGGCATTAAAATGTTTATCTTAATTAAGACAGTTTATCAGGACTAAAACAAGTTAAAATATTTTCTACAAATAAATTAACTGTTTTTTAGTTTATTTTTAAATGAATTTTTACTACTAATGAATTTTTTTGAACATTTTTTAAACCTGTGCAGTGAATAAACAAAACAAGTGTTCAGCAAATAAACAGTAACTGTGTGTACACATGTAAAGTGTGTGCTCTGTAGGAATGTGTTAAGTTATTTTAAGTATTTGAATATTAACAAAATGTGACTTAACTGTGGTGCCCAAACCTTTGCACCTGACTGATTTCGGGACAAATCTCTGATTGTGCCTAAGACTACATCTATTTGGAGATTCTCCATAGGAAAGAAAATGTAGCTTGGGTGAAGCCTTAATCAGCATGAAGTAGCATGGATGTATTTTCTGACCTTTTTACGTCTGACATATTTCCACTATCTTTCTCCACAGCTTAGTAGATCTCTGCTACTCTTAGGAATGAGGAAAAGATACGCTGGAACATTCCATCTTCCCCTAGATCTGTGGACAAGCACATCTACATCACAGTAATAGTGGTGCGATTCAACAAAACATGTACAAGTGTGTACACTCTTTGTACGAAACTCATATTGCCTTTTGTAATTGCCAGGAAACCAGACAGACTGTGGTTATCAATTTAATCTATTCTAGACGAACGTCGAGTCATTAAACCTCAATGGTGTGATTAATTTATCAGGAAACTACCGAGGGGGAACACAAACTCACTGATCTCAAACCCTAAGCCGTATATTCACTTGAGCAAAATATTCTATAGAGTGGGCCAGGTAATTCCCCATATGTTTCCTATGGCATAGTGAGGGATCACCTCAATGATCTGCAGACTGTTGGTGGAGAGGAACTCAGAGAGTAGGACTGAAAGCCAACATGATGAGGATGAGGATGATCATCTTGTGTCCTATCTATGAGTAACATTGCACCATGGAGGACAAGCTAAAGGAGTGTCACTCTATTAACAAAAGCTCATTTTTTGTGATGTTTTTGTGAAAGAAAGAGGAAAAAGCCTCTTAACAGTTCCAAGACTTTTTTTTTGTAAGTTGAAGTAACAAGATTATATTATAAGTAAATTTGAACCATAGTAAAAGCATTGGTCATACAGAATCATAACTAGTCAAAAAAAACAAAAAACAAATTTAAATGCATATGACATAAAATACACTGTTCATATGACAAACTGTGGTTATAGAGGAGAAGTTACTCAGGAGGTTAAGTTAGAGCACTGTAAAAGCTGAAGCAACAACTTCAGGAGCTACAGCAGCAGAAGAGCAGACTGAGAGATTCATCAGCTCCTCCAGCAGATGGCAATATTGGTGGGGGAACAAGAGACCATTATGAACATTCAGGCCGTGTCAAATCCATAAGCAATTACTTTTACATACTCTTAGATTAAAGTAGCAGATGTGAAAGGAACCTTTACTTTACGGCCTAACACATCCCAAACAAAACCATCCGTACCAAATACTGGTTTTGCAGGGGGTGTTTACAGCCACGCAATCATATATCAGTCCAACATAAGGAAATAGGATTGCTAACTGTTGACAAATACAGAAATATTCCACAAATTCTTTCAGTTAAACTTTTTATTTGCTTTCCAATAGACATCTGATACTCCAATAGGCTATCAGCGCTGTTGGTTTACTGTTGGTTTAGAGAAGCTTCTTTCGAAGAAAAAAAAAAAACAGGCCTATTAACTGGCCACCCCAAAACCCAGATGTGTTGAGGCAAAGACTGACCCCTTTCATGATGAAGGCAGCCCCTCTAATTTAACTAGCACTGAATACCAAACCTGAAGTCTTTGACACTCTAATAGTGATTTAACATAGGAACCCGCTACTGATTCATTGCTACTAGGAGCCTAAATCCTAAGGCCATCAACCATTAGTGTTATACCAGAGAAGACTAAGGAAATATGGGTTGTCAGGTGTCCTTTCAGTCTGCCTCATATCCTGACATATACCTCCTGATTAAATCCCCAGGTAATGTATTTGCATGTCGTATGTCACGTTTTCTGTGGTTAAGCCACTTTACTTTGCTGTTTTGGTCATCTTGATAAAGTGATGACTGTGAACTAATTACATCACTAACATTAAGATGCTTAACATCTTAACGTTATTCATGCAGATATGTAGATAGGGTATTTACCTACATGACACAGTGCTATGGTAAGCTGCATTTGGCTCTTGTTAAGCACTATGTTGCTGCTGAGCATAACCTTAAGCCTGGAGAAGTGTTTATTAGGTAACGGTTAGTCAGTCCTATGACGATTAAACTTGAAGAAATTATGATCTTGATTGTTGTATATGTTTCAGTTATGCATATGAACGTCATGCTACCCCACAGAGAGGATTCACAAAGAGAGACCTGCCATCTCAAATTATTTCTGCAAATGTGATCACATGCCTTCGGCTACAGGGAGGAGGGGACTCATCCCCTCTGTATGCACACAACAGAAACTAAGGTCCATTTCACATGAGCAGGCTTTTCTACCCATTTCACTAAGCGATTTTCCTCCACCTGCCCCCGGTCATGATCACAGCAAAAAAGTGGCTATTTTTGTGACTGTCATGATACTGTGACATGATACAGCTTTCTAATGAGCTGATTTGTTATAAACCAGTTTTGGTATGAGTTTGTTCAGCAGCGTTTGGTGACTGTAGTGATATTTTCAAATGGCATTCACATGTTCATATCAACTGCTTAAAACATGACCTGACCTCTGGGACCCCCAGTCAGTTTACAGTTTTGCTGTAATGCTGCTGCAGTTAATACATTTATAATTGTATAACTTATAACAAGCATAATTGAAATTCAATTAAATTCAAAGACAGAGACACTTAACACAAAACATTGGTGCCCTGCTGTCCCTTATACATAATCTAATATTCATCACCTTGGGCTAATGGGGTAACTGTAAGTAAGTAGATTATGTTAATAAGTTACAGTGAATGTGTTTAATGTTTTTAGGGTTATGATTTTAAACTTGCCAGTTGACATTAAATCAACAGAATTCACATCCACAACTTTCACAAAAAATCAAATTGATCCATTTTTGTGGTAGAAATAAAAATACTCTTACAGTTTTAGGCATACTTTGAAAATGCCTGTTGTCCTTTACATTGTGTGTTCATTTCAAGATGAATAGAAAAAAAAGAAATGGCCCAAAATTACATGCCAAAATCTTTGATTACACTGACCTACAATAAATATCAACTTTTGGTATTCTTCTCGTCTAACGTTATCATTTTGGAAACAGCAGGGGAACAGAATGTGTACATTCAGCTAACCTTTTTTATTCCGCATGAATTCCATGGCACACTACATACTCCTTCAAGAACCTAGCCAAGTGTCTAACAGGGTAGGAGATGTGTAGTAGTTATTAAATACATTCATGTTATTGTATATATTCACAATTTCAATAAAATGAACAATACATTATGGTGTACACGTACACTATGGGTCTAAAAAGGTTCTCTGCCAAAGATTTTGGTTTTAAGAGACGGTTCTTTAGAGATCAATTTTCGCTAATTAAAATAAGTGACTTCAAACCTTCACTCCCACAAACCTGGTTCTAAAGCCTGAAAGTGGTTTTTCTTCTGCATCAATGCATCCAAAAATGTGAAACCATTTATTCCTCTAAGACATGTGGACAGTTCTGTAACTTAGTTCTGTAACTCGCATCTAAAAACTCTAATTTCAGGACAACATAACCAATTAGCTATAATGTTCGGTTCCTACACCTTAGTCTGTCTAAAACTCGCAGAGCTCTGAATTACAGTGAGCAACACCAGGAAAGAGGTACATCATGTCTTTTCATCTCATTCTTGTCCTCACCCTTCTATGGTGGTTCTTCTTCCCCATTCTTCTAATGTCCAGCTGTCAACCTATCAAACCTGTTCTACTATGTTCTTTAACCTTAGACGTTTATGGTGTTGTTAAATATTCTGCTGTAGTGATGACCACGACTAGTAGACTAGTAGACTGGTAGAGTACACACTCAGGAATAATACAGGTTATAATGTATTTACACTGTATATATTAAGTAACACACATCCTCCAGGACTGGGTATGGTATTCCTTCTCTTTTAACCTGACTGAACGAAAAGCTTCACATTCATACATTGTGATATACAGTCACAGAAACACATGTGGTACTCGTCTGTATTAATATGACATAAGCAATAACAAAACCTTTACTTAACTAATCAAAAATGAAAACAAGGATTATCTGTTCAATAGTAATCTGCCCAGCATCACGTCATGGTGAAGTTCTGAATAAATGTAAGTGCCATAAGCAGCCTGATCAGGGGGATCAGTAATGTCAAGCTTTTGTTTTGTCCAGATGATGGCACTTTATCTCTACCTTTCAAGTTAATTAAAAGTTAAAGTAGTCAAGTTTCTAATGAACCTCAACACAGCAATACTGGGTATTGTGGGCTACTTTTAGCTACGACCCCATTTCTAAAATATTTGGGACACTATGCAAAATGTATAACATACAAATGACTTATTAATTCTGTAATTTGCACTACAGAATCATGCCACAATCCAAAAAATAGGTTTTGGTGACCATATTCTTTTTCTCTCTCTTTTTTTTTTAAACATGTTTCTGGCAAAAGTCAAAATGGGCATTTCCTAAAAATAAATACAAATAAATTGATATGGTATGTTGATATGTTGTCTTGGCGATATATTCTATTAAATGCACTCTCAGAGTACAACCTACCATCCACCAATCATCCACCTTTCTTTTCAGTCTTATTCCCTACTTCTATCTCTTTTACCTCACTTCACTCACTATATTTAGTTTTTATTTTTGACATACTTCATTTTTCTTTCTCCACAACCTTATCCACCTTACTTTTCATTCTTCTCTCAATACAATCTATTAAATATGGGCACTTAAAACAATTTTCACGTCTTTGCATTTTGTTATTTATCTACATTTTGCATTGTGTCCCAATTATTTTTGAAAACGGTTATTACAGTTAATGTAAAATGTAAAATCTATAAAAACGTATCTGTAAAATGTAAAAGACATTAGGCAATTTCCATCTTCAAAGAGGGATATTTTTTGTAGAAGCTAAATGTTTAATGTCTTGGCGTTTTCAATGACACGTAGTAAGACCAGATATAAACAAACAACTCCTCAACATTTGATACCAAAAGCGCTATGTTCACGTTCTATTGCCAAAAAAGGTTCTGTCATGTAGCAATAAATAGAACCTTTTTATTCAATCTTGAGTGAAGTCACACTCTAGTGAAAACTGGAAGGGCTGAATGATATAGTAGAGTTAAATGAGAGAGCAAACATCTGATGCGGCAACAAAAATGACAGCCTACTAGTAAAATGGTCTATTTTGAAATGATGCTGGAAATAAAGAATTTACTTGATTTATACAATATGTTTGGATGGTATTGGGCATGTACGCCATATTGGAATGTATATGTCTCAACATTCAGGGTCTCCTTTAAAGAACCCATATTACAATGGCTCTACATAGCACCAGAGAGTTTCCACTATTGTCAAATTCAAGGAGTAAAACAACTCTTTATCTAGGAACCCTTTAGGAACAGTCTTTTTCCAGTAAGAGCTTATCACTGCTCAAAGAATAGCAGGTCTATCTGAGATCATTAGCAGTTTCCTACATTTTTATTTTAGGAAATGTTGAATATGCCCAGATAGGCCTGCTGAAGTTTAGGATGTGTAAGGTCAGGGCATGACTCACTGTTAATTCCATCAATAACGCTGTTCTTCTATTGTGACAAGAAGGCATGAAAGGGGGTTTCTGGACATGGAATGTGAAGATAAGAGTTTAGATTGCAGTACAGTAACCCAGACACATTAGCCTACCACTGTGTAAATCAAGTAGCAAATATCTAACACCTTATGAGTTGAAAATTGTAATTACATTGTTGAATAAGGAGAGCTGAGTACATACAACTGACATACCTGAACCTCAGGTGATCTAGGCAGCGTTAGCTCTAAACAGTGGATACAGTAATAACAGCTCTGAGGTAAATGTGAAGTGATTGGTCATGTGACTGTATTAGTATACATATAGTGTACTATATCATGTCAGTACTTGTTCCTGTACTCTATACTACACACAGGAGGCGTATATAGTATACAGTACATATGCAGTATATACTGTGCCATCGTGAATACCACCAATGACTATACATCTTAAAGGCACAGCATAACGTTTACAAGAGGTTCACTTTATTTCACGTCTGTGTCTATTTGGACACGTTACACCTGCGTTATCATCACAGTGTCTCACTGTAAACCAGCCAATCAGAGCAGAGCTCTTCATATTATTACTGAGCTCACCAAAACAGGGAAAACAAACCATACGGGGTGTAAATGGGCCTTTAAAACAACATCTGGGCTTTTTTCACTCCCACTCAAAGACATCAGAGCACAAGCTATAATACAGAATACATACATTCCGTGGCATCTTTACCAGCAGCTGACAATACCGGAGGTGTAACAGATAGAGATCATCTGTGATTCTGTCACCGACTGTGCCATGAATGTGATTTCAAAGAAGTAAATGTTACTGTGAAAGTAGTGACCAAAAGTCCCTCTTCGCCGCTCGTGGGTTTTCTTGTCCCACCCCGCCCCCGCGCGGGCGCGAGCGCAGCTTGTTTACGGGATGTCCGCTGCTGCTGCTGCTATACGTAGAATCGCGCGCGGAATCCGAATTCCAGCAGCACGAGCGCGCAAGACAGCCCCGCCCCGCCCCTCCTTATGCAAAACCGATTTAAGCAAAAGTGGAACCCCCAAGAGCTGAACCGCGCGACCCGCATCGCACACACCCATACATACACACAAGTCGAGAGCTGCGGCGAGGTAAGCGCGCGCGCATTCACTGTTTCTCACACACTGACAATTAAAAAGCAGAATAAGGGATCACGAGCGCCTCATTTACACCCAGCACACTCAGCTCAACGGAACTTTTCTCCACCTCCTGTTAGATGTGCTCGGACGGGGAGCGCGCGACGGCGGGCAGCTCGGGTAACGGGAAGTTGCGGCAGTGGCTGATCGAGCAGGTGGACACGGGCAAATACCCCGGTCTGGTGTGGGAGAACGACGAGAAGACCGTGTTCAGGATCCCGTGGAAGCACGCGGGCAAACAGGACTACAACCGAGACGAGGACGCAGCACTGTTCAAGGTATAGACAGAGAGAGAGCGAGAGAGAGAGAGAGAGAGAGAGAGAGAGAGAGAGAGAGAGAGAGAGAGAGAGAGAGAGAGAGAGAGAGAGAGAGAGAGAGAGATGTAAAGAAAATGATAGGAGATGGATGAAACGAAAGATGGTGTAAAGTTACAAGTACAAGAGAGATGAAGGGGTAGAATTAGAGTGAGAAGAAAGAGGTGAATGTGGCATGAGACATCGAGAGAATGGTGTGAGAGGTCAGGACAGCGTCCTGCACTAATACCTGTGGTGTGGTCCTGCAGAATGTGGACTGATGCTGGACTGTGTTGGATCAGATTTAACTCGCTGAAGCAACTCTAAAATAACACAATCTCTCCAGCTAATGAATGAGTGCAAAAACAGACCACATCAAACTGTGCTTTGGCGCCACATGGATGAGAGACGATTGATGAGAGAGGTTATAGTAGAGGTTATAGTTAGAGTGAGAAAAAACAAGATGAATCCATTGAAAGAAAAGAGAATGAGAGATGCAGAGAAGGAGAAACGTGTGAGAAAGTGAATGACAAGCAGGAGAGAGGTTGTCTAAAGAGATATGAATGTAAAGTGAGAGGAGGAAGACTTTGTGCAAGAGAGAGAAAAGGGAGGTGTGTGAAAAGTATGAGAGGTGATGTAGAGTGAAAGTAACGAGAGACAGAGGATTAAAATAGCAAGAACGAGAGCAAAAGGATGGAGAGAGGGATGAGGTGGGTGTAGAGAGAGAAAGAAAAAAAAGTTGGATGAAGGGAAAAGAGATGGATGGAAAGTAGAGGTTGCACAAAGGGAGAGAAAAGAGTGATGTATGGAGAGAAGAATGAAAAGTAAGGTGGATAAGGTTGTGGAGAAAGAGAGAAAAATGATGTATGTCAAAAATAAAAAAACTAAATATAGTGAGTGAAGTGAGGTAAAAGAGATGGAAGGAGAGAATAAGACTGAAAAGAAAGGTGGATGATTGGTGGATGGTAGGTTGTACTCTTGAGAGTGCATGTTGCACTTAAACCACATGTGTGTGTGTGTCCGCATGGTCTGCAGGCCTGGGCTCTGTTTAAGGGTAAATACCGCGAGGGCATCGACAAACCGGACCCACCCACGTGGAAGACACGCCTGCGCTGTGCACTCAACAAGAGCAATGACTTTGAGGAGCTGTTGGAGCGCAGCCAGCTGGACATCTCTGACCCTTACAAGGTGTACAGGATTGTCCCCGAGGGGGCCAAGAAAGGCAAGTGGACCCTGCACACACAAACCCCGCCAAATGAAACTAAAACACAAGACACACTAACACACATACACGCAACCTTATAATCATGTGTATGTGGTGCATCTCCTCTGGGTTCTTTATGACTGTAGACCTGCACTAAGACACGGCTCTGCCCCTGAAAAATTCCCCTGAATGCCCCCAGCCTCAGGCCAAGATCAAGACTGTCACACTTGATATGATTTTGCCTGCACTGTGATAACTAGAGATAAGCTGTAGCCTGTTAGCGGTAGCTTGACTTTAGCATGTAGCATGACAAAAATGCCTCGTATTAGAGATGCAGCAGTTACTGACTTTGCCGCAAAAGAGGATTCTTCATTTTTATGAACAGCTACACCCAACTCCCCTAACCTTAACAACCAAGAGGAGAATAATAATGAGGAAAGCTATATTTAAAAGCAACCACTTGTAAGACCAGTCAAGTCCCCACAATGTCACCATTTTCATCTCCATCCTAGAGAGTTTTGTTCCACATAAAAACTGCCTGTCTCTCTCACTCATCTTCTAAATCACTTTATCCTTCTGAGTCATGGTGGATGCTGGAGCTATCTCAGCGTTCAATAAGCAGAAAGCAAGAAGTACCCAGGACAGGCTTCAAATCCATCCCAGGGCAACATAAAACCCGCTGAGCAGAACAGATTAGCACACAGGGCCCAATAAGGAAATGCTATTAGAGTAACCTAAGAGCATCACAACACATTTTATTCACATGACACAAACAAAATAACCCAGCCTCATAACGTAATACTGACATCTCATTCAGCTTCATCCAGTGCCATCTGACAGGTCCATGTTTCTCCATTGCAGGGCCCAGATCACTGGAGGACACTCCACCAAACACAAGCCCACCCAGTTACCCACTACACCCCTCCTACGCACCCCTCCAGAGTCAGGTAAAAAGATAAAGACCCGTTTACACTTACTTCTACCTGTAACGTGTCCACCTTTGAGTCAATGTTTTGTTCTCTACACAGGTATGTAACTTCATCTCTCCAGTGGAGAGGAGCTGGCGGGATTACCTCTCAGACAAGCCCCCAATATCAGACATCCCCTACAACCAGAACCCGTACACCCCTCGCTGGGACACAGGTATGCCTCAGGTTCCCTACCTCAAATGACACTTTTGGTATCTCACCTGTACTTTTGTCCAGTACTTTAAGTATCTCAGGTCCAATGAGATTACCTAACAACTCAATGCAGGTTGGGGCAAGCATGTGATAACTGTGAGGCATGCAATTAGCACAGCGCTAACAGAAAGATGTAAGCTCCCATTACTCACAGCTACATGAGCCTTAAAGCATCATCCAATGCAAAACTAAGGAGGGTTATTATTATATCATATATTAAATTATATTATATTCAGGTATACAATTGAGGTTAATATAAAGTTGAGTTCATTTGATTTTCCACTAAACTACTGCTTTGATTTTATAGCATGGAGGACAAATGTCTTTGCTTCAGTCATGCAGATTTTTGATTGCTATCAATGCTCTGTATTTAGGCTACCAGTTCAGTGGCTCTTTCTACAGCTGCAGCGCCTCAGAGCCTTTACCTCCTGCCTTTACCCTGGACTCCAGCATGAAGTCAGCAGAAGCCATGGCTCTCTCAGGTACATATATAGACCTCTGAAGCTGTGTTGTTGTACTGTGTACTATGAGTCTAAGGTGGCTTTCTCTACGAGGAAAATGAACCGCAGTTTGGAAAACTGCTGCAATGTCCCAACGTTCCCGTTGCGTGTTGTTTTACGCAGCTTCCTCAGAATGTAATCTTCTATGGTATAAGGCCATTCAGCAGGCCGAAATCTGATTACGGCTACAGCATGCAAGCTAACACACTGCTGCCGGTTGTACTGACATTCAATTTGCAACCTCACTAAACACCACCTCGTCACTGATAAGTCTTCATCAGCATCCTGCATGAAACTGGCAGCTCTATTAGCTCAATATCCTTTAGCTGTTTCTGAGTAATAAACCATGTTCCTCTGAGCGCTATATTGTAGCGAGAAACATTTCTTGCGTTTTCTGCTGTTTTATTGAACACGGCACCAGTGGAGAAACTGCAGGTCACTTGCAGCCAAACATTGTGCTTATATGATGTTTGGCCTTACATGCTATTGATGTCCTTTCATCGTTTCGATCTTCTATGGATACATGAAATATAGAACAATGTATCAGAATGCACGCCAACTAATAAGCTTTCTCAAATGTGGTAGTAAAGCTGCTTTAGCATTAGTAGAAAAAGGGATTCTGACTTCCTGTCATGCCTTTCTGCTTAGATTACCGTCTCCAGGTGGCAGTGTTTTTCCGAGACACCTTGGTACGGGAGATGACCGTAAGCAGTCCAGAAGGCTGTGTGCTGGGTGTGAGCAGAGACGGGGTGCCGTACGGAGCCTCTGAAGGCCCAGAGCTGGTGGAGCTTCCTCAGGTGGAGCGGGGTGCCTTGGAGCATGGTGTTCTGCTGTGGATGGCACCAGATGGCCTTTATGCCCGTCGCCGTTGCCCATGCAGGGTCTACTGGGAGGGAGGCCATACAGCAGCCAGCAACAAACCCAGTAAACTGGAGAGAGAACAGACCTGCAAACTGCTGGACACTCAGCTCTTCATCACAGGTGAGGAAGGCTGTCACCTTCTGCAGTGGAGCAGCAATTGACTGGGTTAACTGCGTCTATCGCCTGGTGGAACTAATTAGCCAGCTCTTACAATGCCAGGCTCATTATGTCCTAAGTCTCATTATTCAGTAGTAACAAGCCAGACAATGCAAACTGGCATTGCAGTCTATGTAAATACTGACATAGCTAAATCTTTGCGTGAGAAACATAAGTTTAGACCTGGGTGATTAAGGGCTTTACATGCTCACTGTATTAAGGCTGTAGTGTGAATACAAAAAAATAAAATAATAAAATTAATTTATATTTAATTTATTTTAATTTAATTTAAATGAATAAAATTGGCTTATAATTACAGGTTATTGTTTTAAATCCAAAGACAGCGCATTCATAATTTATTCTGTACTCTTTATCTTGACATTTCTGCCAGTAAAAAACCCTCGCTAGATTTAATCAGCCAGGTGTCCAAAATAGATTGCAGTAAATACAAGAAGAAAAAAAAACCAGCACCTCTGTCTCCTTCTGTGAATTCTCTTAGTAAATACTCCGCTGACAAAAGACCCCAGATGTAGTGAAACTACTAAGAACTCATCAATTATTACAGTAAATAAGGTCACCCAGGCTTACAGTAAATATTCGACCACACTACACGTGGGGTAACATTCGCCACACCACAGATAAGCACTGAACTGCAGCAGCCACCCACCCTGCCCACGTCACTGGCTGACTAGTAGCACTACATTTGCATACCTGCACACAAGACTTTCCAGGATGTGATTCGTGTACAGCAGAGAATCCCCATAAGTCACATGTTACGAGTTGCTTGTAAGAGACAAACATAATGGAGAAAACGAGCAAGCCATGCATATACACAGCCAGTGTGGCCAGTGCATTTCTATATATGTCACAGCTATACTACTGCTAGTTGGCACAGTTAACAAAGCATAGATGAATTTATGTGATAGCTCCTATAAAGTTGGACTACATAATGTTTTGTTCATATTAAAAGGAATTATAAATTGAAAAAACTATTTACATTATGGAGTCTGTGTGCTGTTTCAGGTCACTCTAAAAAGCCAGAGATGATATTTAATCTAGTAAATTTAGAAGTCCGGGGCTTTGGTTCAGATTCAGCAGAATTGTGCAGCAAAGGCGGGAGCAATTGACAAGTTCTGCCAATACTAAGACAATCTCATGGTGTAAGAGGTGACCAATTAGAACCGCCCAATTCGTATCCACAAGTATATCCTCGGAAGACATTACACATTTCCACCAGAGGTGTCTCCAATTCCCCAAAACTTGCATAATGCAGCAATGTAGTTTTGAGTATTGCAGAGTAACCTCATATAAAACAAACTGTCTCAACTTTTACTGTAACAATATATCCTTCATGGTATTTCCATAAGTTTACTTATTATGATACATTCATAGAAAATAAAGGTCAGCTGGCATACAAAACTGAGGGCTTAAAAGGATTGCGACAGTATTTGGTTTCTTGCTCTTTGCTTGTCTTTATCTTTTCTTCTTCCTCTCAAGTCTTTTGACTAAACTTCAGTGGTGTTTTTTATCTCCCCTTTCTCTCCATCAGAGTTGCAAAGCTATGCTCTGCATGCACGTCCTCCGCCCTTTTCCCAGGTGCTCCTGTTCTTTGAAGATGAAAGCACAGAGCCACAGAGGCCAAGAAGGACCATCACAGTGCAGGTAACTGTGTCTCACTCAGATGCTTTTAATATAAGAAGCTCTTTACATTCATAACCAGTTTATAACCACTATGCAGCCCTTTCTTACTGAGATGCCAGCCAAAAGCCTTTTCAGTTCAGAATTCTCATTATAGGACGTGATCTCATCAAATGACCTACTTAGTGGTAGCTGGTTAAGAACTTTAAAGAGGTTAGCTTTGTGTGATGTAATGTGCACAGCCAATCTGCTTAAATGCCAATTTCTTAGGTCCAATCTTGAGCAGGTACCAAAACTATACAATTTAATCTCTGACCAGTGATCGACAGCACAGTTCTCGTTTTCTGATAGCTAGCAAGTTTCATAGACCTCTGAGCGCTTTGCATTCGAAAACGCCTTAAGATATACCTTATGTAAGAATTGTGGCCCGGTACAGTGTCTAATCTGCAAATCATCTTTCCATTCTGCTCCAGGTGGAGCCCTTGTTTGCACGCCAGCTTCTCTACCTCACCCACCCGAGCAGCATGAACTACATCCGCAGTCACAACCTTTCACCTTTGCCTCCGGAGCACGCCATTCCCTCCAGCCAGGACTTCCACAGAGTCATCACCCATCATCATAGCAACAGCCTGTGAAATTTAAGAAAGAAAGCAAACTGATAATACAGTATGGCGAAACAAGAAACGACGCAAAGCCTAACGAACCAAAGCAAAGACTAAGACAAGCACAGCATGTTTGCTGTTATGGAGCATCGTGGAGAAGCTCAGCATACCCAAACACATGGAAGCATTTGCAGAAAGGACAGAAACTGCAGACTGCATTTTCATTTGTTTATCTCGGACTCTTCCTTTTTAGTATTCTTTAATAAATGGCTGGATTCACAGACCCCGATTTAACCGGAACCTAGACTAATTAAGACTGTTGATAATGTTCAAGATGAGGTTTAGTGTGTCCAGTGGACCAGCCATTTATCTCAGGGAGTTGAAGTTAATAAGTACCAAAGTTGTTAGTGGGAATTTTCACAGGTATTTTTATATTTTTACTTTTTCTGTGTAATTCAGTTGTTGAGATGCAAACATGTCATTCACAATAGTTTGATGGAAATGGTGTATTGTAAAGAAACATATAAGCTCAGATTGTTTTTATTTTATTTGGTGGTGATCGGAATCAAGGGTCACTATATCTGCAACACCAATATAGACATTTTGTTTGCTATCCCTAGAAAAAATACTGAATGTTTTTGGGGCTTTCATATGCAATGTTCAGGGTAAACCTGAAAAAGTATTACAACATCCTACATGTATCACTGCACCTTGAATGGATTTAATACGTACATTTATTGTTCAGACCAAAATCTTCTCAAATCTGTAGTAGTCTCAGGTGGCAGGCCGTGTACTTGTAGAGGCATTAAACTCATCAGATGGTTCCTATCACCACCAACAATTTTGACTCTATTTTTTCCCCGAATGAACGAATGCAGAAGTATGCAGAAGTTCTTGAAAATTTAAAAAGTGAAATTTCACATTAAGACCAAAGCATTTCAGTGTATTTTACATATTTCTGTGTCTATATGTCTGTGAGATATTTGAGAGAGACTGACAGGTGTTACTAGCTTTTGAGCCCCCAGAACTTCCTTTTGGTTAAAGCATTTGTCTTCAACTGAATGAGAGATGATCAACAGCACCTTCACCCTGATCAGACTGTGCATTTGGCCAAGGGCCTCTTTGTATGTGTGAGAAATGTATATAGGCTGCTGAAGAAGTGAGTAAGGTGTTGTTTGTGTGTGCATGTGTGTGCTTATATGTGTGCGTATTTTAGCACACGGGAAATGTGGTTTCAAGACAGGAAGATGATGGCTGATAGACCCGCAGACTGATGACATCACACAGGAAGAGGTGGATTTTCAAAGTAAAGAAATATTTCTGATGATGGCTATGTTCCCTGTGAGGAAACAACATGTATCCAATAGTCATTTCAATTACTCATAAAAACAATTCATTTCCCCAAATCCCCACACACCTGCCTCATGCTTGATTTCTCATTCAGAGAGGCCTTGTACTTTTTGACAAAAACCGAGTTATTACAAATACATCAGCAGTGTAACTACAAGGGTACTTACAGGCTTTTTCCAATGGCCATCACCCCAGCAATGAGAGATCTATGGTTTTTGGTACCTGCTTCCTTCATTCCAACAGGACCTAGTGGTACTCACAGGTGTCAACCTGTAGCGACAATAACTGTTATTCACAACCTTCAAACTGTGCCACATTTTCATCCTCATATCGGATATTACTGCCATTACCCAATTTCTTAGCAATATATCTGAGTCTTAGTTTATTTGTTGTGATAAATTTAATATATGGGCTTGTGTTGAGGTGGGATATGGGGAATGCCATCTCTATTGTAAAATAAATAAATAAATAATAAAACAACAAACATTCGCCACATTGCAAGTGTTACTCATCTCAGACAAGTTATGATCAGGTCAAAGCACACGCACATTTACAGATGAGATAATATTGGTGAAAGTTTGGTACAGTGCCACTGTCAGGGTTGCCACTTTCGATTACAGTGTTCCCACCAAAAAGAAAATGCTGTTGGCTAGTGGGAAAATTCTGCTGCAAATGCTGCAAAAATGGTGGGCAGCTGGTGGACTGGAGATATTTTCTGGGCCTGCCAAATCTGCCTGCCGTAGAGAAACAACAAATACATAGTAGGATCAAACCAATATGACAACCAACAATAAACGGCGAGAGATGTTTCAAGTTAATGGAACTGACAATTGGACACTGCCAGCTAGGGGTTGCACAGACTAGCTGACTGGTCAACTTGTGAACTTTGCTGCTTGGTGATGACGCACTGAATGTTATAATACTAACAACATGGATGCTTCAGAGAAGACAACAGGTGAGGAGGATTTCAGGTGATCTCTGGTTTCCTGAAGGCTAGCAGTGAGATTCAGGCTTGTTGGACAGGGCACACCCTGCTCTGCTGACTGGTAGTGTAAGCTTTGTTTAGCGAAACAATGGCATTGAGTCGACTTCCATCACACAACTGACGGCTTTTAAAAATGTGAAGTTGTGCAACCGCTTCTGGCATCAGCTGCTACAGTGTTGCTAATATGTGTGTTAAAATCACACCTGATGTTCTGAACATGGTTGGTAATTACTGTAGAGAGTTATACTGATAAAGGAAGTAATGAGGGCAGACACCAGTTATCTAACTAACATTACTGACCCTGATCCAGGAAAGCGACATTCCTGCAGAACCTACTCCAACCACAATCTGCCACAGCATTTTAGACACAGGTTTAGAACCCTGCAGGAAGGTAGATCTTTAAGAGAAAAGATACCATTGCCTTAAAGCTTTCCTGAGGATGGCTACATTAGAGAGCTGAACGGAAACCACAAAACAGCTCAGTCTGAAAGGTGGAGCAACTGACCCCAATGCTAACTGGTGACAGGGAAGCTAACAAAAGCGGTTTGATTCAAGGGGTTGAAACATTTTGTAGTGTGTACACTCATACCACACCACCTAAAGACTGATCATATGACTGTTTAGGCTAGTACGTCTAAAAGAAGAAAGTCACAGAGCAACCGAATTACCGGCAAGAATTTACAAGCAAGGAGCTTGGGTGGACACCCTTGCATCTCTGTTGGCTGCAGCATTTAAAGCTGAAGTCACTGACTATTTAGCACATATGCTTACATGTCCAGGTGAAGAAAATGTCCACAAGCACTACTATATGAGCAAGTTTGCTATGAGTTAGAATGGTATGTATGGTAGAATGGGTAGAAAGCCAGTGTCAATGCTTTCTGGATTCAGCACCCACAAAGTAAGTGTCAAAATGTGGTTAAAAGAAGAAAATGTTTCTACTTGATTAGTGCAGCCAGGATGCTTTTACTAATATCTAAACTTCTGCAAATTTTAAAGAAAACTATTTATTTTAAGTCTAATATATTTTCATTTGAAAGTAAAACATCACCATTGATGGAGTTAAAACTATTCAAACTTTATGCACACTAGGTTAATATGCCAATTAAGCTGACTAATTTCATACCATTTTCAAAAGAAGGGGTTTGTTTCATTCTCTGAATTCATTCAACTTGATCTCAGGAGTCCATCAATTCTAATTTTGGAACAGGTTTTTTTCATGTATTTCACTAAATGAGTATCAATTAAAACATATGAGAGCACAGAACTTTATGAGAAACGTCTGAAAAACAGTTTCATGGAAAACAATACATCACCGTCAGTGTGGATGACTAGAACAGATCAGGGTGCCTGAATACAGGAAGTCAGCTAAGCAACGTGACTGTGAAAAGACCATTCAGTAAACACACTGGTAAAGAGCGACTACTGCTCAGGTTCTGGTAAACAGAATCATGGAAATTGGAGGAAAAGCAGCGCAGAACAGATAATTAGACATATTTACCTTCAGCAAATGCTGAAACTACACATTTCATTCTCCACTCATTTTCTACAATGCTTCAACTCAAATATATATGCGTCAACATTTTTGGCACTGTTTAAACTTGCACTTGCATAGGAATTAATATGTTTCTCCTGCACAAGAGTGAAATGATGCAGAGATAATCAATTCGCAATATACCACATGTACGTACAGTGACATAAACCAAGCTCAAACGTTTGAAGAACTAAGGTTCGTCTCTGCTTCTCTCTTTCTGGACAGAACAGCTTTTGAAAACTTAAACTTACTGGCTTGATTCCATTAAGTTCATAATAACACCACAACATTTGCACATATTACAGCACATTTATTGCTGATGACTAAAGCCATTCTTCTTTTTCTTTTTCATAAAAGTGTAAATAATTCTGCATACGATCAAGTCTTCATTTCGTAGTCCACGTGAACTATAGTTAAGTTTTTCAAGCTGCAAAAATGGCACCATGTACCAATACTACGCACTTTTACTTTCAATATTCAAGCCATTTCACAAATAGACACGTTTCGACTCTCACTTAAAATGATCATCACAATATCTACATCCGAGAGTATTCTAGATAACAACACGAGGAGTTTTTGTCTTAATTCATAGGAAACAGCCTGCATCGGAAAAAGATGAATAATAAGTGTAAGGAGAATTGACACGGTAGTTTTTACTATTCTTAGATCTTCATCCTCTATCCGTCCTCACTCTGGGGATTATACAAAAGTGTGTAAACATGTTTGGATCAGCTTCCTCCTGACCTACGTACAATGGAAAGACAGAATCACAAAAAACAAAAACTTCCCTTAACACCCTAAGCCTACACCCACTATTTTACCTGAAACCACACAAAGCTTTGAAACCGTCCTCCGCAAAACTAGTTCCTTTAAATAGAAGGTGTTAAGCAGTTAGGCACTAATAATAGAAAAAAAACAAACAGATGAAAACAAACCAGACTTGAAATGTTTTGGGGGAAAACTCACAATATTTGAAAGAGCATGAACAGTTTCAAAGACTTACAGTAACTACATGTAAGGGAAATGTAAACAGGGAAAAAGTCTCTGTGATTGGTCTGATGCTATTTTGTTTTCATAAAACTGGCAGAATTTCATGAGCACAGAGTAACTTTAAGGTTATTCTTCGGTAATAGGCCTTTTATATTCTATAACTAAAGTGCTGTTATAGCTGTATGTACTGTATTATCTGTATATTAATACAGTATTAACTGTATTATTACCTGAACACATCTGTACTGGCTGCCACTTATCATTTCTTATATTTAGCATTTTGAATAACTTGCATTCTTGTCTACCTCTTGCTTTGTATCTGTATCTGATTTTTTGAACTCACACCCAGGATACTCCTCTGTCCAGCAATGGTGCTGCTTACCCTCTCCACAGCAGCACCATTGCTGGACAGAGGAGTATCCTGGGTTCCAGCACCAAGTCACAGAGGACTTCTCCTGGAGAAACAACACTGGCCAGGAAGGCTCATCAGTGACTCTAGAGCCCAACACCCCCATCATGTGCAGCTTCTACAGAGGGGCCATTGAGAGCATCCTGACTAGCTCTATCACTGTATGGTACAGGGCCTGCACAGCATCCTGCCGCAGAACTTAAACAGCTCCCGCCTCATGCGTAAAGGTCTCTGCTTGGCAGGAGATCCTACCCACCCACTACACAGCCTTTTCAATTTGCTGCCATCAGGGTCTAAGAGTTAGGACCAGCAGACCGAGGGACAGCTACATCCACCAGGCTGTCAGGATGCTTTCTCCCTTTCTCCCTGCTTTACCCGCCTCGCCGCCTACACACACACACACACACACACACACACACACACACACACACCCCACCACCCTGAACGCCTCCACCATTAAATACCGAACTGTTACTGCTCTGCACTCATCACTTTAAAACAACCTTAATACTTTTCAACCTGCACTATCCACACACAATTCTGCTAGTGCACATGTCACTTCATTGCCCTTATTGTCTTCAGTGTCTATCTCAGGGCCCTTATTTTATTTTATCGTATGTAGCTGTAATCTATTTATTCTTAAATGTTTATGTGCTGGAACTTGGGTCAGAGAGTAATGCAATTTCTATCCTCTGTATGTCTTGTACATATTAAAGTACTGACAATAAAAACTATTTGACTTCACTGTATGTTCTGCTGTAAATTTCCCCATGCGGGATTAAAAAAAAAAAAAGACTGCACAGTCCCATAGCGGGATAATCTCATTGGTCTTCTCTCTCAGACATCATCTAAATAAAACATTTTTCAGCATATTAGGACCATACATTTTTAAATCTTTTAACCACAGGAACTCTCTATCTGCATAAAAATGAGATACATGTGAGACATGTGATGAACACTTGTAACCAGTCTACTAACACAATACTTTAATCCATTTTCATGAAATGTATCACAAAGTTAGTGTTCAAAGTTGGAACAGATGAAATGTGAAGTCTAAGGTTTTATTTTTTCCCTAAACCGAAACTATTTACCCAGAACAGGACACAAACAAATGCAAACATAAAATAAGAACTGCATAATGGGCAGACATCCAATCAGCTACTTGTTACCAAGCAAGTTATGCAGATACTATACACTTGTTGTTGCGAAGAGGCTCTCTGTAATTGGTCCAAATCTGTTATTGTGAGTTTAGACCACGCCTGCAGCACGTGGCCGTAGAATGAGAGATCACGGAGAATTCTGAGAAGTTCTGACTGTTTATTCTTTAAGCTGGACCCCTTGCGGGTCTACACTACTAACTTTCAATTTTAAACAGTCAGTTTCAAACAGTCATGATATATAAATCCTGTATGTTAAGGAGGGGAAGGGTGTGTCACTTTCTGTTTGACACCAGACAGGGTGTGTGTATTCATGTCTGGGGTGGGGATGAGTACTGTATCCGAGTGATATTTAGAATATTCTTCGTCAATTTATGCTGCCTTGCCTTATAACGTTAAACCTGATGTTTCCACTTCTCAACGTTTCATAATCCAGTATATGACTGAACTCATTCCTTTTATTTCTCTGACATCTATTAACATACAGTTAATATACTCTTAACAGACATGAACCTAGGCAGCCTCTACAATAAATGCAAGACATTAGTCTTATTTCTTTTAATATACACTGCAGTTCATCTGCTGGATAAAGTAAGAGCAAAGTGCATCATGTAATCATATTTTGTGTTGTAATTAAGCCCAGCAGAGCTCAAAAGACCAAGAACGTAATAGTCATTTTCAGTAATATTCAGGCAGATACGAACACACACAGATAGGGAAATACATGAATTGACTAATGTAATGCAGAGCAAGCCATGTTTATACACAGGCTTATCTTTTGACAGGTTGAACAGAGGAGGGCTGGAAGCAGGTGAGCTGAAATTGCATACTGCTTTTAAACTTATTCAGCAACTCCTCCAGGAGCCTGAGAGGTACAGAGAGAAAGGTGAAAAAAGACAAAAATAGAGGCACAGTTAGTTTCAAAATGAGGCAATAAAGAAATCTACTACTAATTCTTGTTGTAAGTTTTTAAGGTGGCAGGTTTTAGACAGGAACTCACTTCTTGTCAGCTCCACTCTGAAGCTGTGGTAAAGCCTCCAGGGCTTGCTTAAAGCTGGCCCTGAATACAGACAGAGATGAGCAGAGGAGTCAACATCAAGAGCTGGCAGAATTATAATCATCATCATCCTTGCAATCTGTTACATAACAGACCGTCAACATCCACCAGTGTTCATTACGTTCCTGGTATTACTATAAGACCCATTACTTACACCAGTGTTTCTCAACCCACTGCCCTGTATGTTCTAGGATTCCTTTCTTTAACACACCCTCTGCGACTGCAGAACTTGTTAATAAGCTCATAAGTTGAATCAGGTGAGTTGGGAGCGGGGACACTACAATGTGCAGGACAAGGTGCTTCCAGGACCACAGCTGAAAAACACTGACTTGCACCATGTCATGCTATTACAGTTTTATGTACACTATCAGTCACTGGTTTAGATAACTCATCCCTCATTTTCTTCTCATTTTTACTTCTTGTGCACATTTTACAATAAGGGTGAAGGCATTAACTATAACACAACACAAACGGAAATATGCAGAGACCAAAAAGTGTCAAACAAATCATCTTTCGGACCAAAGTTTTATAACCCTATTCCTTGAGACACCCTGCCCTGGACATTTTAGTGGACTCTCTGTTTTAATTCATCCCCTGCAGATCTGAATGGGCTTGTTAATGAGCTGATTAGCTGAATTCAGTGTGTTGGGAGAAGAATAGGATATATTAGGAGAGGATAGACATATGCTGAGACCTTGCTGTTGCTGGAAATGCTGTTTTCACTCCAGAATATTAACATGAAATTGTGGATCAAGGGACATTAAATGTCTTTGGAAATACTATGTCCCATCCATCTTACACCCACCATCATACCTTATTGGAGCTCAAATGATTCACATTGCCTTGCCATGAGGACTCTGGAGAGTGTTTTACCTCACTCACAAGAGAACACCTCAAGACTTATACAGGTGTGGGCGCTCCAAAGTCATTACCAAACCTTGGATAACATGTTTGAGAAATAAAACACGCGTTTGTGGAATCTTCACTCAGCACTATGCATGGCCTTTCTAATCGCAGGCAATAAGGCTTTTTTTGTGGCGTCCCTCACTAGTGTCCTTGTTGCAATGTCACTTCTAAATAGTAATTATGCATCAAAAGATATTTGTTGACTTCAAAATGTTCTAGTATTCATCTTCTGCTTTTCACTCATCTTGTCACAAAGTTGCTTGCTGTGTTCTTTTCACTTTATGAAACAGGACCTGCCTCTAAACTGACTCACCAGAATTTGGACCCTGCAGATACAGAGATATTTATACTGCAATCATTTTGAACTCTCCGAGTACTCACAGCTGACCATTTGCCTAATTCTGGTGTTTTCAGTGATTTTTACACCATCCGGCTGCACCAGTAATGATGAACGCAGTCTTGCTTAATTCCGCTTTATGAAGTATGGCTTGGTCATTAGCATTATGAGGCTCTGGAAATGCAAACCCAGTGCAAGTGTATTGCCTCAAGATACAGGAAAAATGCTGTATAGTTCAACTGCATATGTTTTTAGTGCAGATATGTTTTTCGCCTTGTTTTGCTATGTTAGTAATAACATACTCCACACTGACCGGATTAACGCATGTGACATTTTTTCAATGCAAGAGCCGAGTTTGTACATGGGAGGGTGTGTGTTTGGGAGACTCACTGGCTCTCCGAGGTCAGATAAGGGGCAACAGCATCCTTTAGTGCACAAATCTCCAAACGTGCCTGAACAAAATCAAAACAGACAATGTGAAAAATATTATACTGTTTCTGTCTCAACAATTCCACAAAAAAACATATAAAGGCATATTAAGGAGTCCAAGCTGCATCTAAAAATATTGTTATATTTATATTTATATTATTTATATATAATATATATTTATATTATTTATATTTAATGCATATTAATGCAAAGACTTCAAATGCTCATGCCGCATAAACAGTAATAGGTATTTAAAAAATAAATCGGTTGAGTTTTGTTTCAGACAGTGACAGTATGCTAGGAGTACAAATGACACCTTACAATAACAATGTGAGCATTTGTTCTATACCTGTAGTGCCCCATTCTTGCTGAAGGATGACACACATTGCATTAGACGACTCAGCTCCTCAGACACAGATTCAATGATCCTTGACAAAACACGTGGAACCAGTTCCTTAGAAATTGTGAACACCTAGTAGACAGAAAAGACGAGGGAATTAAAAAAGAGAAACAGGTATCTAATTCTTGAATAATGAGGATTTGTACATGGCCATTTTTTTTTAGAAGTAGCAGATTCTAGTTTGCGTAGCAACTGGGGTCACGTATAAGGAAAGAAAGGACACTAGCTCAGAGTTATGAGTATTTACAGTGGGGTGCGAAAGTTTGGGCAGCGTTGTTAATTTTCCTGATTTACCTTTATAAAGCATTGATTGTTTGGATAAAAAAAAATCCGTTAAATATATCATATAGGGGACAAACACAGTGATATTTGAGAAGTGAAATGAAGTTTATATGATTTACAGAAAGTGTGCAATAATTGTCTGAACAAAATTAGGCAGGTGCATAAATTTGAGCACCAAAAAAAAAATCTTAACTCAATATTTAGTAGATTCTCCATTCGCAGAAATAACAGTCTCTAAACGCTTCCTATAGCTTCTAAAGAGAGTCTGGGTTGTGGCTGGTGGTATTTTAGACCATTCTTCTAAAACATCTCTAGTTCATTCAGGTTTGATGGTTTCCAAGCATGGACAGCTCTCTTTAAGTGACACCACAGATTTTCAATAATATTCAGGTCTGGGGGCTGAGATGGTCATTCCAGAACATTGTACTTGTTCCTCTGCATGAATGCATTAGTAGATTTTGAGCAGTGTTTAGGGTCGTTGTCTTGTTGGAAGATCCAGCCCCGGTGCAGCTTCAGCTTCACTGATTCCTGCACATTGGTCTCCAGAATCTGCTGATATTGATTGGAATCCATGCGTCCCTTAACTTTGACAAGATTCCCAGTCCCTGTACTGGCCACACAGCCCCACAGCATGATGGAACCACCACCAAATTTTACTGTAGGTAGCAGGTGTTTTTCTTGGCGTGCTGTTTTCTTTTTCCTCCATGCATAACGGCCCTTGTTATGCCCAAATAACTCTATTTTAGTTTCATCTGTCCACAGCACCTTATTCCAAAATGAAGCTGGCTTGTCCAAATGTGCTTTAGCATACCTCAAGCGGTTCTGTTTGTGATGTGGGCAGAGAAAAGGCTTCCTCTGCATCACTCTCCCATACAGCATCTCCTTGTGTAAAGTGCGCCGAGTAGTTGAACGATGCACAGTGACTCCATCAGCAGCAAGATCATGTTGTAGGTCTTTGGTGCTGGTCTGTGGGTTGACTCTGACTGTTCTCAACATCCTTCGCTTCTGTTTATTCGAGATTTTTCTTGGTCTGCCACTTCGAGCCTTGACTTGAACTGTGCCTGTGGTCTTCCATTTTCTCACAATGTTTCTCACAGTGGAGCCTGAAAGCTGAAATCTCTGAGATAGCTTTCTGTATCCTTCCCCTAAACCATGATGGTGAACAATCTTTGTTTTCAGGTCAATTGAAAGTTGTTTTGAGACTCCCATGCTGTGACTCTTCAGAGAAGATGCAAAGAGGAGAAAAACTTACAATTGCCCTAAATACCCTTTCTCATAATTCACCTGTGTCTGGAGGTCAAGGGTCACCGAACTTACCAAATCAAATTTGAGTTCCAATAATTAGTTCTAAAGGTTTTGAAATCAATAAAACGACAACAGTGCCCAAATTTATGCACCTGCCTACTTTTGTTTAACCAATTAGTGCACACTTTCTGTAAATCATATTAACTTCATTTCACTTCTCAAATATGTGTGTTCACTGTGTTTGTCCCCTATATGATATATTTAACGTATTTTTTTTATCCAAACAATCACTGCTTTATAAAGGTAAATCAGGAAAATTAACAACGCTGCCCAAACTTTCGCACCCCACTGTATCTACAGTTTAGCTATTTGAGGCAATACTGGGTAGAACCGTTGGTTCCCATGGAAAACACAAACAACTTTGTGATGTTGAGGCTGTTGTTTAAAACTGTTAATCCGTACTAAATATTATTTTTGGTTTTCCTGGGGCACAAACTGATGTCTAGTCGCTTAACTCTTTGCAGTAAAGAGAGGCAGAGTCACACCCTTCAGCTTATTCATAACAGTAGAGGGTGAAGTGCAGAGATAAAAGTAACGAAATTAGGGTTGAGGCAGATCTGTACTAAAGAGGTTTCATAACTTACTTCAGCATGAACCGAGATGATGCTGACCAAAGCCTCCTTCAAATAACTCCGCACACCTAACAGAGTGAGACAGACCCAAAAAAAAAAAAAGAGAGAGAGACAGAAAGATAGAGAGATAGAGAAAAAAAGTGAGACATGCAGAAGGAGAGCATGTGTGAGACAAAGCAAAAAACAGAAAGCAGAGTAAATGAGAGATTTGGAAGGAAGGAGGAGGGAGAACGTTGCAAACCTATCAACATCAAACACATTTAAGCAGGCACACTTTAATCAAACAAACTATTAGCATTGTGCAATTAAGACGTAGCTCAGCTCAGAATGTTTCACACATGCTTACAAGTTGAACGATTTTCATTTAGGTGAGGCCAATCACCCTAGAGTTTTAGAGTCGTATTTTGCCATTTGTGTTTACACAGAGAGGAAATTGTCTTCCACATTCAACCCATCCATGAAGTAAAACACCCACACCCATGCACTAGGGGGCAGTGAGCACACTAGCCGGGAGCAGTAGGCAGCCCTATCCACAGCGCCCCGAGGAGCAGTTGGTGGTTAGGTGTCTTGCTGAAGGACATTTCAGTCGTTACTAAATTATACTGACTATACACTAAAATCAGGGTGTTTCTTACCATGTAAACCCTAACTGGATGCCTAAAATAGCTGCCCCACCCTAACCTCACAAAGTCACTAAGTTCTAAATGGTGGAGCACACCTAATGAATTGCTGGCTTAGCTACATTTTAAGACATACTGCTACTCAGTGTATGATGGTGAGATTTAGGAACCTTTTTTATTTGGAATGATGCAACTTGATCTAATTTTGTAATTAAAGTTCAGTATAAAAACTGAATATCAAACAAACAAATGCTGTAGAGACTGAACTTCAATGATGAGAATGTAGATAGGCCCTTTCATTTTAAACTGAATTGCCCTGTGATGACCAGATTTCTCTGATCAGCTCTGAGAACTGCATGAAAAGTCATTCAGAATGTGAATGACCATATTATAGCAGCAGGGGTGGGGTCTTTAGCGGGTAATTATTTAAATGTTTCCCATCAGTCTGAGCTTGACTGAGTTTGAGTTTCACTGTTTGCAAGAGATGTTTTTTTAATGCTGACCAGGCACTGTTTGGTTGTGGTTCTCTGGCTTTTCTGAACAAACTATTTAACCTGACTAAAAACTGCCCAAAAAACAAAACCCCTGTGCTGTCTAAACACCCGCCATGCCTCTGACAACTAAAAGAGTATTTTTAGTATCATACTACTGTTCTTCTCTAAGAAACTCGCATTTTGGACACAGCCTTAATGCGTTCCAACCTGCACTACTGTTTATATTGGCACTGTCATACTCACTTTAATCCTACATCTTTATTCTGCTAGTGCCCGCCACTTTATCGCCCTTACTGTCTTACTGTCTCATTATGCTTATTCCAGGGCCCTTATTTCGTTTTATCGTATGTTCATCTATTTCATGTTTAGTGTTCAATACAGTAAATATACTCTTGTTCTTGTTTTAGTTGTAATTTATTTATTGTTAATGTCTGTGCTGCAACTTGGGTCAGAGAGTAAAGCAATTTCAATCATCTGTATGTCTTGTACATTTTGCAGCATTAACAATAAAACTACTTGACTTGACTATGAAAATTGCAGCACATGCAAATAAGTCTGCACAATCCCATAGCAGGATAATCTCATTGGTCTTCTCTCTTAGACATCATTTACATGACGCAATGGTTTACCCCATGATAATCATGAAAGAATAACGAAAGAAAACATGAGTGTAAAATGCAGAAGTGAGAAATCATTTTAAAAAAATGTATGTGTGTATATCTGAAAGTTTCCACCAAATCTCTTGAGGATTACATTCTTTTTTCAGAAATGTCTGAGGTGTAAAAAAAACGAAGCAGACTAGAGAAAAGGATGTGAGCAACTGATTTCATAAGTCAATAAGAAAGAAATTCTATGTGGTTTCCTTGCAGTGCATACACACCTTTCAGAACACCTGCTAGCATCAATGTGCACAGCTGTAAACATTACCTGTGGGCGGTAGGCAATCTTTCCAGTCAAAGTAGCCAGCATAGATTCCTGGCTCCAGAGAGCCCACAATAGGATCAGACTTCTTTTCAATGTATGACTCAAACAAGCGTTCGTCCAGCTCACGTACTGCCTCTTTGCTCACCTAAACCCCAAACAGACATACACATAATTATTAATTGATTAACTCCAGTATGAATTAACATCAGATATCTTACTTTTCACTCGTACATTATGTCAGAATTGTTGTTTTTTGGCTCATGTGTGCATGAAAACGTAACATGCCCAAATGAAAGAAGCCTAAAGCCAGCCCACCAATCATGGTGCAGCGTTCACTTTGTTTTGAGCTTGTTTTGACCTGTTGGACAGAACTTCTCTCTAGGTAATGTAACCAGTTCTCCTTCAGTGTTTTGTACTTATGATCACATTAATTAATGGCTTTTATTAAAAGACTGGTGGACCGAGAGTGACAATAGAGTTATTACACCTAAAATGAGTAAAGTCTTGTTCCAGAAATGATAATAGGACATAATAAATCATGCTTCTTTTACTTTTCATACTTAAATACATTTGAAAGTAAATATTTCAGTACTTTTACTTTACTATACTTTTTATTTTAAAGTGACGATATAAAGAAGAAACTTCTACTTTTGCTGAGGTTTTACATTGGGGATCTCTACTTTAACTCAAGTACATGGTTTGTGTAATTTGTTCACCACTGGCAAATATGGTCATACATGGTCATACAGGCAAAGTTTGAACACCCCAGTTAAAGGATATGGTACATATGGTATTAGCACACATCTTTTTTAACACAAACTTTAGTACATACTTTGTACGTATTTGCCAGGTTTAACACAGTAGAAAAACATAAAATGAAATGTATCATAATGTGTTCTCCAAAATATGCTCAGAAAAAAAAAAAAAATAATTTAGCAAAAGCTCTCTACAGAGGATTTTTACTAAGTCCAACAAAATATGTAAAATGCAAGTGTGCTCAAACTGGAGTGTAAAGGGCATTTCTTAAAATAATGCACACTACTTTTCACAAAAAAAACCCCAAAAAACATTTCATCTCTTTTTCTTTCTAACACACACACACAAAAATACACAAACACACAAAAAAGGAGTCCACTCATGCATGCCTGGCAGTTTGTCAGTTTGACTGAGCTTAACTGCAGGGAAATCTTCTAGACGTTTATGCTGGAAAGCACCTCCACATAAATAAGACATTAAAAGGTAATGATTAGTAAGTGTGAGAAATCTTTTTTTCATGCTGTATTGCTCTTTGATAAATTACTAATACCCAAGAGCTGAGCTTGACAAAAAGTTAAAACTCTGACTTGGGTCTGAATCTCAAACCACAAGCCAAACAGATTTGACAGACTTTGGGCTAGTGTCTCTCCAACTGGTGTGAACATATGTTTGTGCCCACGATGCCATTACATCATCTCATTAGTTCAACAAGCTTTCCTTTCTTTGACCCATCTCAAATGCTACATCATCCACTCAGGAAAACTTTAGGAAACTTGGTCAAATTAAATAGTGTTTATTATGAATATTACACATTGGGATAAACATCTACAATTGACTCTTCTATGATACTATCCACATGTCCAAAGTACATTCATCACAGGCAGTAAAATCTTTTACTACACAGTGTAATTGCATTTGTTTAAACTTTTTAACTAACTCACGCATGTTCAAAATGCATGTTTAAAAAGGTATATTGCATTACCCATCACACAAATGTATATACAAAAATGTATGTAGAAAATGAAAACTGTGTGGGTGTGGTTAAGGGGCAGCTTGATGAACTGCTCCCCCTTCAACACTCCTAACCAGCTCCACCACTAATACAGAGCTAACATCATGATCCAGCTTGTGTTGGTAAGTGTCAGAAGTCAGGGACTAATAAATTAATTATGATTACTGTAATTTAACTTTTGATGTTATTTATTTACATTTTATACATAATAATAATATACATAATAATAGTTAGCATCATTTAGCACCTGATAACCCGAAATACTGAATAAAACATATAAATATATATGTTTGGTATCTAGTTTACGATATCTTAATTAATACTGTACAAAAAGTTATTGTTAAAATAACAAAGACTATTCATTTATTAAATGATTGTAAACTTTTGAACCTGTTATAGTACATACATACATACACACACACACACCACACACACACACACACACACACACACACACACAGTGTATATATGCATTTACTGGAAGGATAACCTATTTCTGTGTGAGTTAGCATGTTGTGAGGCATGATAACAATTTTGTGGGTGTGAGTATGTATTTGTGTGACTAACAAAGGTCACTGCACAGCATGATACTCATGGCTTTACCGTGAAAACCCTCTTGCTTCTCTGAAGTCTGTTCATGAGTCACTCAATAACAAACACATAAACTCACATGCTCTCTTTCACACACACATTTACATCCACACACCACATGTTCAGGTGCATTTGTGTGTATTTGTGTTTGTGTGCTCTCACCCTGGTGATTTTGTCAGCTGTAGTGAAGCCATGTTTCTCTAGGTGCTCAGCAAGGTTGAGAAAGGTGTGTCTCTCCAAATACTGACAGTTACTGAGAATGATGAGGAGACGCTGTTCCTGCAGAGACACACACACCAAAGCAGCTGAGACACCTCCACAAAACACTCATCTTTAATTAAGGCCTTCAATGAAGATCTCAATAATGATGTGTGCATGTATAAGAAAAGCCATAAAAGATTTCACTGATAACTTGGTGAAATCAGATCTTACAAATATGTGAGTCATTAAGCAAGCAGCAAAGGGGGTCCAGGGTTGAGTAAGAGAATGAAAGAGCAAACGTGTGAGTGAAAGCACAGAGAAACAGAACAGAGGGGAAAGGAATGGCGCTTTCACAGCAAAGAAGGGGAAGCCCCATCTGCAGCACAGTCCCATTTCATACTAATCTCAGCCTCTACAACTCTGCAAAATGGAGCTTCATTTTCAACTCTCTGTACAGCTCACCCCTACCAACGAGGATTCAACACAATATCATTCAATGTAAACATAATGTTACCCTGGCTTTACACAGTTTACTCTCATGAAACTTGCTCAAAACATAAATTACACTAACTTCAACTTTGCATAATGTTGCATAACGTAATGTGCCATAGGCCTCAAATGCAACTTGTCAGAAACTCAGCTGCAACTGTCTTATATTCTTAAATCAGCCAATAACAAAACAGCAATAACCTTGTAATCACAAGGAACAATCATTTCACAAGATGGATTACAGATTAGAGATGTAAATTATTAACAATCAACATTTGTTTAATCTATGTCACTGGATAGCTTTCCAATAAACAACAGTTCTTCCTCAAATATGAAGGGCTATCGTTTAATTGGAGGAATTTTTTTCAATTATACACATGAGGGAGTAAAGGTAACTAGTTATGCTAGACAGACATACTAAAACAAAGAAAGACCAGTAGCACACAAACACAAACTTCTACTCAAATGGTAATTAAATCCAATTTAATAGCACTTATTATGCTTTTATTCTAAAAAGCTTCATGGAAATGATGTTGCATGCACCTCAAAGCATGTATGAAGTTTCACTATGTAACACTAAGTCTGTATTCCATCACAGGCTGCACATTCACCTACAGAAGGTTAGAAGTACATTTATACTTATATTCCAACAGCACATTTTAATGTAATTTAGAGACAGTAGGACTGAAGAGTACAAATGCAATGTAACTGCCACATATACAGCACTGAAACTGACAATATTAAATGCATTTTGTTGTTGAATCATTTTCCTCATATTTGTCTGCTGTATATTTATACGCAAGTATAGTATAGCACGGTTGTTATGAAAAACAGCAGTTGCAATTTCAGATATTGGTAACTGGAGGGAAAACGTTGCACTGGTGCATCTCTTCTAAACAAGGAAAAAGGAGGGTGAATCTTACTGGTGAAGGGCTGAACTCTTCGTGAAGGCCTCCAAAGACATCAGGTGATCCCATGTCCACAGACAAACTAAAATTGAGACCAAAGTCATAAATAAACAGGTAAACACAGACAGGAATGCACACACTGCCTCTCACACACTGAATGCACTTACTGGGATGTGTCAACGTCTCCATCAGTCTTAGTGCTCAACTGTTCCAGACAGTTGATAAAAGCCTGGGGGGGAAACAAAACAAAACAAAACATTAGCACCCCACAAATGCAAAATGTATATAATGCGTAAATAATGAGAGAAGGCCTAAAATCCATCTATAGTGCCCAAGAAAGGAATGATATACACTTTCTAAACTGTAATGCAGGGCATCCACATTTTTTCGCACCACCAATTAAAACAATGTAATCTGAAGAGCAGCTATGCCACAAATGCAATTCTTCATCCTCCTCGACACACAGTACCTTCATGATGGCCACACATAGTTTACAAGCCTCGTCCTGAGCCAGCTCCTGCTGAAAAACCTATCCGGTAGAGAGACAGAGGGAGAGAGATGAAAGTAATATCCATCTAGATATGAGACTAGAAAAACAAACATCAAGCCATCGAGATATGACCATTATTATTTTACGTGTAATAATTTATACTCAGTTGATCCAAACATGTGACCAATTTCTAACAGCAGTCATATTAATGACTGTCTGTTGCTGTTTCTCAATGAGAAAGTAATGGAAAAATATTATGAGAAAGCAGTGTTATGTGGAAACAATAACACAACCAATACGCTTTTTACATTTATTGTCTAGTAGTTACTGATTTCAAGCCCTGTTTTTCAGTATTTGGGCCCCTAATTACCCACTTCAGGTAATGTTAAAGTCCCTGATTACCCATTTATGATTGATACTTAGTATTATGTTATCCACCCCCAATCAGTTAACATGTTAGCGCAGCAGTTAACTATGTTACTGGACACATTGTCTGTAACGTATTCCTCATGAGAGGAGTCCTCGAACTTCGATATCTGCAAAGTGTAATTAGATGACCTCTAAAATAGGATTGCTGCTGCTAGGTTGTTTGCGTTGCCTAAGAAATGCCACTGTCAATCATTTGACAATCTACTCTATTTGGCTTTTATCTACTTTATTAAATTCTATTAATTTATACATTTCTTGCAGATAACACTGGTAAGTGCTTTTCCAATGCATATTTGAAACCATTTTGATAAACTTCATCAGATGTACCAGTTATAAACAAATGTAAACAGTGATGCTTACATTGACCTCTCCAGGCTTGCACTCCATGGGTTCCTTAAGGGACTGCAGCATCTGCACCATACACTGCTCGAACTGTGCTGGCTGATACAGACAATACGTACATATACATAAACACATGGGGTGAAAACACTCACATTTTGGCATAAACGTATACTTTCTTATGATTATTACAGCATGAATAAAGCAATACCAGTGATGTGATTCCCTCGTTATCTACAATCCAGTCTTCTTTCTCAGGAAGTCTCTTCACATCTGGACAATACACATGATCAAAAAATCACATAAATACAAATTAATATGAATGTTCTAAATATAGGATCACGTACGGAGGTTATGGAAGTTTACTTTCCTCCCTGTCTCTGCATGATATTAGGTTTAGAATGCTTAAGATATTATAGTAGTGCTGATTTCACTATATAGTCGTTCTAATTTTACGAAACATAGGCATTGAATTTAACGGATAGATTAAGGACATTAAAATATTATTAGTAGTCACTCCATACAGTTAGGGTAATCCCCACACCCAGAACTTTCCAGACACTGGCTTACACTAGAGAAAATAAATCCTGCTCTTTACCACCCTCTGCTGGCCTTCACGCCTAAGACAACACTATATCATGTAGATTATTCAAATACCCATCACTGAAGTTATTATTTACAGAGGGGAAAACATGTATTCGATACACTTCTGATTTTGAAAATTTTCTCACATACAAAGAATGGAAAGGTCTGTAATTTTTATCGTTGGTACACTTCATCTGTGAGAGACCTTTTAGATCTTTCAGGTTTCTGAGCTGACGCTAGGCAACATTGAGATTCAGCTCTCTCCAAAGACTTTCTATCAAAATTTCACGATACATGACCCCATCCATCCTCGCTTCAATATGGTGCAGTCGTCCTGTCCACTTTGCAGAAAAGTACCCCAGAGTTTCCAGTCCTACGATTGGGACGATGTCCCAACAACGATTGTCACGGTTGGGACGAGGTTCTTGGGGTTGTACTAATCCTTCTTCTTCCTCCGAACACGGCGAGTGGAGTTGATACCAAAAAGCTTTAGTTAGTCTCATCTGACCACATGACCTTCTTCCATGCCTCCTCTGGATCATCCAGATGGGTGCCCTTGCTTGCCCTGTAGGTTTTTAAACCATGACAGCGTAGTGTGTTACTAACGGTCCTCTTTGAGACTGTGGTCCCAGCTCTCTTCATTGACCAGGTCCTCCCATGTAGTTCTGGGCTGATTCCTGACCTTACTCAGAATTATCCTTACCCCAGAAGGTGAGATCTTGCATAGAGACCCTGACAAAGAAAGATCAACAGTCTTCTTGTGTTTCTTCGATTTTCTAATAACTGAGCCAAAGGTTGTTGCCTTCACACAAAGCTGCTTGCCTATTGTCCTGTATCCCATCCCAGCCTTGTGCAGGTCTACAATTTTGTCCCTGGTGACCTTATACAGCTCTTTGGTCTTGGCCATGGTGGAGAGGTTAGAGTGTGATTGATTGAGTGTGTGGACAGGTGTCTTTTATACAGGTAACAAGTTCAAACAGGTTCATTAATACAGGTAATGAGTGCAGAAAGGAGGGCTTATTAAAGAAAACTAACAGGTCTGTGACAGCCAGAGTTCTTGCTGGTTGGTAGGTGATCAAATACTTATTTCATGCAATAAAATGCAAATGAATTATTTAAAAATCATACAATGTGATTTCTTTGATGTTTTTCTTAGATTCTGTCTCTCACAGCTGAAATGTACCTACGATAAAACTTACAGGCCTTTCCATTCTTGGTAGGGGGAAAACTAGCAAAATTGGGCAGTGTATCGTATACTTATTTTTACCACTGCATCTGCTCACTGTGCCTGAATGATTATATTGTCTATCTGCGTCTCACCCTCTGAAGTCTGCTGTAGGGTGGTCAGCAGACAGTGCACACGAAGGTCCAGAAGGAGGTCCTGGATCACCTGCAGCAGATCATTGGGAATCTCTAAAGCTGAGAGAGCCTCATGACTTAGCCTGAGAAAGACAAATGCATATAGAGATTATAAAACAAAAAAGCTTTATGCTTTTCTTCATTAAAAATGTCTGGAATATTTAAAGAGAAGTTGTGTCCATAAATATGTCAATTATGTTTTATTGCGGCTCTTTATGCAATTGGTGCTACCTCTGCAATATATTTTCAAATCTATAAAAGCTCCTACTTACCCAGTTTGCTCAGAAACTACTGCTGTGCATCCACATATAAAGGTAGTATTATGCTTTTTTTTTTTATTACAGTTATACAAAACATAGCAACCGCAAGATCCAATGTGACATGCTGATCCATTTTTACTAGGGACATACTTTAATAAGTTTAATAAGCCACAATTTCTGACATTCACTGACAGCATATTTTGGTTTGCAGTGACTCCACCAGTATTAACCCATCTCACCTGACAGTGTGTATAACCTGGGTGAGCCAGGCTCCAGTGAGGATGGTCTTAGTATCCCAGCCACCATAGAGGCGCCTCTGTTCCTGAGGAAGAGTGGTGGGTAACAGAGCTCCACGCACCAGCTGTACTAAATGTCGAGTTACTTCCTCAATCATGCCCTACACACACACAGACACAAAAACACAAACATTAACTAACTGGTATTTTGCAACTGTTCCTAAACAAAGTCTGCAGTTGACTAGGCTTGTTACGATCGTGAGCTTATAGCTGTTGATTATCTGTCAAATAAATATTTGGATTTAATATTTGCAGTGGTGTGAAAAAATTGTTGTCATTCGGCCACATTGGAGGATTTTCAAGCATGTGCCGCCTTTTTAAGGTCATGCCACAGCATCACCATAGGATTCAGGTCAGACTGGGCCACTCCAAAGTCTTCACTTTGTTTTTCTTCAGCCATTCAGAGGTGGACTTGCTGGTGTGTTTTGGATCATTGTTCTGCTCCAGAACCCAGAGTCGTTTCAGTCTGAGGTCATGAACAGATGGCTGGACATTCTCCTTCAGGATCTTTTGGTAGACAGCGGAATTCATGGTTCCATTTATCACAGCAAGTCTTCCAGGTCCTGAAGCAGCAAAACAGCCCCAGACCATCACACTACTACCACCATATTTTACTGTAGGTATGATGTTCTTGGCACTCTGCCATGCAGGCCGTTTTTGCCCTGTCTCTTTCTTATGGTGGAGTCATGAACGTTGACCTTAACTGAGGTAAGTGATGCCTGCAGTTCTTTGGATGTTGTTGTGGGGTCTTTTGTGAGTTTTCACTGCGCTCTTGGGGTAATTTTGGTTGGGCACTCCTGAGAAGGTTCACCACTGTTCCACGTTTTCATCATCATAATGGCTCTCACTGTGGTTCGCTGGAGTCCCAAGATCTTGGCATGATCTCTAGCTTTTGAGTATCTTTTGGTCTACTTTGCTTTGTCAGGCAGGTCCTATTAAAATGATTTTTTGATTGAGAACATGTGTGGCATAAATCAGACCTGGGTGTGGCTAAAGAAACCACAGTTTTGTTTTAACTGGGGGGCAAACAAATTTTCACACAGGGCCATGGAGGTTTGGATTTTTTTCTCCCTTAATAAAAAAAAATAATTTAAAAAACTGCATTTTGTGCTTACCTGTGTTGTTTTTGACTAATATTTAAATTAGTTTGATGTTTGTCATTTAAGAGTGAAAAAAAAACAAGATATCATAAAGGGGCAAACACTTTTTCACACCACTGTAATTGCCTTTGTTCATGTCATGCAATTAAAATAGCTAAACTGAATTAAGGTAGATAAGCACCTAATGATAGTCCAGAGCTGACATGCTTTTTCTTGAGAGTAATTTAAGCATTAGACTCGGGCATATTTTTATAATAATATTATTATTATTAAAATAGGCTTCGAAAAAAATATAAATATTTTATTTAAAAAAATAGAGTAAATTAGTTGTATTACTTTCACATATGTGTATATGAATACATATGTATTAAGCTACAGCGCAGCACTGGAGCAGTAACACTCACTTTGAAGTCATTCTGTCTCTGCCTGGCATTCTTCTTTAACTTCTCCACCTGGCCCGACTTCTCCCCGGTCTGTCAGAGAGCACACATTAAACCTTGCTTTTACACAATCAAAACAAGTCAAAAGATTTTATTGTGAGAAGATGGGCATGTGATCATACCTCACTAAAGAGGCTGCCGTTAACATAGGAGATCCAAAGCTTCCAGAAGTTTGGCAGCTGGCTGATGACCACATCCGAGAGCTTCTCCACAAACCTCACCTGCTGAGGGCTCTTATAGTGCCAGGCTGAGAAAGATAATTAAAAATGTGTGTTTTTTAATTTTTATTTATTTATTTTTTAAATAACAATCAAACAAAAAAAAAAACATTTACTTACACCTCTACCTCATGCTCATTGTAAATAATGATCAAATTTTTATTGTGAACAAGCCAAACAATACAGATTTAAATACCCTAAACTAAAATAAAAAAAAACACAGATGCTGTAGTGATTATTTTTATTATATTAATGAAAGTATTCTAGCAACATGAAGAATTTAAGATGTCTTGCAAAGTTTCTTGTTTCTACTAATTCTATATAGTTACATAAAACAACATCTATTACGTTTTAATTATGTTACACATGCATTTACCGCCATACTGCTTTTATACTACTGACAACATTAATTCCAAACCTTTCAGCACCAGTATACATATCAATGAATGGTAGCAGTAAAGTTCCTCACAGTCATCTCTGGGTGTCTGGAAACTGCTGCCTCTCCTTAAAGATGATGTATGACTGATCCTACTCAGAGCAGATGAGCGAAGTTCTCCATCCAACTCTAGCCCTCCGCCACCCACTGAGAGCGTAACACGGTATGAGGCAAACAGAAAGATGCACAGAACAAGATGAAAGATATAACTACTGTATATTTTTGTCAATGGATTAGTTGGTCTCTTATGGCTTTAATTAACCAAAAACCTGCTTTTATTTAGGCAATGCACACACAATGACTTTTTGTCCTTTATTAATAAAATAAATAAATAAATAAAAATATTTGGCAATGGCAAAGTGCAGATCACGTACCAACAGATACGAGACCTAATATGCCAATAAAATGATTGTAACCATGTGTGTAAAGCGTGTAGTTTAACAGTGTAGCACAGATCAACAGTTTTAAACTGCAGGTTATCCCTTTAGCCAGCACTTAACTCTATCTGCAAAGCTAAAATAGGTGAATTAACTAAAAATCAGACAGTCATATGCTGTTTTTCAATTTTGACTGCAGTTTGAATAAGATAATAGTATCTCACTATACAGAGTTTCTGCCCTAGGCACAATCCATATTCTTTTTCAAGCACGTTTTACACATTACAATCAAAACAGTGTTTTTAGATGATGCAGTTGATGCAGATTTTTTTGGGTGGCTCATCATGTAGTACTGTGTCTTGGCTTCATATAATGTTAATGGTAAACTGTCAGCAAGCCAGTGAATTAAGTCATTGCCAGTTTTTTAATTAAATGTTAACAATAATGTTAATTAATTTTTGTAGCCACAAATGAGATAATGTGCTTGGGAGAGAGAGAAGAAAATGAAAGACATTCATGTTTCTCTTCTCCAGCAGTAGATGGCGCTAAAGGAATTACAGTCGATGCCCCTTCAGTTTTCTCTTGATGCTGGGAAAAACTCCAGCACCCACAACACCAGATCTTAAAAAACATCAGCCTATGGACAGTGACACAAAAAACTTGTTTATGTCTCTAACATGTACGCACATACATTTCTCAAAGAACAGATGAATCAAAATTGCATTACTACAGATGGAGGTGTCCCTTGTCTTTAGCAGTCTTACTTATGGGTGTCCCCTAACAAGTCATTTACAAGCATCTCTCTCTCCTTCTATTTCTCCATCTCTGTCTCTATTTCTCTCAGACATTCTCTGTCAAACACTGACCGTTCCCCTCCCCCTCTACTCTCTAGAGTTGAGCACTTCCTGTTCTCTCGAGGGTCACGACTAGACCACACATGTGCTGTTCTCTGTCTAAACACACACTAACACAAGGGCACACAGCATTCTCCTACGCATGCAGCCTACTCAGAGCTACCACACGCAAGAGAGCAAAGATACCATTACATCCGCAGACCATAAAATCTGTTGACCCTGATTAAGATTATTCCGCTTCATCATTCAGACCATTAGTGGATTCTTTAAGATCAAAGGCATTACCAAATTGGTGGGAAAATGACTGAAACGTGGGACCCCTCTTTTGATAAAGTGTAAACTTGGGTAATAGAATAAATGTTCTTGTTCCATGAAGTTTCCCACTGCAGGAAATTTTCTGGTGCTGCATGCTTGAAACAGCAATACGCCAGCAAAAGAACCCATTTCTATTTTGTAGACAATTTCCATATCTGTGCATAAAGTGTATTAATACCAGACTAAGGATGCACATTTTCACAAATTCCAACTTATAACCAATCGTTATCGTAACAATATTGTGATTAATCACAAACTTAAAACCTTGGACGTAACAGAGAACATGAAACACACTACTGAGTTTCATATGAATAAAGCTCAAGGCTTTACTGAATAAAAAAATTATTTATCCAATTTAAAGCATCAGTCTTTTCTAAACTGAAACCTGTAGTATTCCTGAGTGGGGAGGGGATAGAATACTCTAATAAATGGTACTGGTGTGACATTACCTGCAATGTCTTATATACTAATCTCTTCTGGCCACATCAGACCTGTTTACACACTTGAGTCACACGCACAACCTCTAAAGAAAACATCCAAATGATCTGCAATGTTGCTGGTGGTGTCGCTAGTGACAAGCTACTGTGGAAACTGAAATAACAGAACAGCACATGCAACGTTTATCTGCTCATTAACCTGTTGTCAAACCAAAGAAATACAGAAACAAAAAGTGAAGAAAGCTTGTAAGACAAAACAGACCAAGAAAAAGTCCACAGTATCATTGTTGTGGATCTGGCCACCTGTAATGTACCTGCGGTAAAAGGGTAGTACTGTACAGTTGGATTTTCTGTAAAGCAAATTAGCCAGCTAGCTTGTTAACACTGTTGTTTTTTTCTTGCCTATTAAAAAAAAAAATCACAGCTTGGCACTATTCATAGATCATTTCAAGTGCAATCCTTGCTGTTGTTTAGTAAACGCAACCAATACGACCATCTAAATAGATACCTGACTAAGTGGATGCTTTATATAGCTACTGGATATGTTGACAATGTTGACAAGCTGTACATGATAAATAATGTTTGTTTCCTTCTGGTGAAGGACATAGCTGATTAATACTTTCTACCTGTTGGCTGTGAAAAGGAGGAGTTTTCTCTCTAAATACACTGCTCTGACTACTCATTAGATTCATCTGCTCTAAAAGGACACCTCACCATGCACATTTTAAAAGTATTTTTATCCATATGCTTGGTGCAATTAAACATTCTCACCAGAAAGGTCAAAATCCTCAAATCCACAAAACTAAACAATCCTGTCTAATGAGGGATAGCTTGAAGACATTTGCATAGTAAAAAAAAAAAAACACAACAAAAAAGCCAGTATATCAGTAGCTTAAGGCTAGTCTCAACTGAAGCAGCATGATTCCTACCTAGTCAACTGTTGAGAAAGAAAATGTCTGTTAAACAAAAGTTGTAAATGTAGACTACTACTCCGATTTATCGGTCACTGATGCTAGGCTAAGAACTATACAGTAAGCAATAACAAAAAGATAGACAATGTACAATTAATTGTTCTACACCTGAACCTTATGCCAAGTACTGATATTTTATTGTGTAAACCTAAAGTAAGGCTTTTATGACCATGTTGGACACTCTGTCCTTCGGACCTTTCAATTTCACTTAATAAAAATATCTGAAGATAAAACAGTTTTTATTTAAAAAAATACACTTTTTACTGTCGTTTCTTCTTGGACTGTTCATACTGTGGGTGCTACGCATTTTTGAGTCATGATGCAGTTAGTTTGGAAACAGAGGGTGTTTAGATGACTACATAGAACTCTTTAGATTAACACTAGCAGGCTAAAAGTCCAGCACTAATGTGTGTGTGCATACCTCTCTGCTCTTTGATGAAGTCTTCTTTACAGTTATGCATCAGCTGCAGTATCCACTTGTGCTGTGCCACAATGCACTGCCAAGCAGGGTCACCTGGAGCGTGCAGATCCGACAAGTACCTAAGAAACAGATACATCTTCATCTAGCTGTCGTGAGTTTTATTTTATTGTGTAAAGCCACTGGCGTACGCATGCATGCGCACACACATATACACACACACTACCTGATGTAGCGTTTCTGGTCATGAAGAGTAGACGGTGTCTCCAGTAATTTATCTAGCAAAAGATTCCTCAAAGCACCAATACGAGTCTCCACCTCGGCATACACTGCAAAAATACCCGAACACCACATCATAGGTTATAGCTATAATGTTCTAATCCATAGAGAACAGATAAATACAGAGTAGATTATTTCCAAATGCATGGGAGTTACCTGTAAGGCCAAATATTATGCAACAGCTTTAATAATAGTGAAATAACTGACTCAGAAGACGTAATAGTGTATTTAATATAAGTTTAGGTTAAGTTGCTAAATATTAAATACTGACAGTTCATGCTGACAATGCAGATGTCCATATGACAGAAGCAATATCTATTATTGCAGAATTATTTGTACATATTAAAGACAATACAAGATACAAGATATACCTTTTTTGAAGACTGGAACTTCTGTGTTCCCAAACAAGGACTTCGCTTTCTCATAATCATTTATTACCACATCATAATCTCCCTAAGACAGAGGGGAAGAAAAACAGTTTTGTGGCACAGCATCAGCTAACAATACTACCAAGATGTATTTCCTCACATTTACTTTTGGATTTTTAGTTATTGTGCCAGGTACAATGCAGAGCAGTATGGCACAGAAAGCACACCTTAGTGCTGTTCTGTTAAAAGTAGCTGAATACACAGTAACAATGTGTAACTTGTCAAAGTGCTTGTAGTTTGTGTATTTAAACACCACCTTCTGAATGTTGCGCTCAATGTTGAGAGGCAGGTTAAAGAGGAATTTGAAACGCTGCAGGACGTTAAGTGCATTGCGTGTGGAGTCAGCTTTGTCTTTTCGGCCCAGAACCTCCTGAAACAAGGTGTCAGCTGTGTGGCTCGCCCCTGCGAGAGAGTAAGAGAGAGAGAGACAGAGAGACAGAGAGAGAGAGAGAGAGAGAGAGAGAGAGAGAGAGAGAGAGAGAGAGAGAGAGAGAGAGAGAGAGAGAGAGAGAGAGAGAGAGAGAGAGAGTAAGAGAGTAAGAGAGAGAGTAAGAGAGTAAGAGAGAGAGAGAGAGAGAGAGAGAGAGAGAGAGAAAAACACATTAAAAAGGGTTGGAGTCCTCTGCTCCCAGATGAAATCCATTCGGTCTGTCTGTTTTGGTCTCTCACTCTCTGCCTGGGTGGCCAAGGCTATGCTACATACACTAGGTCAGATTCTTTTAATCAGACCGAGCCCTCCAACCACAATAAAAACACTGACCAGACCGGTCAGCCAAATTATTCGCATTTTCCCCCCACACAGCGTCCTGGATTGGTTGAGAGAGTGACAGGCAGGCAAGAGGAGGAAGGGGAGGGGGTTAAGGATGAAAGCGTGTCAGTGCGATTGGTTTATTTATGTGAGCTGCAGGAAACGATCATGTTTATTGTCCTGCCATCACATCAGTCAAATTAGCATGCAGCAGGAGAACACGGGGGCTCTTTTTCCTCTTTCCTCTCTCACAACGCACACAAACATGCATTCACACATGTATAGACAAAGTTCATGAATACCACATAAATGTGGTTCTGAGTTTTCATCCAAAATGCATTCCTTGGCATAGTGCAAGCTTGTTCCTTATGGTTCCTTAGGTTTCTGCTTCGGCTGTCTGCCTTCACGAATAGGTTTGCGTGAGTGTTACAATGTGCACATGTGTTAGGGCAAACAAATTAGTGATCTTACTGTTGAGGACATTCTCCAAGCGTTGGGTCATAGAGCCTTCCACCTTCTCAGTGCCATCTGACTCAAGCTTCTGGTGAATGGCTGTCATAGGGAAAATGGGGAAAAAAAATAAAAATAAACAAAAAACAGACAAAAGAAGAGGAAAAATAACTGAAAATGCTTTTTTTAAACAAAACTGGCGCCACCACATGAAATCAGCAGCAAAGGGACTCTGCACTGTGTATCATATGGTTTTACAGCATTCTAATGTTCTGAGATTTGAAATAGATAATGTCATCATAAAGCAATGGTTAATGCTACAGACTTTTTCCAACAGTAAACAGGAAGCAACATTTGTATATTCTTTAAAGTGCTGCGTTTCTTGACAGTAACAGTGCTGTAACAATTCAGTTACATTCAGTTGTAGTGAAGGCTGCAAGCGGCAAGGTGCCCTAACATGGCTCAGCGACACATATTACTTAAAGCAGCCAAAATGGTAACACTTATAATAACACTTTCACTCCCCCACCAGATATCTGGCCACGGACGTGAATATAAGGTGGAACACATAACTACAGCACACACACACAACAGCAGGCTATTCTGCACATGTTCCCATCCTCCACTTCCACATATGATTTCAATGGAAACCTGGTACGCTATGTGCAGCCTACACACACACACACACACACACACAAACACAAACACACAGAAACCCACACAGACTGTGCCCTGACGTCAGGGCTAACCTCTAGGCCCCCGGGGTCCGGAATACTGTGCAGTTCGTTTCCTGTGTCCCTGCTCTGTGTTTTGACTCAGCCGTTTTGAGTTTTGGGAATATTCACTGGGAATCTGAGCAGCTTCCTTTATATGCTCTCCCACTTCCCCCTCAGCACAATGACAGCCTTATTACAACCTCATCCAAACATTATTGCTGCCACGCCTCAAAACCCACCAAAGCGCCCGTCAATCGCACACACGGGCAGCCTAAAATAGTTCTTTCTTTGTTTGACCCCTGACTGGTGACCTTTTCAAGAGACAAATTCAGAAATGCTAAGGCACATGTGCACACAGTCCATTAAATTTTTCGAATCACAGTTTCAAAGGACACCTCTTACAAAACACTTGCTTAAATGCCGGTGACAGTTTAAGCTATCAGAGAAGAAATATTACAACATAACAGCACACCAGGAGCCCAGCCCAACAACCGTGATTTCTAGAATTGGCGCAAACAGTCATTTTACAGGCTTTAAACACACAAATAATAATTCTCAATATAACTCTTGTTTACATTTTCTAAGAAGCCACAGTAAAAGTATGCATCACTGCAAGTCAAAATTGGATTCAGTAGGTAGCAACAATGTTCTGAGTGAACAGATATGCTTTAATTTTAATCAATGTCTCAGTGCATACTGACTGTGCTGGCCATATCTCTTACTTCTTTAAAAATAGAGATTCAACTGAAATGCTCACTCTAAACAGCGTTCATCTACGAATAAGATAATAATTTCTTTAGATTTTATGTTATTACTTTGCAGCTCCTTTGCCAACTCCAATTTTACACACAGATATGTTTTACACTGCCAAATTTAGAATCCTCAAATAAAAAAAAGGATTACAGAATGTATGATGTATTGAACTAAGCCAGTTATATTTTCTTTGTTTATTTTAAGTTGATGCCTCATGTTTTGTGGCTTTAAAAGGACAAAACTTATTAACCTAAAAACACTTTTCATTTAGCATAGACATTATTTCGGCCAGCCCTAGTTATCTGCCTAACTCAGACACATCTGACCTCATTTTAATAACCAGGTTCAACTGTGCTAGGTTTTAGCCTTTCAGGATCAGAAGTGATTACTGCCTCTCATTCATTTATACACGTTATTCATGTATACATTTATATTATTTATACTCATTCATTTATATGGCAAAATACAACACAAATGTTTTTAAAATCATATTAAAAACACAAAGGCATATATACTTCCCTAGTACATACTAATTAAACAGGTAATCTTAATAAACGTAAGTATGAGTGCGAGAATGTGCTTCCATGCATACCAGCCAAAGCGTCCTGGGCTTCAAAGAATGTGCTGAGCCCTCCTTTCACGTAGGCCAGACTGCCCTCATTTTTCTTACTGGCCTGCTTCTTCAGAATTCCCGCTGCCATGCGCAGCTGCTCAAAGCTAGCAGGAAGAAACATTATTTATGTTATTCTGTTAAAGGTCTTTAGAGACCAAACATGTCATGGCTGATGGACTACACGTTACTGGAGTACTGGAGTAAACGGGAAAATTCTCGTCAAACAGTTCCCCTGAAGAAATACTTGCTTTTTCTGAATGATGACATTTTACACATTTTAAGTACAACAGATAACTCTGTGGTGGAACACACGAATGTGCCGACTAACCTGGTGCCAGAGTGGTTCTCAATTAGGTACCAAGTGGCAGAAAAATTCTCACTGGTGAAGTCTCCACTCATTCCTGGGAACATACTCTCCAAATCTTTTGGTGGAACCTTTGCCCTAAAGAAGACAAAGTGATTTACACATCATTTTGTGTTGCTGTCTGGATGTCAGGAATACATAATGTATTAACAATGTTAGTACGTTTATTACTACCAATGTAATTGTATGTTTAACGTATAAATAATGTATTCAATATATTATCTACATACATTATAGCTTATATCCACGCGCACTCACGCACGCACTCACGCACGCACTCACGCACGCACTCACGCACGCACTCACGCACGCACTCACGCACGCACGCACGCACGCACGCACGCACGCACTCACACAAATGGCATTCTGCATTTAGAATGATGTGGTCATGGGAAGGAAGGTTTTCACATCCTATGACAGGAAATAATCAACCTGTGACATCATTCAGGTAGACACCCCCCACACACACATACACACACAGGCTGTTTCTAGTTTCTGCAAGACCTCCTTCCTTGTAAACAGAATGATCCATTTCTGTAAACAGTCAGCACAGCTTTTTGTGCTTGTGTGCAGAACTCTCCAGCATGTGTGCATTTATGCGTGTGTATATGACAAAGAACAGGAGCATGGGCATATGATGACAAATTTACATTTCTACATATATCTGCTCCAGTTGTGTTTGTGAAGTATTTTAAATGTAAATAAAACTCTTTTTACTGCATATAAACTAAACTTGTACATTTTGGTGAAATACTACATGGTGTGAGTGTGTATATGTAAGTATGTGTATGTTTTTTTACACACTTGTCAATCTCAATGCCCAGTGGGTTGGCTGGCCGCAGAGACAGAGGGGAGATGCCTTTGTTCCGATCAGTTCGCATGTCATAGTAGTTCATCTCGTCCACCCACACAGCAGACTGGTCCAAAATACCTACCATACATTCATTTGTATGCAAAACACAACACTGTATTAGAGGGAGTCTTTCACAATCAGTGATGTACAGACATTTCCATTAATGCTAACTTGTTATCAAACAGATTTCACATTTATGTGGCACAGATGAATAAACCAGCTCACCGCTTAGATATGTGCTGAAAAAAACTCTAGTTAACTACTCTGAAACTCTGAAAACTCTGAAAAAACTAGTTTTTTTGGTTGTTCATTAATGTTAAGAGCTCTGAGCTAAAGCTTTGTTACCACTTGATAAATTAAGTTTTCTTTGTGCATTCTCAGGGTGACAAAAAAGCACAATTAAATTCTTTTCTGTTAAAATATTCTATGAAATATTTGTTAATATAAATGGGACAAGCCACAGACAGCATTAAGCCTCCAAACACTTATAAATAATACTACCCCTAATCAATCTAGACATGAGAAACAACAGTTTGTATGATGGACAGGAAAAATATGAAGCAGAAAAGGAAGAACTGCTGGTGGCAAACAGTGTAACAAAACTGAGCCATTTCAGTCATTTCACCACTTCAATTCTTTGCATTGCTACTGCTTTTCAGTTTTGGTAAAACAATTATCATAACCATTATTTTAGTCAATCTATTGCGTTTAGAGACAATATTGTGTCTAACTTAAAACATATAAATGTTACTTTGGCTACAACAAAACAAGTGCCTTAATGGAGCACTGGTATCAAAATCTGAGCTCAGACATTGTGTGTCAGGAAAGAGATCTTAATATATGATTGCACATAGAGCATGCTGATGAATGTATGTCGGAGAAAAAAGGAATGCGCAAATGCATATCCTGACCTATTTTCTCATGCTTCAGAACTTTGAAGGAGACCGTGGATGTGCCTCTGCCGCCACTCCTGGTTGTGACAATAATCTCGCCCTTGTCATCTTTAGCAGGACCAACACGACATACAATCTTACTTGCAGACATCCATTCCGCCGTCAGCAGACAGTTATGCCCACAAATAGACAGACCTGTCAAGAGTGAGGCACAGAAACAGGATTACCAATATTATTCTTAGCCTAAAGAATGCTGGAGGTGTAATTTATGAAGAATATGAAAAAGTAATGGATAAAGTATTTAACAAAATGATAAATACAAAGAATTTCCCTCTGTATAGTATTGGTTCTTTTTATCTTCTATGCCCCATATTACCAATAAGGTCATTGGGTCCAGTGCCGAGGTTTTCCCCCCGGATAGTGACTTTAGTCCAGGGTGTGCCCTCATTGGGTGAGATGCCAGTTACCAGAGGAGGCTGCCGGGCACGAGACATGGTACACCCTACAGAAAGAAGAGAAATAAACGGATAAGTTGTATACAGTTAGTCACCTTGCAAAGTTTAGGGTGATAGTAGCTCCTGCAGATGGCGTTATACAAGGACGACTGGGCTATAAGTAATGGGGTGCGCAGCAGGATTGGTGGTACAGTGCAGTGAATGTCTTGTTTCATGTGTGGAAAATGGGCCACAGAGTAGATGGTAATGATTTGCAAAAAGAAGTGATTGCATCTGGGTGTGCCAAAGGCCATAGTGTGAAGGAAGTAGCTAAATTGGCTTTGATGCATATGGTTACAGGTCTACCAGCAGTGGCAAAAAATAAATAAGTAAATAAAAAATAATTGCAAAAACAAAAAATAAGCATTATGTTTTGCAGATAACCACACATAGCTTGATACAGGTCGTACATCTGAGAACAAATAACATCATGACATTTTCACACACCACATGATAAAGTTTTTCTGATATTTTTAAACCAGCTGGATAAAGATGATATTTCATTTCTATTACATGATAGTTAAATAAACCATCTAACTATTATTGACATAAATCAAATAAGACAATGGAATTTAATCCACTACTTGCTACTTCAGAGTTTATGCAGACTCTCCTGCCCACTTAGTGTCATGGTTGTTTAGTATAAGATTCCAGAATTCTCACTGGTTTGCATCCTTGTACCTTTATTTATTTATTTATTTTTTTTAAAGTTGTGCTAGCATATGCCCTCCTTTTTTTTCTCCTTTCTGTAAATATAAAGTTCCCAATCTACAAGCATGCTGGCATAGCAGGGTATTCAGCTCTGTAGGACCACTCATTAACCAGGTACTCCAACATACACAGCACTTACACAGCAAGGCAGAAGAAAACACTGCAGAAAAGAACAAATAAATCAGTCCATCCTGTCCCTGCAAACCAGAAGGACACCATACACACTGTTTGAACTTCAGCAGTGCTTAATCTATGAATGTATATTTTATTCCCTCCAGGGCCATTATTGTCTCCAGGCTGCTGGAGCCCTGCTGGACTCTGTGTGGCCACAGAGCATGTTTGGGTGTCTGTGTGGTCTGCAGTACTGTCACAGGGGGGAAGAGGCAGAGAGGGAGGAAAGGAGGGTGGGAAGGAGGGAAAGAGAGATAGAGGGAGGGGGAAGAGGGAAAGATAGAAAGTGAGAAATAGCGTTGGAGGGATGTACAGAAACAGGAAACCTGAAATGTAGCAAGCGAGCAGAATACCTTTTCCTTCTTCTGTTGATCAATGGCTGACACCAAAACTGATTTGGTATTTTTGGTTCTTTAAAATGATTACATTTAAAGTTTGTTATTGTAGGTACAAACTTCTCTCTACACCACTTTACTACCCTGAAGGATGAAATACAGGTCAAATGCAAAAGTTAACACTCATAGTAAAACTTCATGTACTCTATCTTTTACAAAGAACAAACTTAAATTTAGCATTTTTCTGCTAATTTTAGAACACATCAGTTTTTTTTCTGTAACATCAATTTAAAAAGTACACTCATCGTCAGAAAATATTTGCAGCCAGAATGAATCAACTGACAGGAATAAAACTGGGTGGGTAGGTTTAACGTTGTGAGACATGCAAATGATTTCAGTTTCACGCTCAACCACACATAAGCAAGGACGGGTCTTGTCACTGCACCTGACTGATCCAACAGCCATGACTATAGACATTCAGCGAGCACAGCTGCCCTACATGAGTCATCCTGTTAGTGCCAGCACCACGGACAGACAGTTGCACCACACAGGACTACGTGCACAAAGTCCGTTACCAAGACTGCCCCTAACACTGTGTCAGCGCCGCCAAAGACTACTATGGTGTCCTGCAAGACTTTCATAGAGTGACTAAGAACGACAGTAGGTCATCCTCAGTCCTGCTTTTGTCTTTGTGGAGACGACCATCAAATCCATGTGTGGAGGCACTGTGGTCAGCGCTAACGGTTTGTTGTTACATGTCACATGTCCAGAAGGCCTGATGTCACTCCATCTCCAATCCTATCGTAAATTCTGCAGGAACTGTGTAAGAATATTCAAGCTGAATGAGATGGATTATCATAGGACATCAGTATGAACCTCTACGAATTTATGCCGAGGCGTCTGGCATTTTGTGTCAACAAACATGATATTCCGACACCATACTGAGAGACAATACTTCTGTATGTGTAGCTCAATAAATATTGCCCATATCAGTCTGAATTTAATCACTTCCGTCTGGGTGGAGCTACTTTGGTTGATGAGAGTATAAAACACATAGAACACATTTCATGCATTTTTCCCAATATGTTAAATTCAGTTAATAAACAGCAACTGTGCATTAAGGTGTGCTAACATGGGTTATTTGTAGTGGGGTCTTAACACATTTTCAATAAGAAAAACATGTAACACAAAACATGTAATTTGACAGGAGAAACTCAACAATTGCAAACAACTGTACACAGTCGATGAAACTTTCATTATTCATATCTTTTTCAAGCTTTTTTTCCCCTGGTATGAGCTTGATACTGACACTAGATGTCAGAACAGTGTCATCTCTATTTATTAGTTTCAGTTTCGGGGGAAAATAGGAATCCTGTCACAGAGTAGTGGTCCCTGGGGGTCACTCATTTGAAAGTTTCACATTTTTAGGTTCTCCCTGAATTAGTCGATGACCTGAAACAGGTCTGCCATAAAAAGCATGAAAATGTGCACATGTTTTTATACTATTTGTTGTACACAACAAACTTAACAGAAGTGGAAGACAGACGCTGCAGTCCATGTCTTCAAAAAACACATGTGTACACCACTGCTTGTATGCATCATACCTGAGAGCTGCACTGAAAGGCACAAGATGTTTTCAACAATTGAATTGACATATCTACTTCCCGGACACTTTTTATCACAGTTCATGTGATATTTAATCACATAGGAGTTAAATATTAGCTAGCTTCTTTTACTGCTGGTAAGCCTTTTTTCTTGTATGCACGGTCACTCATGCAGCCACTTATTGCTTCACCTCATAATGACAACAAGTTATCATCAGGGATATTCCTCAAAAAAAAGTGGAATCATTTAAAAGAACTATCATTTGCAGGAACTATTACTTATAGGAGTCCATAAGGTTTTAAATGTGGTATTACATCCTGATGTCTTCCTCAAGCTTGTGTTCAATTCATAAAGGGGAAGAGATGAAGACTTAAAAAAGCCTTACTTTACAAAACATCAAAGAATCAATAGTGTAAAACATGCATATTGCTAATCCACCCTCTTCTTCTTTATCGTGAATTACATAAATACATATAAATCCATATTCTGGACATTTTTTTTTACTTCGTTCATCCTTCTGTATTGCTCTTAATATACAAGACCAATAATAACACAATACAATGTGTAATATGCATGATGTAATAATATTACACAACACCCTCTGCACATGGTGTCTTGGAGTGGCACGTCTCGTACCCCACTGATTTGCCTTAATCTAATCTGCCACTACAAATTTCTTGTATGTGTAAACATGCTTGGTCAAGAAAGTATGCTTCGGATTCTAATGTCCAGGATGATGGCATGTACATATTTAAGTTTTTTTCCCGCTTTGATATTACGTATCTTTATGTGTGAGTATATATTACTGATGCTGGGATCAAACCTTTATTTTTACCACTGCAATTTTTAGGCAGTAATGTAATCCATGTATTGTGTGTGCATGTCACGGCTGTCAAGTCTACAGACGTATATAACAAAACAGAGTAGTCTGGTATACTAACACATGTACGTCTTTAGCTGATGCACCCTGTGAAGAAGTCGGAGGATTAAATCTCAGCCTTCAAAGTCAGCTATCTGAAGAATACCTGTTAAAGCCTAAATGCGTACACAGACATAAGATATAAGACATAAGACAGCTCTAAAGTGTGCGATGCTGTAACCTCCCAGCACTATTCCTATTAGACGGCTCTGATGAAAGGTGTACACATTAAAAACTGTGTATACTGTAGCATAATCCGAGCAGAGAAACCCGAAATATTCAAAACCAGCCAACTACTAACGTTACGTTACTGCATAAGAGAGTAAAATGGGCAAACTGGGCGTGTCAGCTTGCAAAAGCTGAATCTGTCTTCAGATAATATTATGTTTCAGACTAATATGAATACCAGTGTTAAAGTGGTTAATCCTAAATTCGAAAATGAATCAATTTTTGTGGTTTAAGATAAAAACACCTAGCCAGAAAGCTAGCGAAATGAAAATGTCTGTGAGCTAGCATATAAAGCTAGCACCGGAGAGCAGAGATTTCCCCTCATTTCAGCACGCAGAGAAACACATTTACAAACAAACTGTTTACAAAAGCGTGTACACGCCTAAAAGTTAGGTATCGTATCTGGAATGCGTTATGAAATTATGTAATATTGAATGAAAACTCACGTAATTTGCCACAGTTCGCTGTTTAGCAGGAAGACGGGCTCTAGTTGTTTTGGTCGCTGAATTCACATCCGGGTCACTCGGGTTCTGGCCCCGCCCCAAGCAAGCCATCAAAAAGTAAGATCGTTTTTTATTATATAGCGCAGTAATTGGGTATTTTCGGAGGATGGAGCCTGGCTCTGCGAAATTATGTCAGACAAAGAGAAAGAGAGAACTTTCTTTTCTTCCTAAACGCCACTGTAGATTAGAAATACAGAAATGTGATATGTGGTGATATATGTGATGCATGATCATACACCATGATTTGTTGGTAGTGTACATACAGTACAGTGGTGACAGTCTACATACAGCAAAAGCATTTGACTGCCTGAGAAAATTGTAAATTATATGTGAAGCTAAAAACATATGTGAAATGTATCATTTGTTTATTTATTTATTTATTTTTAGCTATTTGACAGTAAAATAAAAAAACTGAAAAATGTAACAACATGGCCATCCAGGTTTTGGATCATTACTACAAATACATTTACTGAACTGGGCTGCCTGGAATTCATTTGTTCACTATATTATTGATTTTCTCTATTAGTTTAGTTGCATTTATTGTATTATAATTATTTTTCTAATAAAAGGCAAATAAACAATTATTGCCCAGATAAACAGCTTTGCATATCATGTTTTCAGGTGGAGTAAGATTCCCCACTGCTCTATGTGAATTAATGAATGATGAGTCCCATACAAAAATCTGATATACATATGATAAATGGGATTTAAATATATGACATATTTTATAATTTATGGATTTTTCTTATGCCCAGCTTAATTTGTTACATATGAAGATATGCATGACATACATGCCAACTTATTTTTAAAAATGTGGAGAGGTATATTAACTGAAACAAACATATATGTGTAATTCATATATTAAACAGAATATGATATTGCTCATATATGCTAGCTACATCACACAAGGTTTTTATTTTTTGTTTTTTATCCATATACATCCTAATGATGTGAACATTTGTAAACTAGCCACATCACTAATCCCCCACATTGCAAACACACTGTAAGCTATGCAGAAAAAAACATTAAGCATTACAATCTATTAAAAGGAAGCAGATAACATAACAGTTAAACTGTACTGGTACGTATTCAACCATATATCTACATATTGGTATGAGCCATATATTGTTCATATATGATGAACATTTGATACTCACATCTAAGTACACGACATACGTGTACATATCATGTAAAATACATTTCTTGCTGTGTGTCCGTTTATATCCATGTTTATGTCCACGTCTTACTTCTACATACTACAGGCTTCAGAGCTACCTTGTGAGTTAAATCTTGTGAGAAAAGAGTTGTTTTCATCCGAGTCTGGAAAGCATGATAAGAAAACTGTAGCTATGAAAAACTTTTCTTTTTTTTTACTTTTAAGGTAATTTGCCAAAATTATTAAATTGTAGTTTGTTACGTAAGCACTTCAAATAGTACTTTAAATGCAAAGTGAAAAAGAGAAAATAAGGCAGGGTGGTGAAGGGCATGGAAGTAAGAGAGGCTGTCGAGCCCTTTCTCAGGAAATGATGTGAGTGATAGAAAAGTAAAACATCTTATTGTGCAGCGCAATTCACTAAATTCTGTCCTCATACACAGAATAAACATCCTGCAATTATGTAAGACTTCCAGCAGGACAAGAGCAAAAGAAACATGCACGCAAGGGGCACCAAGATGATGTTTTAAAATGATTATTATTATTATTAAATACATTTAAATAAAGAAGTAAACCAGCACAGCTGCTCCATTGTTTTGTTTTAGATAGGTTTTACTGGTCGGCCCTTCCAGTTTATGTATATAAATTATTTCTTGTGTGGTTCCCTCCAGAATGACTGGCACCAATGCTAAAGATTTATTTCTGATTATAACTATTTCTGATCATAAATCTGTTATGTTTATCCTTTGTGAACCCAAGCGTATTTAATTATTTGTAGAGCATATTATTATTATGGCATTTCTACGATACATAATGAGTATCATTTATAAGACTATAGTTTTACTACTAGGTGTCATTATAACCATAGTAGCTTTGCTATTGTTTTTACTGATAACTTTGCTTTTTAATTTACCACAATTATAATTTTACCAATATTCATGCATTAAAGCCTACTATACATTGAAATGGGCAAGTTTTGTCATGATATTGTAATACGAAACTAAATAAATCAGGTCACGATAAAACATTTATTTATTTATATAATTATTACATACTAGCTACATATTAAAATTTACATTTGCAAATGACACGCTAAGTTCAATATAGTTTTTTTTTTACAGTAACACTGAAGTAGTTTCATGCAAAATTACACCACGGTAAATGTAATACATACCATAATACAACATTCAGTGTAACATTTAATGCATTAGTTGCCATAATGCAATGCCCATGTTAGAACATATATATATATATATTTTAAACTATTACACATTTTTAGTATTAAATCAAAACAGTATTCTCTATCACAGTCATTCTGTCACACTGTGTGCTCTTTTGGATTCAGTAAGGCCTTTTCAATATGAATATGAGGTTTTATGTTGCGTCTTTCTTTGCTTTTCCATTTTTTTCTGGGAAAATGGTTTCCTCCGTGGCCACCCACACAGCGCGCCGTCACGCTCTGCTATCCAAGGCGAGGAGACTTTCCCCCTGATAAAGTGATAAGGCCTTGCGGAGTCTCGGGAGAGCCCGAAATCTTTTAATTATGTCGGCTTAATCTGCGAGATCAAGAATGATTTGGTCTTGGCAGTTGCAACATGTTATGTTGCCTGTAGGAGAACGCGAGCAACAGAATGGTGGTGGGGGATCAGTAACATAAACATGAACACTCACTGCTGTTTATCAATTTTGTTGAATATCTCAGGAACATCCATAACATCATCTCTTGACCTATTTTAGTGATGGTTATGATGACTGTGGTGGTGATGTTGGTGTGTTTATATGGTAACCTTTTCTTATACTTCTGATCATTAACTTTCACCAACATATGCCACAGTCCATCCAAGGTGGGCATATAAAAGCTGAAACCGAGACGAGCAGTATTGTAGCTCATTAAACCTTATATATCCAATATATCATGGTGATCTGTACCTCATATCATTCCCCTGAAGATCCACTTATGGAATATTTATGGTGCTAAAAGCTTAATTCGTTTTGTTACTTGACCATTTCCATTTAGTTTCTGTACCTTTAAAGCTGATATATGTTTAAAGATGATACATGTTAATGACTGGTTGTTCTGTATTGTTTTCATTACAGCACAACATTTTGAGTAAATAGAAGAGTCTGTGAAATTTTTAACAGGAATCTCTGAACAGGCATTTGATTTGTCCCCATTTTGCTTTTCCCTGTTTTGTTTTGACAGTGTGTACTGAGCTGACTTCACAAGTTTATGCAAAGACCTCTAACAAGTAGATCAAATCCACCTGAGACTTGTTCGAATGCACGCTACAGTGAAAGGTACAAGACTGAAAAAGTGTTCTCAGACACTGGCCCCCACTCTATGCAAACAAGCTGACATCAGAAAAACAATCTGTTGGAGCAGTTTTTGCAGCGTTGTCAGGTTGTCTCCATCAGTGGACTGTACGCACAGGGGAGTAAAAATTTTCTTGAAATGCTGACACTATACGATGTTTCCCCCTATTAAGAAAGTCCACCTAATATAAAGTTCTATACAAATTATACTAGCAATACCAAAAATGTCCTAAGGCCACATGTCTGAACCATGAACTTATATCAAGACTACAAATATGGACATGAGGCAAGTAGGGATTTTAGAAAGTGACCGATACCGGAATATTTTAATGCAGATGAGAATGAGAAATTAAAAGAGTTGGATTATTTAGATTCCAGATTTTCTCCTTATAATAATATACACAGTTACAAATACAAAAGATCCTATATATAAACGTACATTTGTCAGATACTCAGTGTGTGCGTGTATAATTTCATGCAGAAATATAGATGTATATATACCTATATATGACTTATATATAGGCATATTCAGACCAAGTATGGTTGTGGCTGAGTGTCTTTCTATTGTTCAATGTGAGTGATTCTGTCTCAGTGTGTTCCCATGGGCCCACCGCCAGGAGGGAAGGCGCCATGTAAAACACACACACGCACCCACACAGCATAGATGCTCAACCCTCACCAGAGCTGTAGGAGGAGTCACGATGATTGTGCTGGTAAACAGTTCATCAGATGAACTGCACTTTAAAACCTTATAGAGAATCTGGTCTGCACATTTTAGTAACATGATGGACAACTTGAAGCTCTCTTTAGAGGGTGAGAAAAACTGACATGAATTAAAAAGTGTTGAGAAATATAGGAACCCATGAATGAAGAATATTAAAATATCTGACTTTACCTGAAGTCACTAATGCATGACCCTGTAGTAAGGATTTGATTCATGTTTCATGAAGAAAAGAGCTTTTCTATCGGTGGTGAAAAAGAGCTTGCATTGGTGAAAATGCGAAGGGATTAAGAATGTAAAACTGAACTGTGAAGGTTCCAGAAGTACAAGAGTCCTTTGGTGTATGTGACAAAGTTAACCATTAGGGGGAGCCTTCCAAACAGGGAATAATGAATAATGGTGTGTGTGTGTTTGTGTGTTTGTATGTGTGTGTGTGTGTGTGTGTGTGTGTTTGTGTGTGTGTGTTTGTATGTGTGTGTGTGTGTGTATGTGTGTGTGTGTGTGTGTGTGTGTGTGTGTGTGTGTGTGTGTTTGTTTGTGTGTGTGTGTGTGTGTGTGTGTGTGTGTGTGTGTGTGTGTGTTTGTATGTGTGTGTTTGTGTGTGTGTGTGTGTGTGTGTGTGTGTGTGTGAGTATGTTTGCGTGTACCAGGTTTATGCCCCATTGTGAAAGCTAAAACCTGTCTGCACCTTCCACAAGCTGGTCCCCGCAATGTAAGTCAATAAGCTAAAAGGTAATTCCATTTTTGAAGGTTAGCGCAAGGGTAGGGTCAGGGTTAGGCCTTCTCCTTTCTGTAGTATTCAATAGAAATCCATAATAATTAAGGCTGGGTGACATTTTAATACACTGTAAAGAGGGGTGTCTCCTGGGAGATACTACTCAAACATCTTTTTAAAACATTCCTTTGCTAGATTTTGCAGTACGTAGGTGTAGCTTTCCAGCATTCCTTGCTGTTGGTTTCTGTTAATAACCCTTTATTTCTTCATCTACAGTTCATTTCACGTGGGTTTTTGTTTGTTGGTTTGTGTTAACATGCTTTCTTACAGCACAGATATGCCTGAACGCCTTTGAAAAGTTTTGTTATTTTAACTGGTGGTGACATTTTGTGTTTCAGTTAACAAGTTCATCAACACTACGTTCCTGTAAGCCTTTGGTATTAGTGGCCATAACTGCTGTAATTTTGTGTATAGGATGTGCTTGATGAAGTGTTTAAATCTGTTGTTATTAATATGTTAATAAGCAAAAGCATAAAAAAGTACAACAGCGACACTGAACGCTGAATCCAAAGCTTTGAGTTCAATTTCAACCAATTTTTAAAAATATTTTCAGGTCTGTGCTTTGTAAAGCTCTAAAAACTGCTATGTGTATACATTCCTATATGAGTGTAAATTGGACATTTAACTGTTAAGCAGCCAAGTATCTACTTTATACTGTGTATATAAATGTATATATGGTACTGTATGTAACTACTACCTTGTAAAAACAGACTACAATAATAACCTGTTATACTTGTATGGTATGGGTTATGACAATGCACTGTTATTATTTAATGCAGTGTCAGTACTGTAAATAAAAGGCAATATAATGCAGAAACATATGTATAACACAAGTATCAACTAACTTCTCAAAGATAAAAGATCCACAAAGAGTTCTTTTCAGTGATGCCATAGAAGAAACCTACAATTTTTGGTTCCCTAAAGAATCTTTCAGTGGATGGTCCTTCCAAGATCTGTTTAAAGAACCCCCATATAACATCACAATTCTATATCAGTTACAGCTTTTTCCCTAGAACTGTATTCCCACACCAATAACCATTTACGAACTTTTATTTTTAAGAATGAGCTGATCATCATCACTGGTAATCTAGGATAAGAAAGTTCCAACTTTTAACTTCCACAGTGCAGGACCTTTCAGTGACTGACTGTGTTCTTATAAAGACAAGGGTGTGGAAGTTTGTGGAAAGTGCTCCACCTCACATCAGAGAGTTTGGCTATTTGGCTGACGTTTTCTTTTACCTGTGAGAGGCATCAGTAATGGGCTAATAAACTGTATCACTGTACAGGATACATATTTGGTTCCTTTTGATTCCACTGTTTAAATGGATGATGAATGGACTGGTGGATTTCTTTGTGGTTTGTCCTGTGATGGATTGGCAGCTGCAGCATCCCTCACGACTCAGAAGGACAAGCAACTGAAAAGATGAATGAATAAATAAATAAATGAATGAATGAACTTTACATGTGTGTTAATAGATGATGTGAATGTTGTATTAAAGAGTGTAGAGTAATTGCTGTGCACTACAACTAGAAGTTTGTGTATGAGAGAATGAGACAGAGAAAGCCAAAGAGAGAGTGAGAAATAGAGAGATACTTATCAGGGCCAGTTTTTCGAAGCTTTGATCCGTTTAAGAGGGGAGATGAAAGGCATCCTGTCCAGCCTTTAAGAAAAACAGAAAAGTGGCAGGGTGTTTTGCTGCTGTGTGATTTCACAATGCTTCAGTTGTAAACACTCAGAATTTCAGTGTGATATACGGTTTAAGCATAAGTCTACCAAACTGCTTCAAAGTCAGTTGAAAACTAATTTCAGACTTTTAACTGACTTGAACTTTTGCCTAAAATCCTTATACATTAAATTACCCTATATTTTAGTTATGTTAATAAAAATAAATGGCTAATAATTTATTTTTGTCACAAACGAAACAATCATAATACTATCAAACTGCTTTCTCTGTGTGTTTTGTTTTTAGTTTTGTCTGAGTGTTTTGATAGTGACCATTTTGGCTCATTTTGACATAAAAAGCCAGCCAGTATATGACTAATAAACGCAGCTATACACAGTTGTACAATATTATGGTGGCTGTTTGTGGGTGCACAGCTTTTCAGTAGCACAGAAGCTTGGCTATGCAGTTAGAATTTAAAAGAGGTTGATGGTTGATGTGTGCTGCTAGTAAAAGGAGATTCTGTTGTTTACATGGTTGTTTATTAGTTTAAGCCTGAGCATGTATTTTATGTGTTAATCTGTGTAGGTATGTGGGCTTGGTCGGGTTGATGGGGTCACCATCAGTGGGGTATTTATGGCTTTAGATGAGCCTGCTACTTTAATGCTGAAGGAAGTGGCTATTATGCCTGACAGTCCATCTGAATGAAGCCATAACATTTTTCATGATACCACAGTTAGCTCCGACCCCACTATGTGTTTGCCTGAGAGCCAGTCTATGAGTGCCCACTCTAACCGAAGCTCTTCACGTATTACTCCACCACATACACACATAACCCAATAATGACATCAGCACTTACAAGACAAAAATAGCCATAGGAAGCAGCGATGTTATAATTCTACAAGTAAAAGACTGAATAAATTAATGTAATACATTTCATTTATTATTCTAGTTCCACAAAAACTAAACTGAAATATAAGCTAAATAGTTGCACAGCATCCCAAACCACACATAAGGACACTAAACACAGACACCATGAGTTTAAAACACAGCAACACAAAGTGCTAGGTACATAGGCACCGAGGGTATATTGTATGGTTTGAGACACAGGGTTAGATCAGCCAATCAAAGGAAGTGTGATCTGCTGCACCATTTTAAATATGGTGGATAATTTAAATACAGAACAGGGAATACACAACAAAGTTCAGCTTCACATAAAAGCAAGTTAACAGCTGTGGTGATGTGTGTAGCCATGGGATTAATATAACCTGGAATATCACCTAATGTGTCAGCCACTGCTCGTATTTGCGATGACCAGGAAATTCAGAACTGATAGATAGATAGGTACTTTATTGATCCCAAGGGGAAATTCAGAAATTGTTCCTTGACCTAATAGAAGGGAACTATTTTAATTTGCTGATAAACAAATAAATCATATTTCCTGTCCTCATGTCTATGAGCACAATACAGTGTGCCCAAGGTTCATATTATAGAAATGCCTTCTCATTTGTTACTTAAAAACTGAAACGATTATCTAACCGCAAATAATGTGTTTCTGTAGTGAGCATTCTCAGGATTACATACTGGTTTTCTCACATTGGGACACATTTACATCAGGATTTAACTGCTCACCATGTGACCATGTGGAACAGGGATATATAGCTTTAAAAGCTTCACTCAGCAGTTGGCCTATTTTTGAAAAAAAAAAAATCCACATATTTTAACACACAGCAGTTAAAGGTTTCTGACATGACAAGTTTGACTAATGCATTACATAAGAAGTGTACTATTTTGAAAGTGAAATCTTTGATTTGTAATATCCTGTAACTACATTGATTATACATAGAACTTTATTCAGTAGTTCAAAGTCAACAATAATAAATCATAAACTACTACTGCTATTATTATTATTATTATTATTATTAGCACAGTCTTAGTTGGACAGGATAGTGTGATGTTGATTACAATGTATGGCTCCAACCTCCTTATCTGCCTGTGTAAATCACTGTCTTATTTTCCTGCTAATATAAACCCAATCAACAACCCACTTATATCTCTCTTTCTCCTGCCTACTCAATCACTTAATGATCATGTGACAACAGCTGGACTTCGATCCATTTATAACAACAGAGCATGATTTAGTGATTCTTACTTTGGACACATTTTACTCAACTTTACAACAACTTGTGTTCATGAGTCTGGGGCTGTGGAGTGGAGAATACACTAAACTGCACAGGGCTGCACAGAGTTAACCTAAACCATGCAAGGCTACTGCATATCCTGAACATTGTTGTCTAAAACTCAGAGAAAGCTGCTTTTTAAGAAACTAGATTATTTACCTTTATATATCAAACCTGAAGTAGGACACCTGGGCGTGATTATAGACTGTGAGCTCTTTATCTCGCATGTAAAGAGAGTCACTAAAGTAGATTTTATCGTTTCAGACATATCGCTACAGGTCAGTCTTTTCTATCTCGGAGCGATGCGGAGAAACTTGTTTGCGCATTTGTCACAGAGTTGATTACTGAGTTAATGGTCTTCTTACTGGACTTCCTAGAAAAACAACCCAACCCCTACAGTTGATACAAAACACAGCAGGCTGGATCCTAGGAAAAGAACAAATACAAACCTCATATCTCTCGACATAACGCGTTAGAAAGAGCTGCCCTAGCAGCCTGCATATGTTAGAGTAGATAGAGGTTTTGCTACTAGATTTTAAGGATCTAAATGACCTAAAAGCACCAGCTAACCTCACAGAACGCCTGTCTGTTTATGTTTCAACATGTGATCTTTGATCTGCAGATAGTAACCTTCCTATTCAAAAGTGGCGAGACCTCTTTCAATTCCACCTATAGTAGAGAGTCAAGCTCAGTGCACACTTTTAAGAAACATTAAAATATGGATCTCTTTGACTTGGTCTGTGTCTGTTTGGCATTGAAAGAAAAAAGATTATTTATTATTATTATTATTATTATTATTATTATTATTATTATTATTATTATTATTATTGTAGTAATAACAATGTAAATGAGTAGACAAAGGTGCTGTTGGATAAATGAGTGTTCATATGTGACATTATAACATAGAAGTTTGCATATATGCTTGTGTTTTACCTAAGCAATAGAACACTAGAGGGAGTATGACATGTCAGTCAGGCAGTCTCATGAGTCATACAGATTTTATGTAACCATGCAGCAAAAAGTGACACCAACCTGTCACAGAGTCAGGTTCACCTCAGCACCTCCAGTATTAGTCCTGTTCATCAGAAATTGACACCGTGTCAGCTTTCCAAAGTTAGCTAACAAGTTAGCTTTCTGTTGTAGTATGTGTTGAAGTAGAAACTTGGTAATGTTAAACTCCAGCGTCAAGTCAATAGCAACTAGGGCTCAGTCAAATGATACAGCTAGTGTCAAAATTGTATTATTAGAAATATTGGTAAAGATAAAACACTCCTGAACCATGTTGTGTGTTCACAAGTGTTTTACCTTAGATAGATAGATAGATAGATAGATACTTTATTGATCCCAGAGGGAAATTCAAGGAATATTGTTATATGTTATATTGTTTCTATAGACACTATAATTTCTATAGACACTATAATGTATTGTTTCTTTTATTCCTAAAAACATATTAGCAGGGAATTCCACTGATTATTCAGTGCTTAAGATACAAACACCCCACACAGTGGTTTAATGTGAAGTAGTTCATTGTAGAGAAACTGCTCTGATTGCTTTACCGTGATGGTGGAGGTAGGAACCGTGGAAATATATTAATGTTATAAAAATTTAATTGACAATCTATAAAGACCACAGAAACTTTACATACTCTGTGTTTTGTGTGTAATGTTGAAGATGATAAAAGACTGGTAAAATAGTGGTGAGTTTTCTTGAGAGGACTATTTTGCTTATGTCATGGACCTCTCCACTATTAATGGATGTAAAAAACAGATATTATCTGTTATTATTAAAACAGTTGTAAAACAACGTCTCAGGCATAAGACAGCATATTAATAATATTTTTGTGTATAGCATTCCATGAGGTAGCACATACTACTGCTACTGCTACTGCTACTACTACTACTATTACTACTGCTACTACTGCTTCTAATAATAATAATAATAGCAACATGTAATAAACTCTTCCGACGTCTGGTTCCTATCACCTCCACTGTGAATAATTCTGGCTCTACAAGTTTCTCAAGCCTTTCACATTCAACCACTGTGAATGGCTTCCTTTACATCCTAGCCATTTAAATATGCAAAAATATTTTTAAAAATCACAGGAATTTCCCTTTAAGATCTGTTCAAAGAGTGAAGCAATTTAAACACTCACACGTACACACATATTTACACTTACACACACACATACACACACACACATACAGGATGGAAATGACGCCCCTCTTTATAGTCTTTGAAATATCAAAGAGACCTGTGGTGCAGGTCATGGGAACTCAACAGCACATGGAAATACTAATGACTTATTGTTCTCCAGCATGTGTGTGTGTGTGTATGTGTGTGGTGTGTGTGTGTGTGTGTGTGTATAAAGAATGACCTGAGGGGGTAAGACTCATAGGAACACTATTAAGAACAGTGGGAGGATGCAAATAGCCCATGTAGAACAGAACTCAATGACCAGATAACAGGCACTGTACAGACACGAATCTAAAACAGTGCTGAACACTGAACTCCATGCACATATGCCTCATTTGTTAACCTGTAAACTTCTTATTTGGTTAACAGTTTTAAAGCTATTGTAGGTGTGTTCTGGATCCTCACATGGCTTTCAGTTTCTATATACATTTAATTGAATATCTGCTGAATGCACCATAACGTTTCTTAACCCCAAGCTCAATTCCAAACCCCACTCCAGCCCTTATCCTAAATCTTACTGATACCTCCCAAAACGTTTTCTAATAAATCAGCTGAGCTTTACTAAATACTTTGTTCCCAATGTGAACATCTGTTGGTAATCTACAAAGGGCTATGCAAATAGAGTATGATCACAAATTACTCTGTAACTACTCTGTAATAGTGACGCTCTGTGAGCTCTTTATCTCGCATGTAAAGAGAGTCACTAAAGTAGATTTTATCGTTTCAGACATATCGCTACAGGTCAGTCTTTTCTATCTCGGAGCGATGCGGAGAAACTTGTTTGCGCATTTGTCACAGAGTTGGTTACTGGGTTAATGGTCTTCTTACTGGACTTCCTAGAAAAACAACCCATCCCCTTCAACTGCCACAAAACACAGCAGTCTGGATCTTAAGAAACGAAAAGAAAAAATACAAAGCTCATATCACTCAACATAACACGTTAGAAAGAGCTGCCCTAGCAGCCTACATATGTTAGAGTAGATAGAGGTTTTGCTACTAGTCTTTAAGGATCTAAATGCTCTAAAAGCACCAGCTAACCTCACAGAACGCCTGTCTGTTTATGTTTCAAGTGATGGACCGCATTTAATTTCAGATCATAGTTGATTTCAGGGGTATTTCTTTTATCATTTTACATATGATGTCAACATTTGTGAAACATTTTGGCTTATCAGAAAAAGGAAATAAAGTGAGGGCTGATATTTTGGCCCTAAAACTTAAAATAGGTTAACAGAATCAGAAAATAAATGTAATGAATGTATATCAGTAAACTAGACTTCATAATCTGTGTCCTCCATGTTATTTTCATAGTACTTGCCGAATAATATAAATGTCAATGTCTGAAACCTGGGGTTTGATAGGTGAAGAAAGAGGCCCCTGTGTAAAAATCACAGTGTGAATGAATATGTCTTTTCAATGGTATCCAACAGTTACTGTTGTGTTGAGGTAAGAAGATGCATGTGTGTGCATCAGGAACTGTGTAAGGTGTAGGTGTTCAGTGGGAGAGGAACTGTTGGCCTTTAGGTAAATTGGGAATCAATCTCCTCCACTTCTTTAATTACCTCCCCCTCTCTTCAGGAAATGGAATAGTACATATTTGCATGGACTAATATATGTCTGGTAATTTCAACTGTAAGAGCTGTAGTGCTGGGTAATAGTTCAGCCGGGACTCATTTATCATTAAACAGCCCAGGCAGGAAGGAGGCAGGTGCAAAAACACTTGAGACGGAGTGTTGCGTGTGTTTGTTTGAAAGATGGCTTAACAACTGGAATGTTATCACGTATCTAAACAAAGACAGTCAGAGAGATTCTGCCACCTCAGAGACTAAACACACACACATCCATACACATCCAGGTTTGTTTATCTACGTTGTCACAATGTGTGGGGTCATACATACATGCCAACAATAAAGTGTTAGTGTTAGACCGTTCTCATGGTCCAAACAGGCTTATGCACAATACACACATATACAGTCTATATTGTCACTGTCCAAAGGAAAATATGTATCTCCATTTTTGTTGGTTTGTACTTTTATGCATCAATTTATCACTGCGGCTGCCATTTACACTGTGTAAAAATGTCCTGATGAATTGACCAACAACAATGGTCCTAGAAGGATTCAACCTACAGAGTAGATTTAACACTGTGGGACATGTGAATGATTCAAGTTTCAAGCTCAGCTGCTCATGTGATGTAAGCAATGAGGGGCTTATCGCCTTATCACTGTACCTGACTGACCCAATAGCCACGATTGTGTAACAGTGATAGCCTCCATGTGCACCATTGGCAGGCACATACACAACACAGGACTACATGCCCTTAACACCATATCAGTATTATCAAGGACTGCAGTGGTGTTGTGCCAGACAGTCATGGAGTGAATCTTCAGTGATGAGTCCTGCTTTTGTCTTAGTGGAGAGGACCAATGAATCTGTGTGAGGAGGCACCGTGGTCAGTGTCAAGATGAACAGTTTGTTGCCTTGCATCACACTTCCACACCTTCCACAAACTCTGAGAATATTCAAGTTGAAACTGATTATAGCAGAACACCATGAGAAACCTCTACAACCGAGACATCTGGCATGTTGCGTCTGGCCGGAAGCCATACTGAGAGACAGTAGGTCAATAAATATTTCCCATATCAGTCTAAAGTCATCATCATTTATTGTTCCTGGTAACCTTTATCTTCCTTCCCAATAGCATTCCAATGTAACACTTCCTTCTGGGTGCAACTGTTCTTTTGATGGTAAGTGTATATAGTACTGTACAAATGTCTAAGGGACCTAGCACATTGTTTATACCCATTAGTGTGTGTGTGTGTGTGTGTGTGTGTGTGTACTTATAAAATCAACATATATTATTAGAACATATGCCATAACACAAATACAAAGCCAAGAAGAACACATAGTTAAGATCTCGTCAGTCAATTGGAAGACTAAAGTTTGGCTTTAGATATCTGCTGATTGCCTCCAGACATCAAATGAAGTTGTCAAATTCCATCACCAGCACACATGATTTAACACGATTCGGTATTGATAAGCTGAAACAAGCGCTGGAAAATAACGCTATGAGGAAACTGACCTTTTGAATGATATTTGTACTTACTGTATTGTACGTATCATGTTCTTTGTATTGTTTTTCTAACACCATTGTTATACTGTCACATGACCACTTCCAGCACCTCTGTTGTGACTGATTTATGTTGATGATTCAGTGATTGACTGATTGTGAAGTTTTAAAAACGTGGACAAACTTGTGTAAATGCTGCCTGTTGTGTGCTGTGGTAGATAAAGCCCTTATATCTACACTTCTCACGCAGGCTTGCTTTTCTCACACAGAGTGATTTAACGTTAGGGGTTTACCCTGAGCATTGTCACTGACAGGGTAGTTTAGCTAAGGATACAGCACCTCAGGTTTAACTGTGCACTCATTTCCACATTTGTCTGTAAAGCATACATATAGTTACATGTAGTATATTACAGAACAGGAACAGGGTATCTCAGTGTGGCACAGGGACTGAAGGTGTGTGTGTGTGTGGTCTGGTAGCTCTCCTGCTATAAGGTTGTTTACAGAAGTTAATGCAGAGGGCTGCACAGCGCCCCAGGCTTACATTCCAACACAATGTGTCACACACGCAACGAGAAAAAACACTCTATACACATCTCTCTGTGTACATCTCTTTCTCTTTCTTTCTCACTCATGGCATGACTTATTTTAATCTGAGTCAAAGTGATTCAGGAATAGGGCCTCTCTTTCTCTTTCTGTCTTTAGGCCACCTACATTCTGTACAGTGCTATGCAGATTCCACCCTTCATTTATTACATTTCAAGTCAGAATGGCCCAAATGAACCACGCTAGACCACCAAACCTGTCACGATCAGATAAACAGCTTACAGCTTTCATCTTTGAGAGAGAGGAGAACATCAAGCTCCACTCTTGCTTCCCCAGCTAGAAATGATTTGTTCTGTAAACATACTGAGAATATGCGATGCAATATTCTGTTAATGTTATCAGCAGGACATTTTCTTTTGGCTCATAGAATGTTCTTCCTAAAGGTAGGGAACCATTTCAAAAGACGTTCTTCCATCTCAGGTCTTAGTGACATCCATAAAACCTTTTCCCAATGTTGAGCTGTGAATGTTCTTTGTTCTTTGATGGCATCCTAACACAGTTAAAATGTTATTTCTTAGTGAACGTTTAACCTTATAGGAATATCATCTGAAAATATAAACATCTTTAAATTCTTTAAATTCATTCTTTATACATAAAAGACTAAAACACTTAATTTATAACTTTATTAGAACTTGTAGCCAAAGCTCTGGGAATGTTTTCTGCTAGCTGAGTCAGATCTGAAAAAAAAAAAATCCACCAGCGTTTCTGGTCATCTGTCCACCGTAAGAGAAAAAACTCAACACTATGAGTGTGAAAGGATGTGCAGCTGCCAAGAAGCGCCTAGTTTTACTAAGGAAAGGAAACAGACAGAAAAGGAAATAAATGTGAAAATCGCACACAGAAGCTGCTGGTGTTGCACTGGTGACCCCAGAGCCCAGACCTCAACATCTCTGAATGTGTTTGGGATCACTTGGTTTGTGAGAAGCAGGAAATACAAGGAGCTTCCAACTGTGCAGATCTAAAAGGATCCCTGCAGATTTCTTTAAAAAGACTGAATGCAAGAATGGAATCTGTAATAAAGACGTAACATTGAATTGTGCCTTTTGACATGATTCAATATGATATCCATATGTCTCATGTTCAGGATAATCTCAGCTCCCTCTATAATGAGGAACGCTGCAGCAGCTCCAGCAGCTGTAAGCCCTCTGCATGGCGTTTTTGTCATCGACTGACGGAAGAATTAAGAGTTTCCCATGTAATAGGTAAGTCCTTAGTGATTACCTGAGTGTTCATTGGTCAGCTTCAGACAAAGCATAGATGGACACACAAATCCACCAATTACACAGAGTGAGAGGCGGATGATGTGTATCTCAACCCCTCTTCATAGCTCCATAACTCTGTATGGGAGCCACTCACAATCTCATGATGAGATGGAATGGAAAGGGCAGTTTTGCGCTCGTAGGTCCCAGATGGCTAAATGTGTTTTCAATTTTTTTCCCTGGTCCTGATTTTTGCACAGTACTGTCTATCTTGTAGTACATCCACCATTCAGTGATTTATCTTTTGTGTGTGAACAGCCTATCATTAGCACTGGACTTGATGAGATACTCTGCTCCCTTTCCTGACAGTAACCTAGCGTGTCTCAAAACAAACCGTTACTATTACACACACATTTGAATGTACAGACAAGATGTCTCTGGCTGATATAACAGCCCCACCCGCAGGTAAAGGGCGTGTTTTTGTGCCTACGTGTGACTCACTACATTTTTTTCCTCACCTTGACATTTTGCCAGGCTGTTCGACCCTCAGGACATCAATAAGTTATTACACATACCTCCTAATGAAGGTATTTATTTGTTGTTGTATGCATCATTCATTATCAGGACCGATTCATTTTGATCTCTCAAGTTACAAGACAGAAAATGCTCATTACACATAATGAATGGGGTTACAGGAGGATTTCAGATTTACAGTAACGATGATGCCTTGTTCAACCTAATCTCTGTCATGGCTCATTTCTTAGCATAGCATGTAGAAAACAACAGAAAGCCTGCACGCTATCTGACTATGGTTTTCGTTATGATTGTTTTCTAAATCAGAGTTGCCCAAACATTTTGTCTTAGTGCCAAAACAAGTTTGCAAATGAAAGTTGCATACTGAATTTTAAACATGTTATATTATAACATTACTGTATATGTTTTGTCACTAAAAGTACATTAAAAATGCAATGCAATGATGCTACCTATCAAATTCGTACTACAAATAAAAGAGAGTCACGATGTCCACTCCTATCATAGGAAACAAGGAAATGTCCAACAGTGCCGCCTTCTTGATATAAGCATTAATAGTTGTTTACTTACTTGTCTAGAAAACGCTGCAAGTTCAGCATCAAACTTTACTTGCCAAGAGCGTCTCCAGAAGTACTTTTGTTTTTTGTTGCAATGTCAGTGATGGTCAAAATGTCCAGTTTCCAAAAACCATTACTGCATATCACATTTACGCTTCTGATCATTGGTTACCTGTTTTTAATTTAACGAGGAGCAGGACAGGAGGTTTGAATGCGCTGTTAGGGCAGTACTACTTCTTCATCCTCTTATGTTGGACTTATTTAGCTTAACACTACAATGACTCACCATTGCTGTACAAAGTGGTATTTGATCTTTGATAAACCATCAAAAATGTTATTTCTTCACCTTCTGTTTATATTTTTAGACTGTTTTCAAATATGTACACATTGTACCTTTAAAGTATAATCCCAAATAAAAATTCCCAAATTTCCCAAATTTCATTGGGTGAAAAGAAAGTTGAGTCAGACAGACCAGAGCAAACATTCTTATAAGCCTTGTTTTAGACCACAGAAACAGATTTGGGCAGCCCCTAAAGTTTTGCCCCTGGTAATCATTTACCAAAGACGCAGCTGCTAAAGGTATAGCGTAAAACCACTGGAGTATCCCTTTAGGGAAGCCTCTATTGAATAGAAACCAATTGTGGTTCTTCTATGGCTTTGCTTTAAGAAACTTTTTTACACCTTGATTTAGGAGTGCTGAAATGTACATGTTAGCTCCTCAGTAGTTTTTGAATTATTTAAGATAATAGCTCAGCAATATGCCTGCTATTTAAAGGTTTTAAAAACCCATGGAAAGATTTTACAAAGAACCAAAGGTGGTTGGCATTGCTCCAGGGAACCCTTTATATTTTTAGGGCATGTATTCATGAGAGTGAGTTGTTGAAACACGCACCTGCTAATGGGTCCTTGCACTTGAAGGGGTTAATGAGCACTACCGAAACTGGCACAGCTTTCAGTGGATTAACAGAACATGGTAAATACAGCCTTTACACGTATCAGTGGGTGTGTTGGTGTTGTTGTTATTTGAAAGCAGTGTTACAATAATGAGGACTGACCTGCCAATCCCAGTGATTCCTGACAGGTGCTTTAGGCACAGCTTCATTATGTAACAATAACTGCAAAGAACTTTTCCAGTGAAAAGATGTTGTACAAACAAACACCCACACACACAATCACAACCGGTTTTTATGGAATATGATGGCATATGCTCATACTTATGTTCTATATTCATTAGCTTTACAGATTTTTGTTACATTAAAACAGCATATTTTGATTACCATTTAAACATGCCAGCTATCCTTTACATTGTGTTGACCTTTTATGACAAACAGGCCAAAAACAATGCTCTAAAACTACTTTAAATAAAATCTTTTTTACATGAAGAAACATTAACGTTTACTTTATGTAATAAACTACTTATAAGTAATAATTTTCTAAGCCTGACAACTTTCAGTTTAAAAGAATTCATACTCATTCATAATTCATATGTTAATTTTTCAAATCCTATTATTTTACATAATGTAATTTTATTATGTTATAAATAATACATCAAATTTATTTCACATCACGATGTTACATTAAAACCATACTGGATGGCCTGACGTTATTTGTATTTGAATGATCAAGTAATATTGACTTATTTTCTTGCCATTAGTTGCAGTCACTTAATCCAGGCAGTACCATCTGGTCCAAGTGCACTTATTTTAGTAGAACAAACTGGTTCTAATTTTACATTCCCTCCTGGATTAATCAGAAAAGATGTTTCCGAAAGATATTCAAGCAACAAGCTCCTTTATTTTATCTTGTCGTACAATCTAATTAGCTCTGTCTTTCTCTCCTCATCCAGGATCCACCACAGAGGATGCTTTTCTCCCTTGAGCCTGGGTTCCTACAAGACTTCTTTGTTTTTTTTTGTTTGTTTTTCTGTAAAGCTGTTTTAGGACAACATAAGTTGTTGATTGACTAAAAAGACAAGCAATAAGAGAATATGGGGCGGAGTTACCCAAAATTCTTATACAGTACAAGTGATTCACATACCATGTTTAAGTTAAATGCAACTTTGAATGCACTTACATGTTTTAGGTGCTTTGCTAAACAGTCAGTTTGGTTGTAACATGACAACAATTACTGCCGCTACTTTAGCATTGGTATTAGAGAATGTAGTTTTGAGGACTTCTACTTCTCTGTGGGATTATTAGAAGGTTGCTTTTGTAAAAATGAAAGAAAAACAATACCAATGTAGTTACTTGACCTGAAAAGCACACAGCTAATGCAACAGTACAACTGGCATGATGAATATATTTATAATTACTTTGTTAAACTTAAAGGTTTGAGTGTATTTAAAACCTAATTCATAATTTAAAAACATAATTCAATTGATGCAACAGATTACCACAAATGATTTGAGTAAACTTATTTGGAGTTAGCAGCGCAGTTAAAGGATGGCAGAGTTAAAATGAAGTGATCCCAGCTCTGAAAGCCAATCAAAAACAGGCCAGCTCCTAAAAGCACCTCAGCCACGTCAAGTTCACATCAGGTTTAGTGAAAACCGAAAACATTACGTCACACATGCTTTATCCAAACGGGCATCTTTATTCATTTTCAATGAACTCGTTATTATCAGTGGCTATATCTGCCTCCACAAACCGGCCCAGAACTCCACTTTCAAGATCTCAATGTCAGCCTGAGGGAAAAGCTGTCTAGCTAGCTAATCTTAACTGAAAAGGTAGTACATTTACAATATCCTTATGACTTTGCTGCTTTAGAATGAAATATATTTATATATGAAAAATATCTATATGCAACACAGTATGTACAGATATTGAATAAGAATCAGTGTTTATAATTTGTTATTGGTATTTTAAAATGTAACACTACCAGTTCTGTTTTCTTTGCTCCAAACGTCTGGAGAAAAATATATATTCCTATATTATTGTGAGAAATTCTTAAAGAATTGATATATTATATTTTTGCTATTTCCCCCACCTCTAGTTCTGGAAGAAAACAACTGTGAAAGGCTGAGATTCTGGAAATGTGGTTTAAGACAGGTTTATGTTCTGGTTTTTAGACCTACTGAGAGATTGTTTAGCTGACTTAACTGTGTTAATACAGTAAAAAATTAAATTCTGATAGTATATGAAGTTATTAGTGGGATCACCAGAAGAGTAAATGACAGTAGTAAAAATTACAAAACTGGTTTCACTGCTACCGTTGCTTTAGATTTTAAAATGTAAAAATGTTCTATATGGATATCAGGTTTTACAGGTTGAAGGGTGTGAATATAATGTTTACTGTCTGTATAGGTTGTTAACACCCAAGAGTTAATGTGAGCTAATGTTCCCGGGACAATCTATTTTTAACTGCTCATTTATCTTATGTACCCACATGAATTGAATAATTGTGTGGTGCATTAGCATTCCTGCCTATCTCAGTCACTCTGCATGTGGGTTTGTATGACAACCTTAGGAATGCAGTAAACAACTACTTCAGATCTAAAGCCATTATACTGTACAACAACAATGAAATTACAGCCTTGCAGAAGTACACAAAACTGGCAATAAGTGTTTTCTACTTTACAAACCAACTGATTAAAGTATACTAGACTGGACATGTTGGTTGATATGATCAAACCAAATGTGGTTTGACTGAAAATAAACCAGATAAAGTGTGTTTAAAAGTTGCATCAGTTAAAACATCTATATGTAAGAGTACACAAGCGATAAGCAGACATACTGAGATCATACTAGAGGTACTCAAATTTCTTATTTCTCATCACTTTCTTTTTCCTTCATTCCTTCAGTCTAGCTGTCAGTCAATAGTAAAACAGTATAGTACCACAAACTCAATATCAGACAGGTCACATCATGACAGCTCTAATGCATGCTACAATACACGTATCATCAAAAGAACAGTTGCACCCAGAAGGAAGTGTGGGATTGCAGTGCTGTTGGGAAGGAAGATAAAGGTAATCAGGAACAATAAATGATGATGAATTTAGACTGATACGGGTAATATTTACTGAGCTACACATACAGAAGTAATGTCTGTCAGTATGGCGTTGGGCAGCCATGTTTGCTAAAGTAACATACAAGACGTCACGGCATGGGGTTGTGGAGATTCCTAATTTTGTCCTGTGATAAGCCACCCCATGAAGCTTGAATATTCTCATGCAGTTCCTGCAGATTGTGTGGTCATCTTGGTGCTGACCACGATGGCACCTTAAATTCGTTAGTTGTCTGTACTAAGACAAAAGCGGGACTCAACACCAAAGTAATCCTCTACCATTCCATGTCAGTCATGCATGACACCATTGCAGTCTTTGTAGTTGTTGTGTCGGTCTGCGTTCATGCAGTTGTCTGCCAATGGTGCTGGCACTGAATGACTCAGGGAGGGCATCACTGCTTACTGAATGTCCGCAGTCGTGGCTGTTGAGTCAATCAGGTAGAACAATAAGGCGTGTCAAACCTACTCACCAAGTTTCATTCCTGTTGGTTGATTCCTTCTGAGTGCAACTATTTGTGCAAATATTCTTTTGATGATGAGTGTCTATTATCACTGTTGGAATGAAACCTTGCATCTCCATAATATAAAAACTCTTGTACTCGTATGTTATTTATAATGATCTGGCTTATTAAGGTATGTTATTGTCATTTGGAGAGTCACAATTTTGTTCTGGCTGTGATTAAATGTTAGGCAAATAAATGCTTTCTTTAAAAGTAAAGGATTTACATAAGAAAGAAGGAAAATGCACACAGTCAATATATTCAAATCTGATGAAGATTAGGATCTTCTCTCTTTACCTGCTCATAAGCTGAACTCATATACAAATGATAAAAAATTTCCATTTCAGCAAAGTGTTCGACCATAAATAAAGCTCATAATAGCTCATTTATTTGGCTGATTATTGTGATGTAACAGAATGGTGTGACTATTCCAATAACCATGATCTTTCCTGATTTGTTCCTGAGGGGCAATTCATAGTTGTACATCAACATGGCACAAGCACATAAACTGCTACAGACAATTACAGACAAACATATTAAAAATAACATAGATAATATAATATATAGTAAGTACATAGTAGCTCATCGTGAATGCTTTTTTATCAACCTAAGGGTCTCAGGCACAAATGACACTCTGTATTGGACATACATCCAGAGCAGCAATAATAAAGGTACAACGACTCAAAGGAGCAGTGGAAGACATGTGAAGGGTCTTTAATGAGGTTGGTTATGTAATAAGGCTGGTGAGCTCAGTGAAAAAAAAATATTTTAGAGCAAATTAATTTTTCATGTCTAACATTTGGTGAATATTTCAATTATTAGCGTTTAAACACTATGTCCACTCACTGTCCACTCTATTAGACACTTCTATCTTGTTGGTCCACCTTGTAGATGTAAATTCAGATTTAGACGTGGATTCATCTATTGCTGCATGGCTGGAGTTGGTCATCCTCTAGTTCCTCACCAGTGGTTACAGGACACTGCCCATATGATGCTGGTAAGTGGATAGTTTTGGTTGGTGGGCTATTCCTAGTCCAGTAGTAACACTGAGGTTTTAAAACTAGTCTACAAAATCAATACAGTATGGCATAGGAGAGAAGCAGGGTGTAATAACCACCAGGCTAAAACAGGAGTAGCTATAGCCAACAGCTGATTTCACTGGTCAGCTAATTATAAGGGTGATGACATGAGGAAAGTAACTGTGCTTATTGGTAAGGTAACATATATTCTGCAATGATTGCCGGAGGGGAAAACGAGTCCAGGGTGTGAAGAATCTGTGGTCTCTGCCCATTTTCTTCAGCTCAATGGGGATGTAGGTGAGAGAAGTGTTGAAAGTTGGAATCGTAAACTGCAGTTTATACCATATTTGAGCTGCAACTGGAAGTCACCCACCCAAAGTATAACCAACCAAATGTACAGTGTTTAGAACAGTGGCAAGTTGCAGTCCTTTTTACTGCAACCTATAGAGAATACGAGACGGGTAGTGGAGAGAGAATAAAAGAAAACAGTGGATTATTTCTGCAGAACACCCTAATCCACGAGTTTATGCACTGCTCCTTCGATAATACACACACACACACACACACACACACACACATACACACACACACACACACACACACACACACACACACACACATGCGCGCACACACACACACACACACACACACACACACACACACACACACACACACACACACACACACACACACACACAGAAAGACTTTTGATCCCTGAGACATGTTCCCCATAAACACCTCACCATAAACACCAGCTTAAACTAACTCACTCTCCATCTCTGCTTCTATTAATGTTCATCCCAACCCCGCCCCCCCCCCCAAACATACACACACAAAAGAAAATGCAAAATTAAAATATGTGTTTATGTTTAAATCTGAAGTAAGACGAAGTGTAATGTCCTGAAGAGAACACATACAGTAGGTAGTTATATGCATGCCTATCATGACAATGAATTTTTAACAGCTGATTAATTGCCATATAAACCGACTGTAATGAACTATTTCATTGTCTTTTTTGTTCAAAGTACATTCTATTGGCAGCTTTGCCATTTTCCCATACAAAAAATTTACATATACATGTAAATTTGTACATATGAAAAATTAAAAGTCATGCATACATTTGTACATGTAGGTTGTGTACATATAAGTATGCAATACAACATACACTCATCATCAAACAAATAGCTACACAAAAAATTGCACCCAGAAGGAATCAAGTGACAGGAATAAAACCTGGTAGGCAGACTGGCATCATGAGACAGGCAAATGATTCAAGTTTCATGCTTGGTCTTGACTTAACACCATGTCACTGTTGGGAAAGACTACAATGGTGTCGTGCCAGACTGTCATGGAGTGACTCAGAATAGCAGTGGATCATCTTCAGTAATGAGTCCCACTTTTGTCCTTGTGGAGACGACAAACAAATCTGTGGGGCACCATGGTCAGCATGAATAGTTCACTGTCAGGCGTCACCAGTCCAAAAGGCCTGGTGTCACTTCACCTCCACCCCTAAAATCTGCAGAATCTGATAGACTGCATATATAGATTTGATTGTTTAGAGAGTCATTTTGGACTGTGTCTCCTAAATCCGTGTTAGATGTCTACATCACCAGTGTAGTTACATTGTTCCCCACAGAAATCCCTGCAGACAGACTACAGAACAGTGTGGACAGTCATCTCAAAGCAGCTGATTTGAAAAACACATTTGATTGGCCTGCAGTCTGAGCAAGTGTTGTGTAAAGTAGCACTCTATGCATCCAGTGCTGTGGTGCAACCAAGGACAATGCGATACCCTGACTTATTTACATTCAGCCAATGCAACTATTGTTGATGTGAGATGATATTTGTCATTATTCCGATTACAACAGTTTTGTTCCAATACTGAGCCTATCAAACTAACTATCAGACTGTCAAAAGCATTCACAGTGCTTTAGGGACCCCAGACAGACAGACAGACATTCTTTTGTGCACACACAGTTTTTATAATCTCCATAGACAAGCATTTATCAATAGATTTGGACACTCTGGAGAAGCTGCACATAAACCTAAGGTCACCATGTCCAGAGCAAGGATAATACACCCATTCCTGGGCTGTGTTTTCCTGTGGGTGAATGTGATCAAATCCTTACAGTAATGTTCTAACATCTAGTGCAGCTAAGTGGGGTCAAACTCCTTACTTAAACCCTTCAAAATACATGCTGAATAAGCAGACGTCTACAAACTTTTGAACATTTTATCTAAACTGATAGCTCCAGGTGAAACACGGGGAAAAATAAATCATACCCAGTTTATCAGGCAGCAAACAAAATCTATGTTAAGCTACTCATTAGTTTTGATAGGATAAGACCTTTAGCACAGAGGTGAGGTTAATGGCTGAATTCCATACTGTACTGCATTAAGGTTATTAATTATTAGAAGAATGAATAATTAGTAGTTCAATCTGATAACAGGGGACAGGGTTAAGGGACAAAGGGCAATCTCTGACTCATGATAGCATCATGCCAGTAATGTATATATTACATAAAATCATAAAATTGTATGTGTACTGGAAAATATAGATATGCACAGTACCTAGCTAAAGTCAGAGATCACTTTTTTATTCATTTAATTTCTAGTCAATATGGAACAAAATCTGTTTTCAGATTTTAGTGTGTCTATCCATCACCTGTTCCTCTTTTTTTGAAGGACTTCATTTCAGCTTTTCAAAGAACTCTACAGGGAAATCTTTCCACATCTCCAAAGTTCAGTCTTAAATGTATGTTGTATTTTCTGTCCATTGTTCTGAGCACACCAGCAGGCTCTTTGTTTAATTAGTAATTTCCCTTTTTTCGTTTCTATTTCCCTTTCTCAATGAGAAAAAAAATCGTTATGAATGCAGAAATATTCCCTAATAAAGAATAATGTGTATTTGATAGTGTTTTAACTGGACATTAAAACTTAAAAACTTCTGACCTTTCTAGAGTACTGCATGCAAAGGGGAAATATGCTTAATGTAACTTAAAATGACTTAAAATTTAATTAAACTTTGAATTTAAGTTAATGTGACAAGATCTTATTTGAAGTAGAGTTGGAATCATTACTACTGCTCCATTCATTCATATTTATTATATATATATATAATGTTTTTCTAAAGCATTTAAGGCCCCTGCGTCAACGTGCTGAAAACTTTCATTAGCCCAGGCTATCTCTCTTCCCTCCGGTAATAAATTAAATAAATTGTTCATACAAATAAAAATCAATACAACACCTGAAACCTTATCGCTCTCATTGCTCCAATCTGTCTGTGTACTTATATTTATGCGTATTCCGTTCTATATGTGTTTATCTTTCCACCGGGTAGCTGTGTTAAAATTGGGTTAACTTCGGTAACAGGAACAGAGTTTATTCAGTCACAGTTCATCCTTGGCCAGGAGACCAACAGAGAATGTGATAGCATCAATGTGACATCTAGGATTTCCTGTCTACTGGAAAGTTGACTGTGACCACATTTGGAGAAAACCTTGGTAAAAAAGAGGAATTGATATGTTAACTGTAATTGTATTTACAGAAATAGCCATCATCAGACAATTTTGTGCTGGCAGAGATTGTTTTTCAGATTGTATTTTTTGGATTTTAAAATTTTGAAAATATTTGGCAACCCATTTTATTTTTCTTTACCATCTTTTTACAGATTCTTCTTTTTACAGAGAACATAGAAGGCTGCTTTACAGTGGAGTGTATTATAATCTTGACTTTAAGCGCAAGGTAATGTTAAGAGATTGTATTCAAAGCAATGCTGAAGCATCTGTATCGGTCCGGTCATCATGAAAAGTTCCCACAATGAAAAGGGCACCTGCTGAGCTCAAATTCTGCAGAAATAAAAAAAATATATATATTATTTTTGCCAATGACAATGAAAATCTCAGTATTAAATGTGTATTATCAAACATATGGTGATCAGACACATAAAGGCTTCTTTTAACTCATATAGAAAAGTTGGTGTCTAACGATGTTTCACTCATGCATGGACATATTAAAGACACAGTTAAAGACAGAAATGCAGAAAAGAAAGGAAGCTGCTTATTAGAAATATATAGGACCCTTTGTTGTTGAATATACCTTTACATTTAAAAATCATAATTGCAGTCAATTCTGCACGTAGAAAGAATGAACAAATACTTAGTAACACAGCAATGTAGCAACACAGCCTTTCAGTAATACCTGAGGAACATTCGTCAGGATGGCAAGCTGGTACAGAGACATCTGAATAAATATCACATGAGAAGAACTGTGCAGACAACATCCTGTCAGCATTACTGCGATGTTCAAACAGCTGTAACTCAAAGAGCTCCTCGATGTTTATGCCTCGACACACACTCGCGCACAAGTGCTTACTAAAAACATGGATCTGATCCACAAGCGTGAACTTTAAAAGCACAGACAGATGAAGACTTGAGAGCAGAGATTGAAAACTTTTTTTTTTCTTTAATGCCTCCATGTAATCCCCTTTAAAAGACAGCCAGAGGAAATGGAGAGATAAGGCGATCACTTAGTAAATAGACAATAAAGGCCTTATTTATGAGCACCGATTCAAGTGCTGCCAGCACACGTGCCCAAACTGTGATTAAATTAACAAGGGAGAAACATGTAAGGAGACAGTAATCTAAAATGAAACAAGATGGTTTTGAATCCATTTGTGAGATTTCAGGCATCTGTTGGGAATCAAAGTGGAAGTTAATTTGTTTCAGAAGTACTTTCTGGGGTTTGAAATATGCAGCAGAATGTAGGCCATGAGACACTGATAGCTGGTGAAATAGGTCAGTGGTAAAGTGATATTAGCTGGTTACATTTTCACACTGCATTGTGCAGCACAGCATGTGCTTGTAGTAATTTTAGCTGGTCATTTGTTTCATTCCTAGACTAGCTTTCCATGGTGAAACTTTCACACCTCAGTTGCTATGAAGCCTACATTAAAACTGCATTTTATGTGTGTAACATAATATAAAGTTGCATCCAACTCAACTGCAATCAACTCTGTGAAACTAACCAATCAGTGTGCCACATAATCACTTACCACATAATGACACTGCCATATCAACCAGCTGATTTCATTCAACATCTGATGGACCATAAATATAAAAATGAAAGTGATTTCTTGGGGGCCTGGAGAAGGAGCTGCCTTATACTGAGATTATGCCAGTAGGGTATTCCACAAAGTAAGATTTTTCAGTTAGCCAGATAACTTAAGCCCAAAGCTAATCCTGCCCAATATGAAAAGAGCTAAGGGACCTTCCTATTGGGCAATCCTCATTTTTGGGTTTAGGTTATCTGGCTAGTTGAATCCTGAAATCCTGCTTTGTGGAATAACCCCAGGTTTGTGAATATGTCAACATATGACAACGGTTAGCTACTAATCTAATGTAATAGTGCACACTCACTAAACAATTACCTTTACCTCCGTGCATCTACATGAACTGTTCAGACTGTAGTTCAACTGTTTCTCTGCATACTTTGTTAGCGCCCTGTTCTTCAATGTTCAGGACCCTGACAGGACCACCACAGAGCAGGTATTATGTGGGTGGTGGGTCATTCTCAACACTGCAGAGACACTGGTGTGTTGGTGTTGCGTGAGTGTGCGTTTGGCTGGTGTGAGTGGATCAGGCTGTGTCTGCAGTGCTGCAGTGCTGAACTGAGAATAGTCCAACCAAAACTATCCAGCCAAAAGGGTCCTCTGAGCAGCATCCTGTGACCACTGACTAGGGACTAGAGAACAACCAACACAAACTCTCCAGGAGCACTGCTGTGTCTGATGCACTCACACCACCAACATGATATTCATAAACTGAACATCAAGAATGTCTTATATTTGAAAGATGGTGAAGAAAGCAGTGAAGATGGTGAACACCCTCATAGTGATGGTGCTAACATGAACAGCATGCAAGCACACCACCAGCACTACCTGTGTTACTTGGTCCTGGTGGTCCTGACCATTAAAGAGCAGGGTAAAAGGTGGAGAACAAGGTATGCAAAGAAACAGATGAACCACAGTCTGTAATGGTAGAACCCCTGTAATTGTAGTGCTCCTTTATAGTAAGGGAAGCTGATCATAGGTAAAATGAGCGTAGATACAAGGTAAGTGTACTTAAGTGAGGGTTTTTGGGTGATATGTCATAGTGCTCCAAATTTGGAATCATATTTTAAAAACGTAGGATCACTGTTAAAGTAAAAATAGTGTAGATAAAGGTATAAAAGTATTACTTATAGTGCTACTTCTATACGATTTCATTTATTTTAACTATTTAAACTAATATAAAGCTATGAAAACGAAAAAAAAATGAATGTTAGATGTGCCCAGCATGTTGAACAGAGACATAGATGATTCCTTAATGAATGAGAAAGCTGTAAACCATTGAGAAGGAAGCTATAAGTACATGACCGCATCCGCAATGTCTTACATTTTAAAGGTAGTGATTAAATCTATAGTAGATAACTTCATGGCTAGATTGTAAAAGATTCATAACAGAGATTATTATCCTGACCATTGATTCCAAACTGTTGAGCACTGGTGTTGATGTTCATTACGTTCTTAGCTACGGCAACCTCAAAGCTTCAGCATGTTCAGGGGAATTGTTTGATTTTTTTAGCTACATAGCTAGCCAGCTAACATTAACATAAGACAGAATTGTTACTGCAATAGAATGATGCGATATCTTGGGGAATATACATAGCAATCTCGCATTTTGCCGCTGTATGAAACCTAGAGCTATAGGTGCATGAACATTTAATCATGTAAAGTCTCATACAGTTTGCCTACATGAAACTACATGGCAATTAAGTTGGACCGTGCTAATATTATTATAAAAAAATAAAATAAACAGTTGTGTGAACCAGCCAGCGAACATCAACAGCAGGTTAAACGTCTGCTTGAGCCACCATTTCTTCTTCTTTGGGCGTCTACTACTACCACAATCTACATAGCTAAATTGATTTTCTCCTTTCTCATTGCCCATCCACCTATTTTACACAAAGCTCAGATTCATCTGGGATTCAAAGGATGTAAAATCAAAAGGAGGAGAAGATGCTTCTCAACTGATGTTCTAAGAACTAACTGAGGTAATAAATGTAAATCAACTAAAGCGACTGATTTTTCAATCAGTTGAATCATTTAACCTATTGAGACCCCAGCGTCCTCATATGTGGCCATTCCATTTCTGCTCCTCTGCACTGTGATACTTTTTAAAACGTTGACCCTTTGGCCTCATATGAGGACATTGTTTTTGCCAAAACAACTTCCTTTACAAAGACAGCGTTTAGTTTTTATACTTGTTGGGTCCTACTAATCACAAACAGCTAGGAGAAATTCAAATTGCACACCAAGCAAGTCCGTGTCTCAGGAGGTTAATGTAATTGTCAGTTCAAGTTTCACAGTATGAAGTTATCTGTAGGATGAGTAACTGACAATGAGTCTACAGTTAAAGGGGTAAATCACAGTTTGAATGTATTTGTCCTGTGCCATCATGCAGAAATGACACTGTGCTGTCCTGTGTGCTGCTTTGCTCGCATGTGCAGCTCTCCAAAGATGGACCTCTCTTCACCTGCCCATGCCTTGAGCAGGAAGATTATTTTAAAGTAGACGAGAGGTGTATGTGTGTGAGTTAATAGACATGTCGGATATATTTGGATGGATGTTCCCGGTAATGACTTGCAGGTATGCACCTGTATAATGCTGAATGCATGCTAACATTTTTTGTATGCTGTCTTTCTGTGGTGGCGTGTTCTGATGGAATTTACTCGTTATGGTATTCTTATCAGTCTGCACGCTATCTTTTGTTAGCTTCTCAACCAAGACAGTGACGCGTGTTTAGCCACATATTTATTATTAACCTGGTATGTGACTTTCTTTGCATTACATGGATTTGGCATTGACTAATTTTCAGTAAATCTATGGCTAATAGTGTAGTAGGATTTGTGCTATATTAAGAGAGTTCAGATCGAAAAATGCCTATTAATCAGATATCTTTATCAGATCGGATCAGGACTGGGCACCTCTACCATAACTCCAAACTAATGACTGATCTGCAAAAAAGTGTTTTCACTGTCAAAGTTCTGTAAAATGTAATGGTTCAATAAGGACACTGTTGAGTTTGACCTGCTTCTTAATCATAATGTGAGTCTATTAAAAGTTCTCTTTCAGAAGAAAATGCTTTGTTCAATGGCACGTCAAAGGAACAGAAGTTGCCAAAATCTGCTGAAGCATCTAGTCCCTTCAACGTCAGCAAAGCCTAGTTAGCAGCTCAGAGTGTGCTCTTTCTCACATATTTGCTTGACACAGATAAACCGTCTGTTACGCCTGGCATCCTCTTTCAGTTACAGCAAAATCTATACATCTCTTTTAAGGCAAGACAGGCCAAAGTGCTATACCAAATCATTCTGTTTATTTTACTTTTACTTACTACAAAGCTGTACTGTATTTATTTATTGCAATCATTTGTTTAATCCCAGTAAACATTTTAAGCAAGTTTGTATGAACTTGTAGTAGCTGCAGTTTTGATGTCATGATTGGTCACATGACTTTTTAAGGGTTTGTAGGACTTGTCTGCCTGGTTGTTGTACTGGGGCAGATGTTTTATATTTTAAGCTAGCACCTTCAGGTAGTTTTTTAAGGTAGCACATTCAGTAGGTGAGTAGTTCGAGCATCATGAAAGCTTTAGCGCAGATTCTGACAGTACAACTTAAATGTCATTCTTTTCTTCATTACTCTCATAAATCGCAGTCTGCTACCAAGCTTTAAAACAATTCAACATACATTCCTATCCTGTTGCTTTCAGGTGCTGATGTTCCAATGTCCCAACAACCATTAGTTTGGTCCCGGTCCTGTTGTCTAGGGAGTGGGCTCCCCACTTGTCATCCATATCCAGCAGGATATGCGAGGGCCTAAAAGACCTGGGCCTATGACGTGGTCTGTTCCAAAGACTCTACTTAAGAATTAATATCTTTCAAAGTGTGTACCTTATGAAGGATTAAAATATATTTTTCAATAACTTTTGCCTTTTGAGTGTTTCTGGTGAAAATTAGGGTCTGCAAATACATTGTGGCAACAATACAAAAGCATAAAGCATACTTAATTCGAAATACTTATATCTAAATATTGTTTAAACCAAATACTCAAATACTTGTTTACTCACATACAGTTTTTATGTGAGTTGTATTGCCATTTGACCAAGAATAACAGTCAGTAAGGAACACACTTTTTAAAATAAACATTTTTACTTTTTTATTTTAGCACAATAGGCTGATGTACCTTAGTAGAAAAATGTAAACCACAGTTCACCTTTACTACAGTATTTTAGCAGAGTGCTTATAATTTCAGTAAGGACCTTTACTTGAGTAAGAATGCCCTTAATGACATAAATTTGGTGTGAATTTATGAATGTATTCCTTGAAAGTAAATATGCTTAATATAACTTGTTTAATGAGGTTTACTAGCTCAGTCTATCACAGGCAAGTCAATAGAAATGACAATAAAACCCTTACTTGGCCACTTCTTCTTTATTTGATTTAAATAGACTAACTGTTATAGAATTCTATGGGTAAATCAAACATACTGTGTCATCTCAATATACAGTGGCGTCCTATGAGACAAAAGAATGAAGCCCCTTAAAAAGATAATCTGCTCAAGTCCACAACACAGACTCCTCAGACCACATAGTCCTGTCAAGGGTTTACCACAGATGAAGACCAGAGTGCAGTCATACAGGAACGTAGAGTTAAACAGTTTGGGGTAGACACAATATTTGGTGTTATCGTATTTCAGTTGATTCCATTCTAGTGTATATGGTATGTGTGTATTTACAATCTTCACAAAAAGCATTCATTTATAGTACCAAAAAAGACTAATTATTTCTGTGAACAACAACAAACAAAGACTTTTAATTTACATTTTATTTAACAGAATCAAACTTTTTGCATTTAAACTCAAACAACTTCATTGTTAGAAACATGTTGAAACTGTCCAGTCATTATTTTCTAGGTTGATACAGCCAAACTAACTGCCATTGTTTGGGTTTTCAGGAACTAGTTAAAAGGCCTTAAATGTCAGATTAACAATCAACATTATTAAGAATTGATAGAGAAACCAACCGATCATTTCATTTTACAAAAGATCTAACTAAAGTTATGCCAAAAAAAGTCATGCTTGACTTCCTGAAAGTCTGAGGTAGCTCACTGATTGTGAACATGAGCAGTAGTTAGAAGTAGAAAGCAGAAGCAGCTATTTGCTTGGACTCTGTATTGAAAGGGTTACTGCAAAACTGTTGCATACCAGGTAAATCATCTGTTCATCTAATTTACCCTGTGCAATGTTTTTCACAAACTTTGAATGTCTATGTTTAACCTAGAACAGACAGAAATAGCAATACGCACCAGTATTAGATTAGTACAAACATGCTATACGAAATCCCAGAGGAGTGCTAAGAGGGGTGAACAGAAATGATATTATTTTTACTACATTTTGACACTCACATTGTCCTATATTACAAATGGCTTCATGTACATCTCTAGGTTCATGTTAGTTGCTTTCAGTTGATGTCTAACCTAAGTGAAGATGTCACTGAGGTTCATTGCTACTGGTGATGCTAATGCAGCAAACCCAGTGTGTGTGGCATGCAGAGCGAAGATAATGCAAGAGGCTATAAAACTATCCAACTCTCACCATGTGGAGACAAAACAATCCCACTGTAATGGAACCAAAGGGATGTGCTGAAATTTGACTATTGTTCAAAGTACGGGTGAGAGGACTGACTATGGAAGCTGGTAAAATGTTTGTTATGATGATAGGTGATATCCTAACGCACCAGTTCACAGTCCATGCTCTTACACAGTGGACTCACTAAACGTCAGTTTGATTGTTTCTCACTAAACCTGATAAGGTAAGGTTGTTTTCATGCCTAGCCTGTTTGCTGTGGGCCTGTCAAACTTTTCTTTTACTTTGATCTGTGTTGGCATGTGAACACTCCATCTGTACACAAGGCCTGGCAAAAATCATGCATCTTGGTCCATTTTCTAGTGGACCCTGTTTTAGTTTGCTGTTGGTGGGAATACATTTTTACAATGGTCCAAAGAGTTGTACTGTCTTTATAACCTGCCTGTTTTAACATGTTACTGCTTAAAAACACTCATGCTGTTCTTACAGCACAATCTGCTGGTAATAATGGCAGATAAACAATAAAATAATAGTAAAGGTATGCCCTAGATTACTGAACGTAGTTTTTAGAATCACTGACTAAGCTTAAATTGGTGAACCAATCATAAAGAAGGACACCTTCTAACCAATAAATAGACACCTAAATGTGTCATTTAGTCCATCACAAGAAGTAAATTTGTATCACCAAATCCCAAACTCTGGTACAGACTTCAGAAAATGAGCTGGCCATGAAAACAGACTGATGTTAGTTAAAGATGTTAGGAAAGTTTACTATCTGCGACTGAACCTAGTGAAGCACAGGGTCAATGCTGGGTTAAATTCCAGCACAGCTGCCAAAAAAAACTTTCATATTGTCTGATATAGAGGATGTAATTACTGACTGTCAGAATCAGTAACTGTGCCACAATTACAGTGTCATGCTTCAAAATGAAACATTTCCTGAACAACAACATTCAACAATGAAGTTTTCATGGTTCTATTTAGAACCTTTGCTTTCACAGAGGAACTCTGTGGAACCTTTTCCTCAGTGTGCGCATGTGTGTGTGTTACCTTGCTGCGTAAAGCAAACACACCTGGGCCACGCCCAAATACAAACACCGACAGGGCCCGACAACCACTTCAAAAAGAAAAGGTGAGCAGGAGAGCAGAGGAACGAGAGTAAAGAGATGTTTGCAGGAGGATTGTGTGTTTTCCCTCAGAGCAGAACAGCGAGCTGGTCTGAACAGCGTTTGATGTCTCTGTGTGTAAGTCTCTCTGAATAGAACCGAGCCACAGAAACAAGAATCAAAGAAGAAAAAAGATAGAAAGCAATGGAGAGAGAGAGGGAGAGGGAGAGAGGGAGAGAGAGAGAAAGAGAACTGGAGAGGTGCAGGGTGATGTTTAAGAGCGTATATCTTCTGTTAACCTAGGCTGAACAAAGAGAGGTTTACACCGCAGAGGGATTCAAAGAACTTTCGTCAGAGAAAGAGCGAGACAATGGAGGCAAAGCCGAGAGCGGGTCTGACTCTAAATCTGCCACATTGTGCTGCAAGCTTTGATCCCCTCAAACTTGCCCGCATGTGTACGCTTTTCAGAAACAGCTACACTTTAAATACATTAAGACTTGAGGCGCAGGATGAATATTTGCCCAAAGATTAGTTTACTTAAAAACACGGCGAGAGGCAGAAACGGGCCCTTTCACGGGCCCACCACAGTCTAATCTGCCAGGCAGTAGAGTATCACTACTTTGTGTGATGTTTGTGTTACGTGTGTGTGTGTGTGTGTGTGTGTGTGTGTGTGTGTGTGTGTGTGTGTGTGTGTGTGTGTGTGTGCTTTGTAAGATATTACAGGATCAAAAGACTCCAATTTGTTCAGTGGTGAAGTATTTTGTATAACATTTGCTTCAGGAGTAGCAAAGATATACACATGACAATTGGAGAGTCAGGCTCTTAGAGAGAGTTAGAGACAGAGAGAGAGAGAAATAGAGAGAGAGAGACTGTGTGAGTGTATGTTTACAGCACTGTGAATAAGCTTGTAGTGTTGTTGTCCCAAGGCACATTTCAAAGAGTCACTGAAGCAGGTATGAACAATTTGAATGTTCTTAACTAAACAGCAGACAACACAAAACACTGACTTGACTTCATAAAAACTACTCTACTCTAATCGCTAGAAAATGTATGTGATACACTGTAGTTAAACCTGTCGGCTTTGGTATTATGCTAACATGCAAAGAAGCTAACATATGTACATACATTTGCACAGGTTTGTCTTTCACAGTGTCAGGATGATGGGTCAAACACACTGTATGTATCACATAAGACCATGTAAGACCTTAAGTCATCACTATCCATAGAAAAACAGAAATCTCCAAAATGAAGGTAAAGTTCTTTACTTCCAGTGTCAATGTTAAAAATACTACTAATAATACATTGTATGTAAATTATACACATATATGTATATGCAGCAATATTTAACAAAAATGCCCTATATGTACTTATTAATATGTCTAACAACTTATGCATCATCTTAACTCTTAACACAGTAACTAATAATCTGAAATTAATCTGAAATCTTAATCTGAAATTCTGAAATCTAAAAAAGATTTGTGCAGTTTGGCCAGAATTGTAGGGATGCCTTCCCTGACACAATTCTGAGGAGAGTTCCCTGTACACCTGGATTTTTGCCACTGCTGGTAGACCTGTACGACCGTACGCTTCCATACACCTGTAAATCCAGCTATTTCCTTCGCACGTGGCCTTCGGCACGGCCAAATACAATTACTCCTTTTTGCCAATCATTTATCTATCATTAACATCTGCTTTGTGAATCATGGATCTCCTCTAATTGTATAAATCCCCTCACTCATACCCCGCAGGTATTTATAGCTCCATCATCCTGAGGTTACGACCACCTTAAACACGCAAGGTGCCATTTTTTTGTCCAGTAAGCTGATGTTACAGATGAGGCAGAAAGACATCAGTTTGAACAAGTATGGATTATTCCTTTGATATTTGCTCATCTATTGCATGACGGTAACAGTAAACTGAAAGCTGTGGCTATAGTAAAGGTGCTGTTTCCCGTCATGGTGAGAGTGATTTATTTCCCGGAGTGGTTGGGGTTGTTCTCCTGCAGACTGATCCTCTAATCACAGCTACTAGTCACTTATCACATCTTAAGAAAACAAGTCATCAACTCAAGCAAACACAGTGTTTGTGCAGCCAAGCCAAACAACACACAGACACCCACACACACACACACCCACACAGACAAACACACATGCACAGACACACACACACACACATACCCACACAGACACAGACACACACACACACACACACACACACACACACACACAGACACACACATGCACAAACACACACACACACACACACACACACACACACAGACAAACACACACGCACAGACACACACACACATACCCACACAGACACAGACACAGACACACACAGACACACACATGCACAAACACACACACACACACACAGCCACACACACACACACACACCTACACACACAAACACACACACACACACACACACACACACACACACACACACACACACACACACACACAGTCATCTCAAGTCTAGCCTTTATTGTTTCAAATGTTTTCCCCGCACTGTTCTGAGTGATAGTGAGTGTTTGAACTTATCTGATCTGTCAGTTTTTTCTTCCCTTCTTTAGTTTTGGAAAAAACAGTTTGAGTTTGAAGATATGCTTTTAAACCCAACTCATAATTCACTTTGTAGGAAAGCACAGCCTTCCCATTGATCCCCACTGATCCCTCCTTGAACACTAATTACTGCTTTACGTGTTTGTTTGTGTGTTTCGTTTATAACAGTTTGATTAAACTGGGAAAGAACTGAGCAGGACACCTCCTTTACTCCATGCAAAACATTCAGCATTCCTGAAGTTTTCTTGTTTTACTCAGTCAGGCCAGATAGAACAACTTGACGTCACACTCAGCATTCCACAAAAACGAAGAAACCATCACACCGGTCTAATCTTACAGAGACAGGCCAGTTATTTTCAGGGTTGGTTTCTTTCAACATTAATGCAAAAATATCTATTTAGAGAACGCATAATGGTTCATGTTAAATTGTAGCTTGTTTCCACTTATATAATCATATATATACATATATAGTCAAATATAATCATCACACCTGTATATAAACTCTATAAATATGCAGAAGTATTCATATATATTTGTTGAAGTAAAAGTGTTCAGTTTATGAAATGCACTGTGTAATGTTGAGCAAACCCAGCTTTTATCCTCTGTGGTATCTAGGTAAGCTAACCTTGCTCTCCCATTGGACAGCTCTTCAGGATCTGAACAAATTGAGCCCCACTGTGGGAAATAAATATGCGTTTTTATCAGCAGTGACCCACCTCTCTTAGTTACCGTTGCTATGTCTGTCAAACTTTCAGTTCAAGCTACCGATGGGATCCCACACTTACTCACCTATACTAATGGACTAAAACATTTTAATATTTAAAAATAAACTGTGTTTACAGGGTGTCACTGGAGTTCACTGGAGTTTAAGAATCGACAAAATGATCAGTAATTACATTTAAAAATCTTTACAGTAATCAAACAACAGAAAACCTGTATGTGTTGTACACTGGCAGGTTTTCATTTCTGACAAGGGGTTGGTTTGAGTAGTGTTAGCTACCTCTTTAGATGGGCTACTAGTAAGCCTAGCGCTAACACTGGAGCTGGAGTGCAGCATTATGTCCTCACTGTCCAAAAAACAAAAACAAGTTTTTCCATGTTCTTTCATTTTCATTTTTCTACATCCTTTAAACACAACATCTGCCCTTAGCATAGGTTAAACATTTTATGATAGGCCAACATAATTGTTGCAAAATTGCTTACATTGCAAGTACAGAATGTTTTGGCCTCCTCTTCTGAAGCTGCAGTCTTTGATGTGCTTGTGTTTCCTTGGACAGTGACGAAATCTTGACTCAAACTTTGAGTGTTAAAATAACCGCACTTGAGACCGTTAATGGTCGCCAACCTTCCAGGAGATCTTCCTGTCTGTGAGTGGGATCAATCTTTAGGACTCTGATTACTATATTAATCACCTTTATCAGTTATCAGTATATTCAGGGTTTTAGATCTGAATTGCAATTACACTGTCTAGGCTGGTAGAGCTCTAGCAGAGGGTTGATGACCAATGAACATTTATGTCAGCCTTTTCTCTCGGTTGCATGCCCACCCTTGGCTCTGTCCCTCTGACTAAAGGGCCACCTAGTAAGTTTTGTTTATGGAGCTTGCAGCGCGTGATGTTTCATTTAGCTTGGATGACGCAAGTGCGGTGCCTGAGAAGAGTTTGTGTATGAGAGAATTACACTGAAAATGCAAGACGCTTCCAAGTGTATTGACTGGAATGCCCAAAAGGGCTGACCATAAAGCCAGTGCCGTGGTCACACACGCCGGTATGTAATTCTCCCATGTCCCATCATATTTGTTAGAGTTTGATCACATAAGTCTAACTGATATCCGAGGACAAATAATGGACACAATATTTCTGTGAAAATTCAGAAAGAAATTGTCTGGAATTTGTTTGAGGGCTTTCGTGAGACGAGCTTTGTCCATCACTGCGCTCAGCAGAGTGTGTTTTGCAAAGCAATTTAAACAGTGCTCAGAGATGTGTATCAAGCTCAGGGCATCAGGGCTCCTGTCCTGGGCACTTACGTTGCTTTACTTCTGCACACAAAAAAAACAGAAAAACAAAAATACAAACCAAGTAAGCTACACACTCTCATAGCAGGCCAGGTCCCACAGTAAACTTATGGTCCTTCTCTTCTTCACCAAGCTAAGTTTACTCACAGCTGTATGTAGGCCCATGAAATATTAGGTGATAATAAACTGCCATATAATTAATGTAATAAAAGTATGGTAAAATTCTAAAAAATTATAAAAGACAGGCTGATATTGCTTTCTAGCGGTCACTGGTTAATAGCATTCAGAAAGATACAGCTCCAGCTCAAATAAACAAACAGTGAGGTCTTCTGTTTTTGTAGGACCTATGATGTGTCTCAAAAATGCGTTTTCTGCTTTGTTTCATTTGCATGCATTTGTGTCTGCCCACCTGACTTATCTAATTCACATGTGATTTATCATGAAATGCCAAAAATATGTAGACATAAATTATTGCACAAATAATAGCAATTGAATTCATACAGTGGCAGGTGGATGGATGGGGAGGTATATTTATAGTGGTTTGAGAGATATTCAGCTGGTATGATTCAGTCAGTTTAATCTTTTTGGACCTTCCTTTAGTTCAAACTGTGATTCTGCAGTAAACAGATGTTTAAATATCACAATGACATATTTAGAACTCATATATATTATATTACAACTTTTATATATATGTTTGTGTGTGGAGACCGTAACCTAGAGAGCTCTGGCCTGTAAGTGGAATCTTACTTTAACCATGCCCCTGCAATTTAGAGCAGGAAGTGATACTGCATACCTGTCCCTCATTGCCTCCTGGTGAGCAGTTGGATCCTGTTGTTTTGAAGTAAATGTTTGGAAATCAGTGTATAACCTTAAGAACTGTCCCTACTAAAACATTTTATTTTGTGTTTTAATGAAAATATTATGAATCTATATGAGTACAACTGTTCAAAGTACTCAAAATGAACTTACACTGTTACCACCAAAGCTGTTTTTGCATTAATGTTCCATAATTTGCTTTAATGCCATAAAAAGCCTTTTAAAAATGGTCAAAGGACTGAAATGGGTCCATTTCAAGTTGTCTTTAAAAACAATTCAGTAGATTGCTCCATATAGAAATACATAGATATAATGCTATATCTGTTCTCGGATCCCTGAAGTTGATTTATAACTTTATGTACTTTTGTTATCGAGCTTTTGTTGTTGCCAAAAATTCAAATTGGATGTTTGTATTCACTGATGCATGTAGGACGATTTCTGTTTCTACTTCTGGCTTTTCACGAAAAGCTTGCTTTTTGGATAAACAAATTGTGCACAAAAGCAGAAACTTGTCATGCAGACCCTGTAGGATGTTAAACATTAGCCAGACTAATTCAGTTTATTTTTAAAACCCAATATAAATAGATTCACACAGTTTAAAGTACATATAAACATGTTTCATTTGATTTTTCAGGTCTTGCTTTTGCTGATTGATTGATTTATTTCTTATGTGTTATTGTAATTGTTATTGTTGTTTGGCGCAGACCTCCAAAGATGCTAACGCAGGGGGCTAGCACAATCATTATCAGGCCCTCTCTCTCTCTCTCTAAGCTAAGCATCTGTCCATGTTATTTCTATGTAATGTATTTAAAGCTTCCTACAGGTACTGGACTTTAGTTCCTAAACAGCCAGACACGGTTACAGAAACAGACAAGATTTATGCAACACAGAGAGGCTGCTTATCTACCGTGCTGTTTACTGTGCTTATATTTCCAAATCAATATCTCAATATATTGCGTGCGCGAGATCGATGGTGAATTACACAGTTAGGATGCATTACCTCAGTTTCTCCTCCACTGTATCTGTACATCCGTTCATTGCCATCCTACTTCCTCCTCCTAATGACCCTTGCAAATAGGGCAGATTAAAAGCAGATCAATAAGAACCTATAATAACCAACAATAACATCTGCCAGTCCACTAGTCTCCCCGACTACCCTGTTAGCATTCAGAAACCAGCAGATAACAGGAGACCTTTGTTTAAGTATGAATGCGCTCCCACGGCTTAGACCTACAGCAGATTAACCCGTTGCTTGAAGAAATGACTGAGAACCGAGGTGTGTTAAATCCAAGCTTAGTGAGGTTCACTGTGACTGATTATACTGAGGCGGCCGTGATTATGCACAAATCCAATGACTGTAGTAGAGAATATATCACCTGGTCTCCCAAAAGCAGCCAGTACCCTCATCACAAACTACCTTTTACAAAGCATGTAGCACCACGATTCCAGATAACACTGTTCCACAACTCCTAGGCCCAACACTGGGGGGCTATTATAACAATCCCGTCAGTTCTGCTGTATTATTCTAAGCCAAAATCTGATCCTTAAAGTCAGGTAGAGCAGGTTGGCAGATCCAATCCATCTTCGCAAATTGAGCAGCAGGATGTTTCATAGTGGTACGTTTTTACAGTTTTAGCTCTGTGTGTGTGTGTGTTGAGTGAGGGCACACCGAGCTTGCCAGTAGTGATGTCACCCTGTAACAAAGTAAAGGGCTGGAACAACAAGCTGTTTCAGGTAGCTAAGAAAAGGGGTTGGCATGGGAAAAGGTTTCTCCTTCTGGCCAATACTTTCTTTCTTTCTTTTTTTTTTTGTCATTCATTTTTTATTTTTCATTATAAATCAACAACAAAAAATCAAACAATATTACACATTCTCTAGCCAAACCTCCTCCTCCAGCTAACCACCACCCTATTTCTTGCAGTTAAGCCAGCAAGCCATATTTCCCAAGATCCTCCCATGATGGAGAGTCTCGATTTATCATTGGGCAAATGAAGTTCCCAATGAGTTTGATTAGATCTTAATCAAAGAGGAGATAAAGTCAACTACCTCTTTCCAAAAATTGTATACTTTCGGACAGTTCCACTTTATATGCCTGAAGGTCATACTCCGGGCTTAACACTTAGCACACTATTTACATAAAGGGAAGAAAAAAACAAAAAAACAAAATAGATGCCCATTAAAGTAGCTGTATTCACTAATCATTAATCATAAAGGATTTGGATATATACTGCTATAGTTTTCCTACATGTTTTCCTCTTTTGGTCCACCTACACTAAGTGCATCGGTTTATGTGCCATCCTAAGACTGAATTAAGGCAAATGATCTTTGTTCTGTTTGGCTGCCCTGTATTATGTCTCATTCAAAAAGCAGCCCAGGCTTAAACACTCCTTATAACTTCAGTGTGATTGGGTGGAGCTAAACTGGTGTAATCTGAATAGGTGGACATATGACTATTTATTTATTTTGTAATGAGAATGCATATATGAATATGGATATATTTTATTCAAATGTGTATTATGGTGAGATCTACAGACGTTTTGTTTGTTTGTATGAGTTAAATAAAGTTTGATTTTAAGAGCCTGGCACGGGAGCGTCTCGTGCGAAGCACCCTGCGTGAGTAGTGTGAGCACGCGGCTGCCCTTTCAAGTTTAGACAAAGACGGCGGAACGGCTGCCCTCGTCAGGTATAAACACACAGATCCTCCGCCAGCACATGTGGGTAGAAGCGGGAGGAGGTGTGGGGGGGGGGGTGAGGTGGGTTGGGTTGAGGGAAGTATGTTTAGAGGGGGTTGGCTGCTGCTTACATTTTCTCCTAAAAGGCCTTTTTACGCATGCAGCCTGAGGGAGTGCACTGTCTGTCATCACGCGAGGCAGAGTGCGACTCCTATCAGATAGTACACTATCAGATGTTTTCTTTTAAAAATGTCTTTTGTAATGTTTTCTCCGGGCTGCATGTGAGCGGGGTGGCTGTAGCGTGTGAGGAACTGAGATAAAGCTTGAGAGCCACATGCAACAGCAGCTGGTGTCCGAGCATTCTTTCCACTAAACCACACACAATATCGATATGGAGAGTTGCTCCAGTGTAGGCTGAAATATGTTTTGAAAGGGGAATGATTCAGTCTTTAACAAGTTAAGCACAATGTTATTCAGAGTGGTTTGATGTGAAATGCTTGGAGAAGCTTGCCAAGTCAGAATTATTCACAGTGGTGGTGATAGGAACCAGACGTCCACCTCTAAAAGCTCCCTCGCAGAAAGTTCAATAGTGTTGAGAAAGTGTTAGCCCAAACCATATTTTGAAAACTCATTCATACTGGGGAGGTTCATGTAAACTTTAGAACTGCAAAATAGTCACAAGAAAAAATAATTTTTTGCAGATTATCCACTATTTTACCATCATCACCATATGATACAAAAACAACTCAATAGACGCGTTTCACTATTAGGTTCACTGGTCATTTTGGCAAGCAAATAATATGGGCACAATTGTGCTAGACACATCATGACCTGGTAACTATCGCCACCAATGTGAAAAAGTTGCTGAGTCATTGTTCCTCTGCAATACACATATTCACCCCAAACCATTCTGAATGGCTTTGTTTGCATCCCAGCGAGTAAATTTTAGAGAAAGTTCACTTCCCATTAGTCACAGCTGTAAAACTGAACCAGTAGTGATATAATGACTTTAGTAAACATGTTAAGAGGCCTTTTAGTCATGGCGGTAAAATTGAACTAGGGTGTTCTCCATGACCAGCGTGCACTCTCAGAATCAATATCATCCTTAGCAGTCCATGTTTTAGGCAAAATTCAGTCACTGTGATCTAAACAGAGTAATTTATAAAACCACACATTTATATCCCTCCACCATGCACTGATGTTAAGAATACATTTAAGGCTCATATGAAAACATATAAAACAATGCCTTAGACATTGTGTAGCATATTTCTAAACTACTGCATGTATTACTGTTTGTGAGGGAGCTTTTACAGGCATTAAACTGATCAGAGGTCTGGTTCTTATCAGCACCACTGTGAATAAGTTTCTCTAGAATGAAGCCTTTCACACCAAGCCACTGTGAATGACTTTAGTTATATCCTAACCATTTAATTATGCAACAGTTTGGAGAATTCAGTGGAATCCGTCTTTAACTTCAAGTTACAATGTGTTTACAAATAAACAGATCCTCATATAAACAGCATAACAGCGTAGCTAGTGCTACAGGCCATGCACTGAATGATTCTTATAGCAAAAGACACGCATTCCTTAATACTGAAACACACACACTCCACCTCTCTGTGACCTCTGTTCCTGCCTGTGTCTGTGAATTTGTTTATTTTCTCCCGTCTGGTTTGGCAGGTGAATGTCTCCTCAGGTAAGAACTCTCAGTGCAGGAGAGCACACCCACACGCTGAGGACAGACTTGTTTTTAAGGGTCGTGGAGAATCCACAAGTTTCCGCAGTTTAAATTCTTCTTGCATGAACACACACAGCTCATTTTCAACCATCCAGCAGTCCAAACCTTTAGCAGGAATCGTTTTACAGGAACGTTATGCACGGCAAAAGGCCAAGATCTGCCAGACTGGATTAGGAATGGTAGCTAAATAGTACATCAATAGTGACGAATGAAACAATAATTTACTAAACATCTCTATACAGATATGGGCAGGGAGCAGAAAAGCTAATGTGTTTGATTTATGCACTGACTGGTTTTAACCGTGTGCATCATCCCAAATTAAAAATCATGTTTTTTTATTGCAATTTTGTCCCAAAAGTGAGTAAATGTAAAAGATAATCATGGAAAGAATGTACATATTCGATTGGAAAATTGTACAGTTTAAAATTAGCTGAAAGTGCCAACAGAATATAAAGAGCATATACAGACATACAGAATATACAGTGTGTCAAAGACATGTCATGTTGCAGAGATATCTACTGAAGTTAGCATGCTTACCAGGTAGCCCTAGCCTCCTGTCCTGTTATACTTGTTATACCAATGATAAGCTATCAGTCCAACAGGAGAGGATAAAGTAGTAGCACTGCCCCAATGGCGTTTTGTAATCTCAGTCTAGAAATGCATTGTATACTGTATACAATAGTAGAACCCTTATTAAAAAGTTCTATATCAAAACCTATACAACCCATTTATTATTAATCTCGGGAACTATTTTATCATGAAAGGAACCATTTAAAGGGTTCAAGTCTCTAGAACCTTTGTCCTTACTAAAGAGCCCTTTTCTAAAGTGTATCAAAATAAAGAAAGGTTCTCTGACTTACAACAATAGTAGAAGTGGGTTTGGTGCTACATAAAACCAGCTTTAATGTTGTTTTTTATGTTGTTCATAAAAAATTTAGATTGTGCAAAACATTAATGACGAATGGGTCAATAGAAATGCTCTAGAATAACCACAACACAATTTCTCTCCATTACCGTACATTAAAAGTAAGTAAAGTTGTAAGCTCACCATTTTGGAGATGCTTGAAGAACCTATCAAGAACACCCCCTTTTGTGCATGAGAACGTAGACGCATTTCAAATTAGCAACATATTCTCTCCATTCCTGCAGTGGATCTCAGTGCCAGTTCTGAGAAGCTCTTATGTTCTGTTTATTTAGTTTGCCCATGTAGACCTAAATCAGCTCATGAAAAGCTTACAGTTATAAGCTGAGTTATTATCCTATGTGTTAGCATGAGGCCCAGTCAAAACTGTCACCCAAAAACTGTACAGCAGTTTACATGGTGTATTTATGCGCTCCAGGTTTCCTAAAATGCTTGCAGGTTATACCGTTCCTAGAAAGTCTTTAAATCAGCATATAATCTGTACATTATGTCGAGGTTCTTTAAGCTTTTTAAAAAGGTTGTCTTCTATGGCATCTTCTATGTTTTCCTCTAGTTTACAGCAGTGGATGCACTGTAGGAATAACTTGGTCTCAAATGTAAGTCTGCCAGCTCAGTGATTCATACAAACAGTCCATATCCAACAGTGTTTGGATTTTTCACCAATGTAGAAACATCCACATGCACACGCATGCCTTTCCCTTTATAATCACACACACGGAGTGAAATACACAACCGTGCACTGTATCAAATTGCAAACTAGGACCAGCAATATTAAGAACAAACAAACAGGAAGCCAGAGAGAGAGAGAGAGAGAGAGAGAGAGAGAGAGAGAGAGAGAGAGAGAGAGAGAGAGAGAGAGAGAGAGAGAGAGAACTTAGTAAACCTAGCCAGGCATAAAACAGGTGCAGTTTCTCTCATGGAAACTCTTGTTTTGGGCAGGTGTGCGTTTGGATAAAGGATGTGATTAAAAAAGAAAAATTCCTTCTCTCTCTCTCACTCACTCTCTCTCTCTCTCTCAGGCACAAATGAAAAAAAAAAAAAAAAAGCTACATGCCCGCCCACTAGCAGCTGGCCAGAATCACTGTTAGTTTGGTGCATTATTGTTTTTGTAATTATATTGAAAGTGCAGTGATATGTACTGCTACGTCGTTTCTCACAGCTTTGAGCTTTGACATATATCAACACACAGTATGCACATACTGAAAACTGGTCTGTCAGAAGAGGAACCCGAAAGTTCCACTTTTACACTCTAAGGATTAATTCCAACAGAACTGAATGGTACTATACGGCGTTCTCTTTCTGTAACACTGTTTACTGAAGCTAACGCCAGTTTAGCAAACTCTTTACTTCACCTGTGAAAAAAACAAGCTTCCCAGCAAGAAATGATTAGTTCTAAAAATGTTCTGAGAATATACAATGTTCCATTTACATTTTAGCAGGAAGTTTTTATTTTGGTTCCCTGATTGTTCTTTGGTAAAGATTCTCTAAAACCATTCTGTGTGTGTATGTCTTGTTCACTAACACATTGTTCACTAAAACCTTATAGGAACATTATATGAAATTATAAACGCCTTTAGATTGTTCTTTGAACATTGGACTAAAACACTCTTCAAAGCTGACAACTCATTACCGTTGATTACAACTGTTTAGTTGCACTTTTTAGTTAATTTTCTCCTACTCAGAAACCCTAACCAGGCCAGTTTCCATGCTGAAATATTTGAAAATGGGACGAAAGTGATGTTGATTGTGCTAAAAATGCTGGGGTGTAAACGCAAGCAGACGCCTCAGCACACATGCCAGACAAGTACAGACCAAATTGTAAGGAGGAACAATGCAAACTCAGTGTTCATGCACACGATTACTTGTTTAATCTTACATGCACAGCAGTTATAACCTGTTTGTTTGAGAAGCAGGAAAACGAAAGCTACTGGAAGAGTTCCACCCATTTCTCACATGAACTTTCTCTTTGAGGGAATATAATAACCGAGGCTCGACAGACAGGATTTCTGTCTGAAAGGAAAGCTGCTTTTGTGTGAAAGCATGCGAATAACATAGGAGTATTTACGCTAGAATCATCACTCAAAAAGTCTCTAATTCACTGCATCGGCTGCCTATAATCTAAACACCGTCTCTTACTCTGTGAAATTATACTCTTTGTGGGCTACGGGGCAGAATGTGTATGTTTGAATGGTGAAGCAAAACAGATGCTCATTGTGATTCCTCATCTGGAAAAGGCAGTCTGTCTGTTTCTGCTTTTATCTGTTCTCACTCTTTGCTTTTGCTATTCTGACCCAGATTAAGGTACATCTTGTTATTCAGGCCAGTACTGAAGCACTGCCTGGATCCCAGGAACTTTGCATGAATGAGTTCTACCTCTATATCACCAGACAACAAATAATTCACTTAATAAGCATTTATTGTTTGTATTCGTTCGTCATTTGTGGTTTTCAGTCTTCAGCCTTTAGTTTAGCCTCTTCAGTCTTCTGTTTTAGATTAAACACCTACATTTGAACCTTGTACAAGACACTCCATGCATTGTCCAGAAGGGAGATGGTTATGAAAGAGCCAAGGAGGAGAAAAACTGAAGAACAAAGACTGAGAAATAGGTTTTTAGATCAAGTAAGATCAAAGAGCCATATTGACATTAGTAAGGCATTTCAATGGTAGAGAGACCTCCAGGGGTTGACGAAGCTGAAGCTGTATTTACGATCCAACAAGAAGGTTTGAACTAGAAGCTGGACGGGCAGACTTAGGGCATCAGTATGAAAACGCTACAACATTTAAGGCGGGACTTGTCAATTTTAAGCTTCTGAAGACCTAATCAATGGGATAGCCCACATGGCTGTAGCCACCTAAATACCACAACATGAAAAATCCTAATAGGCCATTTTTCTTTTGGGATTAAAATTTCTGGCTTCCATTTACATCAATGAAATAAAGGTATTCTTACAGTATACAGTAAACACAACACAACAGTGATAAGTGAAATTCATTTTAAGCCTATGGCCTACAGCAGGCTCAACACCGGTACGTTTAAATGCAGCCATTTTAGGAAACAATGGAACAATCCAAGTAATACATGCATTTCTATAACTGCATCTCAACCTCACAGACCTCTGCTAGACATTTGTAGAAACCATATGTCGAGCAGTGCACCTCCTGAACCACAATGCTGTTTTTCAGCAATCGGGCATGTTTATAACATTCTCCATATTTGGTGGAGACACCCTTTAAATGTCATTTTTTAGGATTGCTTGAGCGTTCGAGCCGCTGGAAGTCATTTTGTTCTGGAGCGGGAAGGGAAATGACTAAACTCACGTCTGAAACACAATCTGACTACAGCGGTTTGGATTTGCTCTTCAGACCAGCTAACCAGATTTGTATTTATTTTAGTTATGGCTGGGGAATCGGAAGCAGCCGAGGCATTCGAATGCATGCAGGACTATTTAGAGGCATTGTAGTCGGGCAACAAAGACGTGGTCAGCTTTATACATCAGGACATGATTTATTCCATGAGTATTTATCAAAGTAGTTTGAAATGTATGTTTATGAATGGAATGGAAGCCAAGTCACATGTGAACTGTTTATAAGTGGTTTGGCATTTGAATTGCAGGCTCTGCTAGTATCAGTAGTCCTGAAACATATACTACTGCCCGGACTAACATATGTGAGCCTGGGGTCTGTTTCGCGTTGAACGCTAGAAGTGATAGAAGTGATGTTAAGTGAGAAAAAAAGCAAAAATGATCTATCTGTATGTCAAAGGTACTGCTTATTTTCAATAAATATTTACCTGATATCATGAAATAATTACATTTTATTATAACAGTTCATTTCCTTCAAATACAGACAAGAAAAATGTTAGTGTTTTTGAAGGATTGACTTAAACTCTGAAAACAATATCACATAAAGTCAAAATATGGAGAGTATATATTATTTTTATTTAATTAATTAGGGATATCTAGAAAATATTATAAGCTAATAAGTAAATATTTTGACATGCAAGATATAAAAAAATATATTTATGTAAAATATAAATGTAGATGGTTGAATTTCTAATACCAAATTATTATTATTAAATAAACAGTAAAATAATTTTGAGAAAATTAGATACGATAGATTGAAGTTAATGTTAGAATATGTGTGGATGGAGTAACTGTTCTTTTTAGAGCTGTAACAAAGTGAGTAAACAAGCAAACACCATGATCCTTTTATTATATAAAATTAATTTCTAATGGAGACAATAAATAAAAAACTGCTAAGGATAAAAACTAAATCACAGGATCCAAGATCCCAACTTTACATGTACTGTGGATCATTTCTACACAGTTATTTCTACTAGTTTGGCTCAAATGCTAGAAGGTGCCCATGAGCAAAACCTAAATGCTTTCAAAGGTGCAGAATCATCAGCTATAAATAATCATTTTTATAAATATAGAAAAAATGACTGAATTTTCTAGACACAGAAGAGCATAATAATGTCAGCACTGCTGTGATATTTTTAGTATGTTTGAACCCACGTTATAGGACTCCACTTACAGGACTCTAGTTGGTGCCTCCTCCACACCTATGACCACAGTGAATGTGAACTGCTTCTCTCAGCCAGTGAAATAAGCTGATTTCCTTTAAACCAGCTCTAATGTAACTTTGCCTGCTGATTCAGCACAGCATTCTGATGATGACATGGAACTGGTGCCATGAAATAATCACATGCAAGGACTGCAGCTCCATGTATGCTAAACGGCTATTTTTAATTTTAACACCGTACAAAGACCAAAACTGCACTAATGAGCTGACTGTCTGGCTTTGATTTTATCTGTGTGTCTCTTTATGTGTTCATTGTGTGTGTATATGTTTATTTATTTGTGTGTGTGAGTGTGTGTGTGTGAGTGTGAGTGTGTGTGTGTGTGTGTGTGTGTGATCATTTATGTGTGCTGTGTGTGTATGCTTATCTGTGTGTGCTGTGTGTGATCATTTGTGTGTGTGTTGTAGCCTGTGAATTTGTGTGTATTGTGGATTTTGTGTGTGTGTGTGTGTGTTTTGTGTTTGAGTGTGTTAATGTTGTATTACACTCTGTGTTTGTGTGTATGTGTGTGTTTGTGTGTGTTGTATGTGTGTGTGTGTTGAATGTTGCGTGTGGTTTGTGTATGTTGTGTGTGTGTTTGCGTGGGTGTGGTGGTTTGTCGTGTGTGTGTGTGAGTGTGTGTTTTGTGTTTGTATTGTGTGGATTTGTGTGTGTGTGTTTGTGTTGTATGTGTGTGTGTGTTGTGCGTGTGTGTGTGTGTGTGTGTGTTTGTGTTGTATGTATGTGTGTGTGTGTGTGTGTGTGTTTGTGTTGTATGTATGTGTGTGTGTGTGTGTGTGTGTTTGTGTTGTATGTATGTATGTGTGTGTGTGTGTGTGTTTGTGTTTTATGAATGTGTGTGTGTGTGTGTGTTTGTGTTGTATGAATGTGTGTGTGTGTGTGTTTGTGTTGTATGTATGTGTGTGTGTGTGTGTGTGTGTGTGTGTGTGTGTGTGTGTGTTTGTGTTGTATGTATGTATGTGTGTGTGTGTGTGTGTGTGTGTGTGTTTGTGTTGTATGTATGTATGTGTGTGTGTGTGTGTGTGTGTGTGTGTGTGTTTGTGTTGTATGTATGTAATCTATGTATGTGGTGTGTGTGTGTGTGTTTGTATGTGTGTATGTATGTGTGTGTGTGTTGTTGTATGCGTTTTAACAATGTATGTGTGTGTGTGTGTGTTTGTGTTGTATGAATGTGTGTGTGTGTGTGTTTGTGTTGTATGTATGTGTGTGTGTGTGTGTGTGTTGTAGAGGCTTGTTTGTCTGCTCAGTGAACCCAGTGAAAATACACACTCGTTGGGTGCTGATGAAAATGGATTCATGCGAAATGAAAATATCCTCTGGGCTGCTCGTAGGTGTGGCAGAGAGGACAAGTTAATGATTATCAGCCGCCTCATGGCACGCGAGGAACTCGGCTAACTTTACACAACCTTCAGCTGTGAGCTCAGTGGAGTGAAAGACAGGAATGGAGCCTGAAGCCAAGGGGCAGGGGGTGTTAAGATTGGACTGGGATTATAGCCATTCAGTATAAATCAGGTTTTGATTAATGTCTGGAGCATTAAAGCTTTGATTGCCTTGTCTCGTCCAGCTGTCACTCATTGATTCATTTGTTTAGAAACCAAGCATCGTCTGACCTGCTGGTGACCTGAGTAACTGCTCTCACCTATACAATTATCACACCCCCTCATATTACACACTCACACACACACCCTAGCTGTTTCTCACCTGCACACAGAAGCCGCTTGGCTATGGCACCCATCGCACCAGAACCCAATATGGACACAACCGCCGACGCGATGGTCAACTGGTTCCCGTTCCTTCTGCATGTCATGCAGTGCCCAGGTGAATGTGTGGTTTTAAACACTTTAAAAACAAGTAAAATTGCAAGAGTTGCACAGGAGAGTGGGGGTAGAGGGGGTTGTGTTCGAGCAAAAATTAACCGCAAAACTGTGGACAAGCAAAGGAAATTAAATTAACCTTCATTAAAGGACAACTGTCATACAGCTTGTATTTTGATGGAAAATGCTGCACGAAGGAATTGATATTTGCCAGCAAGCGCTATATAGGGGCTAATTCCGCCTGGTTTTTATCGACATGCGTGGAACACACATTCAAGGGATTCTATTGTCATATTGGTTAGTTCCACTATCATAGGTGCAAGTAGTCGAATTGATAGATAGTGATGTAAGATCTGTGTCGTCATGAAGTACGGTATTCAAAAAGCCACCCTCTGTTCTTATAAGAGTGCTTGGTAGCTACGTGACCACTCCAAATAAAATTTTAGGTCATCGCTCCATAAATGGCAACCTTCCAGAGGAGAGGCTATTTCGTGTTTTGTCATTCGAGTGCTTAGGACGTATGCTACATGTTGAAAGCTGTTCTAATTATGTTGGTGGGTAGGCAGGTTATTGTCAGCTGATGGCTATTAGTGACAATTTTGTGGGTAATTTCCATCAGACAGTTTCTTTCTCGCACCACTTCCACTTGACAAGCACAAGAGGGAGAGATGGGCAGCTGGTGTGGCTGACGCGGGACAGGTTTGAGGATTCATTAACACATTGAAATGTGTGAAAAACATCGCCCTACATAATAGTTACCGACATTATAGTCATCTAGTCGCTATAAGTGAGTGTTTCAGGCCTAGACGGTTGGTAATAGCCCATTTTTTTTTAAAGGTGATGTACACCTCACTTCTGTCAATGTATAAACAAGAACAGTGCACTATTCCAAACTCTGGTTTATGGAACTGTGTGGTGAGATTAACACTGCCTGTAGGTGTATCTGAAGAAAGCATTATCGTAGCTTTTTATATAAATACGAGAGCCAACTTGATTCTCAAGGCCGAAAAATAAACCTGTACGCAACTTCTCTTGCTACCATGACTGTCCGATTTTAAACCCAGCTGTATCATGCATCATTGTTACTGAGACCATTTAACAAAGCATGGTAGCCACAATCTGTTTCTCTGTTACTTTGGATTTTACCGTAAGTTTCCGGGTCCGGGGACATTGGCTGTTCCGTCAATATGAGCCTCATATGACCCCACAGCCAGGACCGGACCACGGTCGAGCAGGCTATTTATGTTAGCGAATGGTGGAATCATTCTCATCACTACAAGTGACTGACTGATTGCGGTATGGTGTGTTAGTGTGTTAAGAGTGGGTTTGGTTGTGCTGGGTTGGTGGTTGGTTTCGATTGTAATGGTGTTTGGAGTTAGGATCCAGACACAGCAGTGACGGGGTGACGCAGTATGTTTCAACCCCGCCCTCGTGTCGCTGCTGTGATCTGCTTTGAGATTAATAGTCCACCAACGTTAAAGCAGGCGAGAGTCCTGTGGGGCATACGTGGTACGCGCCTGTTGGGCGCTCAGCGGTTGTGCACCCACCGTGTGGACAGACCTTATGTGTACATGTGTACATGATCAAAACACTGGTCGCGATCCCGTAGTCTCACAGGTGACAAGCGGCTACTAATAGAGGACGTGAGAATGTGGAGCACAGTGTTAAATACACTCCACGCACTAAGCACTGTTGCTTGTGTCTGACCCACGCACGCATAAAACCGGCACCACAGCGACCACCAGTCAAACGTAATGACTAATTACAACACCGACATACAGAGTATTTCACTGTGCATCGGTGCTTTGTATAATATGGTATATTCTCTACGCCCACCCACAACAATATCCCTGCGGTCTGGGGTTGGTGGTCCATGTACATGGGTCGCTTCAGTCCATTATGAAACTGTAAGACCACCACGTTACCTGGAATGCTACAGTAACTTTTATGTGGCTGCTGACACGAGTTTTCTACATCCATCTTATCCACTTATTACAACAAGTTATAATAGTATAATGTAATATATATATATTATTTATATAATATTACTGTATAAGCAAATAATGACAGAGAAAGTTAACCAGACGTGCTGAAACTAGTTGTCAATATAGGCTGGTTTTAACCATAATCATAGCCATTTTATATACACATTACATATGGACTTGTTCAGTACCCCACATATAGTCCAAATATGTCAGCTTGTGTAAATTGCTGGAGCTACGCAAGCTGCTAATAGGTGGGAGGGGGTTGCTGTATCTTAATAGCTCAACGGCTGTATATCAACTATTGTTTACTTTAAATATTCACTGTTCCCATACACTCCTCGTAGTTGACAGGCTGCGGCCCGGTGAAAGATAAGGTTTACTCTTCATGCTAACTTACAATACATCAAACTTGTGTGAGGTATAGCATTTAACGGATTGGTGCGAAGTATTTATACGCTCGTTGGTGTTGGGTAATCTTGTCTACCACATGTCGGTGATAGAGTAAGCTATCTGTCGGTCGAGTTAGGGTGCGTCAAGGTCTTTATCGCCTCAGCGTACGTATTGACCGCGATGTCCCAACTAGCCATTGGAGGGTGGTATTGGCTGCTGCGGGGCTCTGTGCGTTTAGCTGCGTGCTCTCTCTGTTCTGCACTCATAGTTACAATAAAATCGTGTTACGGTAGGTGTGGAAGTGGAGTGACACCGGACCTTCTGGGCATGTGACGCGTGTCCCTGTGTTGATGTGTCATATAATGTTCATGTTCAGATATGTCTATATGTCATGTTTGTAAATACCTGCTTATCTTGCACTGTTTATTAAATAAAGGTATTAACTGAGTGTTTGCTGCAGTAGCAGCCTATGATCTTTGTCTTGAATGTAGAAGTTTGTTGAACATTGTTGTATCGATTTGATTGCATTTGGCTAGAAGAGTGTTACTGAGGTCAGTTACTAATGTTGGAGGATTAGCTCTGGATCACTCCACCAAATATTGGACAGAGCTTTATCACTCCACAGAGTGCAGTACTGCTACTTCACAGCACCATGCTGGGGGGCTTTATACCTCTCCAGCTGACACTTGGCTTCAGTGACCTTAGGCTTTCATGCGTCCCGTACTATTGTCAATGCTCTTCTGTGGAGATAAGTGTTTATGCACAACTGAGCACCTGCATCAGCAATGGGTGCACCTGACCTATATTTACTCAGGTGGATTCTGTCTAATCCTATGGTAGTGGAAGATAAACCATTGCCTTCACACAATTCAGTGATGTCGGGAGGGCTGTGATATGACCTAAAGCCCCGTTCAGGACGATCGAAAAAAACCAGTACAGCTCGACTAGGCTTACAATACACTGAAACCGTCACTCCTGTTGATAATGTTTCCACTCTCAGCACGGTGGGGTAAACTAAGCCCCGCCCGTGTTCCGTGGGTCGGGCTCCCTTTCGTCCTCCGGTTTTCCTGTTATAATGTTCTCCCGGTTAGTCTCAGTCAGTGCGCGCAGTTGTCCCGTGAGGACCGTGTGCGCTCATTCTTATATTTCTTCTCCCATTAGATGAGCGGAGCGCGCCACATTCACAGCAGTCGTGCGCGGATATGAAGCTGGAGGTTTTCTCAGTCGCCGCGATGCCACCGGACTCGCCGCTGTCAGGCGAGGACGAGTTGGGCTCGGACGGAGACTTCGCCGCATGCAGTCCAGCAGCTGCACCGGCACTGGCCCCGTCCGAGGAGGCGGAGGGGTCGCGCGCCTCAGACAGCAAGCCTAAGGCGTACGCGCGCAGGCCGAAGCCGCCGTACTCGTACATCGCTCTGATCGCCATGGCCATCCGGGACTCAGGCTCGGGGCGCCTCACGCTGGCCGAGATCAACGACTACCTGATGAAGAAGTTTCCGTTTTTTCGCGGCAGCTACACCGGCTGGCGCAACTCGGTGCGCCACAACCTGTCGCTCAACGACTGCTTCCTGAAGGTGCTGCGCGACCCTTCGCGACCCTGGGGCAAGGACAACTACTGGATGTTGAACCCGCACAGCGAGTACACGTTCGCTGACGGCGTGTTCCGCCGCAGGAGGAAGCGCATCAGCAAGAAGCCCACCAGGGACTCCGGGCCGCGAGAGCGCTCGCTCGAGCACGCGCCGGGGGACAGCACTGGCACGCGCTTCACCGGCCCCTTCGCCATCGAAAGCATCCTCAGCAAGCCGTCATTCCGGCACAGGGAGCGCGCGGAGGACTGCGGCGGGCTGACGTCACATTTCACGCCGTTTCTCGTAAACTGCCCGGCGCTTCACGCGCCTTTCGCTGCCCTCGCGCCGCAGCCCACCTTTCTGAGCGCGCTGCCACGATGCCACCCTCCCTACGGCGCCCCACGAGAGCTTCCTTACCACCCCTTCAGAATCGACTCTCTGCTGTCCTGAGGACGAATACACGCACGCGCACCTGCACACCGCCAATATCGCACGTGCTAAGTTTATTTGCATGAGAAAGTTACAACAGAGGCGCGAAGGAGACCAGAGCGCGCGCAGACTCTCAGAAATAAGGTATTGGAGTGTCACTAGGGTGGTGTCTTTAGCTAGGGAGCATCACTGTACCATCATTAATCGTGGTCACTTCTGTTTTTGAGTTACATAAAAATCATGCACTGACTAACTCATGATATTAGGCTATGAAAATGATGCTGTGCAACTTCTCCATGGGAAGGTCAATTTAATGTACCTTAAAGGCCGTTGTTCTGTATCTGGGGCACATTTTACACTGTCTGTACGTTGTTAAACAGAAATGTCTCTTTTCTTTCTGACTGCGTACATGCGCGAGCGCGCACACTCAAACACAAACACACGAGAACTTTATTTGCATGAGAAAATGACAATAGAAGCGCCAAGAAGAAGGTACTCACGCGCAGCCCCCCTCCCAGCCACCTGTTCTGTGCACTTTTCCTGTCGTGTTTGTGGTCTTGGACGGTGTCTCCTCTTCATTACTCTGAGAGTATATGGAACAGTGCAGTATGTGTTGTGTGCTGTGGTCGCAGTGATTCCTGTGTGTTTGTGCTGACGTCATTTCTGTATAAATATGTATGAGATAAATATGATTTAATATATGTATTTAAGTGTACATAGTTTGTAATAGTGATGTTGTTGGTCGTATGTCTTTCTTAATGTGGGTGTAAACATGTTTTGGCTGTCAGCGAGCGCGCGCGTTTTAGTTGCAGCGCTGCGGACAGACCGGGCTGCTCAGAGAGAGAAGAGAGAGAGAGAGCGAGTTCAGGCTGGACCTCTGTTAATAAAGAGAGAGAAACTGATGCAGCAGCGAAGGCTCTGTTTGTGTTTTGTTACTGGTTAAACTTGCCACACCATTCACTTCACACCTCACACAGCTCCGTCCTTCTGCTGGGAATTCTAGAGGAATTTGGCACGTGCGCTCAAATCTCAGCGCGCGTGCATGCACCTGTTCCCTGTCATTAAGGCCATCAGTCATCAGATCAGACTAGTCATACGACACTCAAACATCAGAACACGTATTACTTCACACATTGCTTTTGTAAGCACAAGTTAAGCACAAGTTAGTTATACTACTATTATTAGAAATCACGTACAGTTAGTTAAAATACTGCGCAGTTTTACCGCATCCTGTATTTGTGATATATGTATACATATAATTTTTGCATATTTGATAGTATAGTTGTTATTCTTGTTATTGTTAGTATGTTATAATATCAACATCTACAAAGATAATAATAATAATAATAATAATAATAATAATAATAATAATAATAATATTAAGATTTAGATAATAATCTTCATTATTGTCGTCATGACCATAGTCATAATAGTAGTCATAGTAGTAATATTATTAATTATAGTAATTAGTAATTAAAAATAGTAGTATTATTATTATATACTAGTAGTAGTAACAGCAGTATTAGTAACAGTAGTGGCAGCAGTATTAACAGTGGTAGTAGTAATAACAGTAGTGGTAGTGACAGAAGTAATAACAGTAGTAGTAGCAGTATTAACAGTAGTGGTAGTGACAGAAGTAATAACAGTAGTGGTAGCAGTATTAACAGTAGTAGTAGTAGTAACAGTAGTGGTAGTGACAGTAGTAATAACAGTAGTGGTAGTGACAGTAGTAATAACAGTAGTGGTAGTGACAGTAGTAATAACAGTAGTGGTAGTAATAACAGTAGTGGTAGTGACAGTAGTAATAACAGTAGTGGTAGTGACAGTAATAACAGTAGTGGTAGCAGTATTAACAGTAGTATTAGTAATAACCCTAGTGGTAGTGACAGTAGTAGAAGTAATAACAGTAGTGGTAGTAGTAGTACCAGTAGGAGTGATAGAAGTACACTATTAATAGTACATGTGTTCGATGAATAAGTGAAAGCGTTATGATGCTGATAATGCATTTTCAGTCAATATACTGTAGACATTATATATGTATAGTCATATACATATGTGTGCATGAGCGCCTTGAGCTGATTTTCTGAGTGAACAGAACTGAACACATCCTCTTCAGAAGACAGACATTCTAACATTGAAAAAAGATAACACATTACAGCACACTTTATATTTTATTAATATTGTACTGTGTTAAACTCAGCGGTCAGAAGTTGAGCACTAAGCGCGGTGTAAGGTTTTATCAGTGCTGAGGATGTGTTCTCTCACTGTGGCGTTCTCTGCTGCTGGAGACACCATGCGCGGGGTCCTTCCCGCAAACATTGGAGGCGCATAAGGTGATGTATCTGACCACAGCTAGCCTCACACAGGGAAAAGGGACCAGCGGTCAGCTCGGCTACGTCTTGTTCTCACGCTGTAGTCACAGATCCAGCGCACCCACTGCTAAGCGTTCTCTATAAAACTGCCTACAGCACATTTTCATCTCATGAACCCCATTACAATCATATAAAGTGTTCTTTGGACGTTAATGGTTCTGTATAGAGTTTTTTTGACTAAAGACTTCCTGAAGAACCAACACGTCCCGTTATTTTACCATTAGAAAATGACATGCATGCTAGTCCAGCAGGGACGTGTATACTTCTGCATAGGACAGTGATGCGCTATTTCATCTGGAATTCTGCATCATCTGGAAACTGACAGCAGTAGTCGTGTTTTACCCTGCTACACGTTTATTAGACATTGCAGGTCCGCCTGACGGGCTCAGACTGCTGTGCTGTAGAGACTGAATCATTCATTATAGAACAATACTCGCTGATAGACTATAGTCACTCTCTAATTAAGACCTGCTGCCTTTCTTAATTTCGATAAAGATGAACTGCGCTGTCCGCGGTGCTGAAACACCAGGTGTTCCCACCCTATCTTCATTAGAACTAGATTAATTAAAACCATTTTTTAATTCGCCATTTGTGTTTACACACTGAAGAATGTGTCTACCGCATTTAACCCACCCGTTAAAGAAACGCTCACATACATACACACTCTAGTGAACCCAGACACACACTAAGGGTCATTGAGCACACTTGCCCGCAGCGGTGGGCAGCTGTGGGCAGGCGCCCGGGGAGCAGTTGGGAGTCAGGTGCCTTGCTCAAGAGCACCACAGCCGTGTCTTGTCGGTTCAGGGAATCGAACTGGTAACCCTTGGTTAAAAGACTGCCCCTGTGTTTCTATTAAACGACCTCAGATTACAGATGTTGGTGGATGTGTTGTACTGACGGTATAGATGATGATCCCTCCTTCATCACAGCTGCTCATCTTTATTTAGTTAGTGCTAAGGGTATTAGTTTTAAGGTTAAGGCTAACTGATTTAATTGTCCCACCCGGATAGTAAAACAAGCACAAGCGCAATAGAAAAAAGATCAGAATTTTTAGTTTTATGAAGAGTATTCAATACAGAGGAACTGATAACTGTTAGAGTCCTGCGAGAGAGGCAATGAGTAACAGACCTGGACGTCTGAATGAAATCCGTCACTTCGTGCTGTCAAAGCGCGAGCGCATACTGACACTGACACGTCAGCAGATGCGCGTCTTTCAGGGTGATCCTCAGGTGTGATGCTGCGACCTGCAGGTGAGCAAGAGGAACAGCACACCTGGACAAAGCATCACAGCACTGTGCAGCGTGGAAGAAGAGAAAGCTCTGCCGTTTACATGATGTTCCCCGCACGCTGATCCAAGCACGGAAACAGAAGCTGCGCGTCATTCTGTGCGTTTAATGAGATGCCATATTTAAATGTGTGTTCTCTGTAGAGGGCGGAGAAATTTGACTAGGGGTGTGCAAACGACTACATCTGCATGTGCTTCCAAAACTACCATAATGCCATTATAATAAATGTAAACATTAATTCAGTGTAGAGAAACAAGAATGTCTGGTTTTCATAAACAAAGCTGAGATCTTTTAGATTAAAGAATAAAGTTTGGGTCCAGATTTCTCCTCGATGGCCCGCAGTAGCTTGGGTTTTTCCATCAGCAGCATGCCTCCTTTCATATAGTCAATACACCTAATGCATGATATATAATATAATATAATATAATATAATATAATATAATATAATATAATATAATATAATATAATATAATATAATATAATATAATATAATATAATATAATATAATATTATGGAATAATATATCATAATATAATGAAGAAAAGATGTGAATATGTGAATAGGGATTGGACAATGAAACTGAAACACCTGTCATTTTAGTGTGGGAGGTCTCATGGCTAAACTGGACCAGCCTGGTGGCCAATCTTCATTAATTGCACATTGCACCAGTAAGAGCAGAGTGTGAAGGTTCAGTTAGCAGGTAAGAGCACAGTTCTGCTCAAAATACTGCAATGCACACAGCATTATGGATGACATACCAGAGTTCAAAAGAGGACAGATTGTTGGTGCACGTCTTGCTGGCGCATCTGTGATCAAGACAGCAAGTCTTTGTGATGTATCAATAGCCACTGTATCCAGGGTAATGTCAGCATACCACCAAGAAGGACGAACCACATCCAACAGGATTAACTGTGGACGCAGGAGGAAGCTGTCTGAAAGGGATGTTCGGGTGCTAACCCGGATTGTATCCAAAAAACGTAAAACCATGGCTACCCAAATGACCAAATGATTTTCCGCAAAAGGAGGCCCTACACCATACTAATAAATGATTGTGGTCTAAAACCAGGTGTTTCAGTTTCATTGTCCAACCCCTGTATAAGTATAACACACTGACATTGTAATATTCGAATTTATCTGAACAGATGATCTCTTGTAATCTCTAACAAACTCAAAATCTCATTACACATCTTTGTGTATTTTATGTATTCTGTCTATGCTGATACAGTTATAATACACATGAGATAATGAATAGAAAATGTTTCAGTCCTGATTCTAGTCCATCACACAGTTGACCATATGCCACTATGATATAAAGTCCATCTTTTAATAAGTACAAGCTTGATATCAAATACATTTCCAGAAGAATGCCAGTACTACCTATACAATGCTGACACCGTTCTTCTTAATAGAGGACACTTTCCGCTTCCCCAGTTTAACTGTTTTGTATGCATTAGCTTCTCTTTATAGACCTAAGGGCACCACTGCTAAGATGTGGGAGTGGTCAGTTTGCCCTTGTTATGGTTTCTTTTGTAATGCACACCCAGGCTGGCTGAGCTTTGGGCTAGTCTGGAATCCAGAGGAAAGTAGTAGACATTTTCTTCTGGTCAAACCACACAGTCTGGTTTGCCTGAACTCTTACAATCCACACTGACACTGGAAGGGCTAAAAGTGGTATAAGCTGCAACTTTGTATTGCTGGTAGTTAAAGAAGCATATTGTAAGATGACGCAACCTGTCAAATTCACACTGCTAACAAATAGGGGAAACATATCACTGGAAAGTTACACTGTTCACCAGAGTCTCTCCTCCACAGTGTTAGCATTAACAGCTATTTACTTACCAGTCTAGCGGTAAAAACATCATCGATGTTAACTGTTGCTTTGCTGGATTTGATTTGACACAAATAGTTGCACCCAGTAGAAATTAACTGACTGGGTAGGTTTGACATTGGTGGACATGTGAATGATTTAATGCTCGGCAGCCCATGTAACATGAGCAAGGACGGGCTTTATCGGTGTACCCGACTGACCCAACACACCCTATTGCCCATATCAATCTAAATGTTTCATTCTTTAATTTTATTGGTAACATTTATCGTCCTTACAGATAGCATTGCAATCTGACACTTCCCTCTGGTGCCACTATTTTTTGATAATAAATGTATATAGTTTATTTTACTGATGTGTATTTTTGTTTGCTAAGAGCTTCAGCCATCATTGCATCTAGTCTTTCTTTCAACCTGTCTTTAAATAATCTAACTGGGAGCAGGACCTTCAACAAGATTGACAAAGGCCTGCCACAGTACAGTGACTCACTATCACCTCTTCAGGTACAAAGTGATATTACAAGACAAGATAGGTCGGGGCTAGCTGGTTAGCATGCTAACTTTAACAGAGGTCAAAACTATTATTACTACACACTCTGTTGATCTTTTTTTATTAATTTTGGAATGTTTTAAACAAAAAAATCCTACAAATGGCACTTTAATGCAAAAATTACTAAAAATAAACTGTAAAATAGAATTTATTTATATTTAGAAATATAGTTATTGAGTCAGGTGAAAAAAACGGTGTCCTGAAATACCTGAAAGTTAAGGTGTACGCATGAGGTCATATGTATTACCATCACACAAAAAGGCTCCCAATGGTGTTCAGGTCTCAAATGCGTTATCAACATTATATGTTGAAGATGAAGATATGGTGACTGTAGTAGATCATTCATCCCCAGAAGACGTGTCAGTCACAATCATCAGATTTATCCAGTAGGAGGATCATATTAGCATTCTACCCCACCTAGCATGCAATTACACTTTTCCACCAGAGAGAGAACTTACATAGTGCACCTTTAAATAAGCAGCTTAATGACATCATGGTCTGTATAAAACCGCTAGATAGAGTTCAGCATTTCAATTCTTCTCTAAAAGGCTTAATATATGATTATATTATTAATTATAATCTAAACTCATTTACTAAACAATCCAGTAGAATGCCGTTCAATAGACTACTGATGGAGTAATTTTGACCACTTGGCCAAACCGTTCAGAGCGTCCAGACTGAGATCCATATTTAATGTGGTTTGGATCCAGTTAGAAAAAAGTCCTACTCCATCTGTATTTTTCTTCATTTTTCTCTTTTTGCTATTCAGACATCAAAAGTCCGGATACAACCTGTGTATTCTATATGCAGTCTCATTGTTTGAATTTAGTGCAACAGCCTAAACCAAATAATAACAAATATAATACACTTAATAATTCATACAACTCAAAAATACCACCTGAGTCTACGATATCATAAGTGCCTTAGAATAGCTGAGTAACATGTGGGCTATATCCAGACTTAGAACAGAGCTCGGCTGTTCGCAGAAGCGATGAGTCATGAGAACAGCCATGACTAATCACTTGTGTCTGAAATTCTGTCTTGAAATGAGCGCCAAGGTCGCTGCAGTCCAGTCTGAAATCTCCTTTGTGGAAAATGCTTTGATATGGGCGATAAAGACTTGGAGTGTTACATCACTGTATATAATCTGTGCTCTCAACAAGCTGCTAACAGTGTATACAAACAACCAACCACGAGTTCTGAAAGGGCCGCATTAGTTACTAAGGGGTGTTTACTGCTACACTATTATATTAACACCCCTTTTAACCAATGTTTGTTTGAGTGATCCCCCCATTTATAAGACCCATAGGTGACCCATACGCACTAGATATGAGATCCTCAGTAAATGATGTTTACTATCAATCTAGAGAGTGATGCACTGAATTCATTCTTTTCCACGTGGTTGACGGGATATTATGCAAGACCACTAATGCTAAAGAGAGAAGACCGTAATGACGTCACATTCATGTGAAAACGAAGGTGTAGGTTCAGAGCACCTCTTCTTTCTTTTAGTCTATGTGTGTAATCGTATCTTCAAAGTGAAGTGGTGAGGTTTCCTCTCGGCTATGAGGGTATCCGGGCCTGGTAGGGGGCTTTGGACGGGAAAGCGCTCCGTGCACATCCTCCTGCAGAGGGCCTGCTGATCCACATTGTTCACCAAGGCTTCACTTATTTACAAGTCCGAGGTTACATACTGTATGTGCCCTCTGTGTGGAGCGCGTCTCCACAGGGAACGTCCTGTTGCTGCTGTATCTGCAATGCTCATTCAGGGCTGGTCGAAAGCAGCCTGTAGTCGTAATACAGTAAGTGTGAACACTGTTAAACAGTCTGGATATCTGCTGCTCCTCTGGGAAGTCTGGAGCTATTAGCCTGGAAAAGCCTTACAGTAGACGCTTTATAATTCAATCTGATCATCGTTAATTCACTATATCAGCTCGGTTTTTGGAAAGAATGTGAATCGTTTGAATTCAGAGCACCGTAGAAGTGACCTAATGTAAAAAATCACTTTACTGAAACATGTACGTAATTTCTGCATGATTAATGCATGATGATTTCTGCATGATGAGCTGATTTTAGTTCTTCAGCAGTCGCGGTTAATCACGTATCAGATATTTAGAGAAAGAAAATTTATGATTTATGATATGACTCGGCTTACATCAAACTCAGGCACTAAACAAAGTTTTCTTTATTATTATTATTATTATTATTATTATTATTATTAATAATAATAATAATAATAATAATAATAATAATAATAATAATAATAATAAACGTAGCTTGATTAACACTCAGAAACAGCTAAAAGTGAAATGTATTTTGTGGACAATGTAACGTTTATTTTGACTGATTTATTCCTTTACTGTATATAAGTGAGCCTCTCCTCCAGGATAGAGCTATTACAGGTTCCAGTTTGTGCAGTAGGACTGTGTCTGTTGTGTCGCGTGGCTACCTGGCTGATATGCTGTTTCTGAGTGATAGCGGGTGAGCTATGGCACTGCGCGCTGTGTGTGGCGCTGCATGGAAAAAGATCTGCTTCCAGTCATGTCAGAATCATTTACAGTAGAGAGAAGGGGCGGGGGCGGGAGACTTCCAAACAGATAAGCAGTGAGACGGAGAGAGAGGAGAGAAGCAGAGAGAAACAGCCACAGACAGACAGACAGACAGACAGACAGATAGACAGACAGATAGATAGATAGATAGATAGATAGATAGATAGATAGATAGATAGATAGATAGATAGATAGATAGATAGATAGATAGATAGATAGATAGATAGATAGATAGATAGACTCTCGCACTCGAGAGATGTGGCGAGAAAGAGAGAGTATGTTAGTAACGTGTTTTTTTCTACCTGTATTTTGTTTACCACCTGTATTCCGGCATCCGGTCTCCTGCGACAGCAGTTCAGACTTACACAGACTGGGCAGGAGGCGGGACTGGTCTGGATACGCGTGGGGAAAACCAGCGCATAAGTGAGTGGGAGGCGAAGAGGAAGAAGGAGGGATTCCAAGAGTGAGAGAGTGAGAGAGAGAGAGAGAGAGAGAGAGAGAGAGAGAGAGAGAGAGAGAGAGAGAGAGAGAGAGAGAGATACCAGAGTGATGGGCTGCCGTCTTCTGCTTAGCTGAGGGGCGCTTAGCCTTGCGCACGTTAGACTCTCCGTTTCAGTCTCACAGGGAGATTATGGTGCTCAGGTTCCCCGTGGACATTCTGAAGCCGTCCAGATTAACGGCGGGACACGAAGATGAGACAGTGGCGCTGGAAGACTTCCTCTAAAAGACCCTGTGAAACTGGGACGCCGATACGTGTAAACCGCTTTGTCAGTTTAAAGACTGAAGTGCTGTTCAGTTAGCATGTACTAGCCTGTTCCACCACTCCTGGAAGTTCTCACTTCGTTTTCTGCTCCTTCTTCCACTCTACTTGTCCAGACAGATGACGACTGAGGAGCCCATGACGGACCCGGTAAGAGATGTCTCAGCCTCTGCGATACATCCTGACCTCGTGAGCCAGGAGACCTCGCCCAAGGGCAAAAAGGGCAACTCTGGACTCCGGCGCCCCGAAAAGCCCCCTTACTCCTACATTGCGCTTATAGTGATGGCCATCCAAAGCGCCCCAGCCAAGCGCCTGACTCTCAGCGAGATCTACCAGTTCCTCCAAGCGCGCTTCTCCTTTTTCCGTGGCTCCTACCAGGGCTGGAAGAACTCCGTGCGTCACAACTTGTCCCTAAACGAGTGCTTCATTAAGCTCCCCAAAGGCCTGGGCCGTCCGGGGAAGGGCCACTACTGGACCATAGATCCTGCCAGTGAGTTTATGTTCGAGGAGGGCTCGTTTCGACGCAGGCCGCGAGGCTTTCGGAGAAAATGCCAGGTGCTGAAGCCAATGTACCGGATGATGAACGGCCTCGGGCTTGGTTCGGCGATTTTGCCCCAAAGCTTCGACTTCCAGACTCCGGGGTGTCACACCAACGGCTACAACCTGGACATGATGACTGGGAGCGTGCCGGGTGGCGGTTATGATCCATTAAGCATTGGCCACTACGGACAGCACATGTCCTCCAGTCAGAGCTCCACCATGGCTAGCTGCTCTCTAGCGATGAGTGGAGACTATGGAGGGAACAGTCCAGCTCACACTTCTCAGGCCATAGCGAGCCATCCTCAGTACTCTGGAGCCTCTCCACCCTGGGCTTCTTCCAGCGGCTCTCCTTATCTAAAACAGCCTCCTCTCAGCTCAAGCAGCTCGGGCTCATCAGCTCTACATCACAGCATCTCCTCCTATCATCACCCCATGGAGCAGGCCTACCTCCAGCCCAGCTCGAGAAACTCTGCAGACATGACAGGTATTCAGCATGGAGGACATTTCCACAGATTCCCAAACGGAGTTCCAATCCATTTTTAGCCATTAGACGTAAACAACACCTTTCCAGCGAGCTGATAGGAAATGGACCATTGTAGAGAAAGTAATTGGTTGCATTTCTTTGCAGCGGTGGTGATGGGGAAAGGTGTCTACAGCGCAAATAAAGCGTTTTGTCCGGCACCACACGACAAAATCCAAAACCGCACATCAGACTTTTCAAGGCTCCAGACGTCTGGTTCCTATCATTACAGCTGTGAGCAGCTTTGAATGGGGCAGTTCACACCAAACCACTCTAAATGACTTTGATTACATTTCATTCACACAGACCAGCCTTTACATTCTGCCTTTCAGCTGTACACCTTTACATTCCCTAAAAAAGGTGTCCCCTGAAAGAGCCTTAAGGGAGCCAGAATTGTCCTTCTATGGCATCGCTGTGTGTTTTAGCAGCGTCCTGCTCGGAGCCTCAGTGAAGGCTTAAGCGTAACCAGATCATAAACGCTGTGCATGATCTGTTACTGTGACCGCAGGTTTTAGACGATGCTAAATAGCTTTGGTTTATTCCGCGACGAACCTGAAACGTTCTGAAAATGTGCGGCGCAGTGGAAAATGGAAGGTTTCTTCTGGACTTCCAGAATGTTTTTTCTAAAGGCAGGAGAGCGTTCTCTAAAGACATTCTGTCAGCTCAGCTCTCAGGGCTCATTTAACATCTTACTAATGTTGCGCTAAGAACGTTCTTCTGTTATCATGTAACATTATCTGTGGCCCTGATAACATCCTCAAAACATCCGCTCAACGTTGTCTCTTAATGAACACGTGACCTAAAACTGGAAACTATAAACCTGAAACTATAAACATATTTAAAACGTTTTTAAGCATTAGATACTTTATATAGTACTTGATTAGAACTAACAAAGTTCTGGGAACGTTCTCTGCTACAGAAGCTTTAGCCTTACATTATCACGTCACAGGACTTTATATCCCTGGTGCTTCATTCAGCGCGTCAGTATTATTTTCCAATTATTTTCTAATGACCTAAGACAATGTGCACGATCCTGGTTTCCGCTCGAACCACAGCAGTAAGCCTGGAGATAATTAGACCACATTCAAATACACTCTCATTACGCACATACTATTATTATACCCAGGAACTCCAAACCTGCAGTAGGTAAAACCACCATGTCTGTAAAATAGGCTACAATATCTACACGCGTTGAGGAACTTTGTTAATGTTATTGAGCCCACTTTTATTAAATACATATTCCACATACATGCACTGTCTTTTAATTTCTCACCACGATTTTACAGTTTCATAAAGTGGATAGAGATGTGGATTTGCAAAGCATTGCCAGGGGTTTATTTACAATGTTCCAAACCTGACTATTCCCTTTCCTAAAAGAGAAGATGTGTGGGTCAAACATAGGGGTCCAGACATCGTACATCGCACCACAGGTTGAATGAATTGAAAAGTTACATTGGTGAAAGATCATATTTAACCTTTTCCCCTCTTTTGACGTCCACTTCAGTACTACAGCTTTGTCCGCAGTAAAAGTCAACACTGACAATAATGACCTGTTATAAAGAGCTGTAACGTGTTTGGGTGGTATATGATAATGAACCACAGTGCGTCCAGGGGAATACTCTACTAAATAACCGATGATGTTTTGCCAGTACTCATGTTTATATATGTACATGACCATATACAACGCACAGAACCCGCCCCCGAAAAATATTGTTTTGGTTAAGCGCAAAAAAAATAAAAAAAACTAATTTATGATTCAACGTGTCAAAATAAAACACAACAGTTGCTAATCTTAATGTAGCTTTAATTGGCATGGATTGTATTGATTTATCTGAGTTGATTTATATAATCACGATTTTATAATTACGTATTTAATCATTTTGGCTTCCTCTTGCAATAAACGATTATATATTAATTAAAATTATTATTATTATTATTATTATTATTATTATTATTATTATTATTATTATTACGCGCTAAGTTTTTTACGTCTTTAATGGGTTTAATACCATGATTGGTGCAGCACTGGACTGCTTTAATGCTGCACGATGCGCTGATCTGCTTGTGCATCATTTACACATAAACTATCTGTGTCTGAAAGTTCCGTTACTGAAGCCGCACCGCAGTGTTTAGCATTTAACTGACGTGACAGCACCTTACTCCAGACTCCTCTGCTTGAACAGGGTGTGTGTTAGAGCTTCACCATGCTCTCTGTGTTTTATCCGCAGTGGGGGTCTCGTGCTATCAGACTCACTCGTCTGCCGCGGCTGAACGGAAAGACTTTGTATTGAACTTCAACGGAATCTCATCGCTCCCTTCATCCGCTAGTGGATATTACCATCATCATCACCTTCACCACCACCACCACCAGAGCGCTCATCAGGACGTCAAACCGTGTGTGATGTGAAGGCGGATTGTTCACGAGGTCTCAAACGCACAAATGGCCCCTGGCCCTGTTCACTCTGGAGCTGTGTGCTGGGTGGTGTTGTCTTAGAGAGTTCACTCGAAAAAAGCTTCTGCAGACCCTCTACAGACACGCGCTGTGCGCAACGGAGCGCGCGCTCTCTCTCTCTGAGCCTCTCAGCCTCTGACCGTGTCCGCGAGCATTGTTGTTGTGTTCATTATCATCATCATCCATGCGCAGTTCAACTGTGTCTAATGTATCCTGTAATAAAATGTAGAGAGATAAAGATAAACTGTGCCTCGTTTTTCTCCTCGGACTTTCTGTTTAAAGGGTAAATAATAATAATAATAATAATAATAATAATAATAATAATAATAATAATAATAATAATAATAATAATAGTAATAATTCATCATCTTCTTCTTCTTCTTCTTCTTCTTCTTCTTATTATTATTATTATTATTATTATTATTATTATTGAAAACATATCGATATATAGATATAGTGATTGAATTATTAATCGATTGGTTGATTGATTGATTGATTGATTGAATTATTAACCGAATGATTGATTGGTTGTTTACCTTATTGGTTGATTGGTTGATTGATTGATTGGTTGATTTTATGCTGTCACTAAAATCCCTGATGTTATTTGTACTTAAGTGATCCAGCTGCTATCACCTGCTTACCGTCTGGTAGAAAAATCAAGTGTACTTATTTTAGTAAACACAATCAAAAGACAAGCAATAAGTGCAAACTGGGCTAATTAATTACCGGCTGAAAGCAAGTTTAGAGGCGCTGGTTAGGTGTGTGTAGTGTATCTGCTGAGAGGTCAGTTTGGTTGTAACAAAGCAACGTAAGTTACTGGCAAGTCAGAAGTAAAACCGTTCATTAGGGTACAGAACTATCAAAATCTCTGTCTTATAATTCAGCCTACCAGAATTACAGTTATCATGAAACACTGCATTATGTAGTGACACTTAAAATTTAAAAGCCCAGCTTTCTGCTTGTTCTGCTTAGTGTGTCTAAAATGAACTCAACTTAAAGGAAAGTGAGGCTGTACATGCATCAGGTAAAAAGTCACAAGCTGTTACATTACACTTCTATTACACTACAATTTTTCATGCTCAATAAATACTGCCCGTATCCCTCTAAATGCATCACCATTTATTGTTCCTGGTAACCTTTATCTTCCTTCCCAATAGCATTGTAATCCTTCTGGGTGCAACTAATATTTTAATGATGAGTGTATATAGTAGTAACTAACTAAGCAATATTATTACTGTTACTATTCATATCATATCATATCATTCATAAATAAATAAATAAATAACTAAATAAATAAATAAATAAATAAATAAATAAATAAATAAATAGACTTACATTTTTATCCACAGGGTGTAATTCTAGGGTTTAGATCTAGATTAATCTGAATTCATTGTTATCGCAGTGTGTATTTTTGATGCTGCTTTAATAGATGCCCTGAAATGAAATAAAAAGCCTTCTTGTTGTCATGTGGTACAGGACTGAAGCAGGTCAATTAACAAAGCCTCAAATACAACAAAACACTTTTTACTTTCCAGATAAAGCCTCTAAATCAACCACGGAAATTAAACTACAGAGTCCATCTGATACCTGAAAACCTGTAGACTTACAGATAATTATTAATAATAGATAATATAATTAATAATAGAATAATCTGTAACATTCCGAATGAACCTGTTTAACCCTCTGTGGTGAAGGTTTTGTTCATTGCAATGATACAAGGCTTTTTTTAGAGATCACCAGAGATCACCAGAGATCACCAGAGATCACCAGTAGATTACCACGATGGCCAGGGGAACTTCAGTAAAACAAACCTGTTCTGAAATAAAGGAAACGTAGAGTAAAGAATCCTCTGCCGCAGCTTTAAATAAGACAGTCCAGTCTGGGCCAGTTCTGTGTCAGTGTTTCTCGACCCGGGTTCTGGAGGTACTGCCTTGCACCTTTCAGTGCTTTAACACGTCCACTTTAACTCAGTAATGGGCTGTTAATGGGCTGATTAGCTGGATCAGGTGGGCTGAGAGCAGAGAATACCCTAACGCGTGCTGGACAGTGGGCCTCCAGGGCCCGGGTCGAGAAAGAATGTTCTATGTGATTACAATACCGCAGAGCACCGTGTGGTGGTGTTACCGCGCCATCCAGCGGCCACTAGTGTAACAAACACAATGAGCATTTAGGGCACAGTAACCGCAACTGTAGGGACTAATAACTGCACTCAGAAAAAGCAAATGGGACCTACAGACGCAGAAGAAGGTCAAAACTGCCAAAATACAGGTTCATTTAGGTGGAGGAAAAGTTTACTGAAAACTGAGCAGCAGTTACTGAACAGGGTGCCAGACGGGGACTTCAGACGTCACCACACTGCCATCTTCTGGGCAGAAAACTGTAAAAACAAGTTGCTCATAGAATGGACAAAGAATAGTAAAGATGACTTAGACAAGTTATAGGTCTAGCATAGGGGTCCAGCACAGTAGTAAGTTCCCATTAAAAATAAAGTGTTTACTACATTTTATATCATTATGAGACAGACTGGAAGGCATTAATTGACATGAACAGAAAATAATCAATAAGACAAACTGTGCCTTTTAATAGTATGGCTAGTGAAAACGTCTTAAATCTAGTAAACATATTTAATATTTCTCATTCTGAATATTGTTGTAACCGCTGGGGACAGGAAGGAGGCTGACAAACAGATAAAGGAAACAACAGGCAGATAAGCAAGACTTGTTATGGAAGTTATTATTTACCTCTATGATAAAAGAAAGAAACTCAATAATAAACCATAATCTATTTATTTTGAGGGCTCCCTATCCACCCAGGGCCCTAGTTATTTGGGTCCACCATTACCTGGGGACCAAGGAAAAGACATTACAGGTTTAATATATAACCATAACCATTCATGATTTTAGGAGCACTCTGTAAGCCTCAATGCAGCTGGTGCAGCACCAGGATAATGGGGCTATAAATACCTGCGGGGTGTGTGATGGGATTTATAGATTGAGGAGTGGTGGGATAGTGCAGTGAATGTCTCATTTGAACTGTGGAAATGGTGTCCAAAGCAGATGTTAATGATTGGCAAAAGGAGTGATAACATTTGGGCTTTCCAAAGGCTGTAGTGTAAAGGAAGTAGCTGAAACGGTCATACAGGTCTACCAGAAGTGGCAACAATCCCAGTCTACAAGAAATTTTCCTCAGAATGGTAAGGGAAGGCATCCACCAAATCTGACCCAACTGCACAATTCTTTGATGCAAGAGATAAGAATTATGCTATGCAGTTTTATTGCATATAGTAGCAATAGAAATAGACTACTGAGTTTTATTGCATGTAGTAGAATAGAGGTAGATTACTGGGCTCTATTGCACATAGTAGATTAGATTACTGTAGAAATAGACTACTGAGCGGAGTGGCTGTTATACAGTCTGACAGCGGCCGGAAGGAGGAATCCAAAATCTTGGTATGCTGAAGGATTAAGAGTTTCTTTTACTGGAACTGAGGGGACGAGCCCAACTCCTGATAAACAACCCCACACCATAATCCCCCTCCACCAAACTTTACACTTGGCACAATGCAGTCAGTTAGATACGCTTGGCCATGGAAACCCATTCCATGAAGCGCTCCACGCACTGTTGGTGAGCAAATCTGAGGGCCACATGAAGTTTGAAGGTCAGTAGCGATTGACTCTGCAGAATGTTGGTGACCTCTGCGCACTTCATGGCGGAGTTGCTGTTGCTCCCAATCACTTCCACTTTGTTATAATCCCACTGACAGTCGACTGTGGAATATTTAGTAGCGAGGAAATTTCATGACTGTACTTGTTGCACAGGTGGCATCCTATCATGGTATCATGCTGGAATTCACTGAGCTCCTGAGAGCAACCCATTCTTTCACTAATGTTTGTAGAAGCAGTCTGCATGCATAGGTGCTTGGTTTTATACACCTGTTGCCATGGAAATGACTGGAACATGAATTCAATGATTTGGATGGGTGAGTGAATACTTTTGTCAATATAGTGTATGACAAAAAATAGAGGTCCTAGCATTGATCCCTGTGGAACACCACACATCAGATCTTCGATGCTGTGAAGCAACAAAATGATGCAGTAATGCAGAACTGAAACTGACCAAGAGCTGAGTTAGTGACGTCACTAGAAGCCAGATGAGATAGGAGAATATCATGATGCCCTATACCTAAAGAAGAAGAATACTCAGGGCACAGGAATCACTAAGAAGATCATTGATTGTCTGTAACAGTGCTGTCTCAGTACTATGATGAGTATAAAAAAAACAGAAGCATTTCAAAAAGACCGTTATGAGATAGATACAGTTACAGATTTTGGGGGTGAATGCAACCAAATCCTCACAGCAATGCTTCAACATCTAACAAGCTTTTGGAGATGTAGTGTATCAGTATATCACTGCTGTCAAACAAAGCTTCATATTTCCACAATGATACAGTACAAGGCATTTAAGTGCATTTCAATGTAACCAGATTACTTTACCCAGGTAATCTGGGTCCTTTGTTTTAGCCCCTTCATCGAGAGGTTTATGTCATGGACAACAGGTTGTGGTTCATTTCTTATTTAAAGTACCAAATACAACATGTTTCCCTCAAAAACCAATTAACCATGCAAATATGGAGTCATACATTAAAGTTCAATGTGTGACCCTTAAACTAAGGGTACATGCTGTATCCACAATTTATTTTATCCACAAGCCATCAACACCTCCTCCCCACTTCCGCTCTGAAACTGGCTGAACTCTGACTCTGACATGCACCCATTAATATGAGCGCAATACACATTCTGCTGCTACTGTTATACCATACTGTTTACTTCTGTACTTGCACAGCGCACTTTACACATGCATATGCACCTTACTTGCATCTATACAGTACTGTACTCTCCCTTCCTTTACTTAGTGTTTTTCTTTACTTAGTGTACATATATATATATTATACTTCTTATTTTTCTCTCTCCTTTTATATTGATATTTATTTTTTAAAGCTGTCGGGAATGGAGGAACTGCAAAGTAAGAATTTCATTGTACAGTGTAACTGCTTGTTATGTTGTGTATATGACAATAAAACTCTTGAATTATTGTATGTGTATCCCCACACTCACATATGAAGTAAAGTATGCGTTATAGTCCTGCTGTGAGACATTACAATTAGAGTGCTGCTTACTGTAGCTTTGCCTCTTAAACGAATTTAGAAAATCATCACAATAACTAAATCAGTACTGTAGTTATACAGATTGGTTCATTCGATTCGAATGATTGATTGGCCAGTTTGCTCATTCAGTTCGATTTTAAATGATAGTTTCTCCAGCTACGGCCACAAGGGGGCGACCAATGACAGGCGCTTTTAAATCTAGACCCCGCGCCACCCAAATCACTCTGCCACGCGCTGCTCTTTACTCACACCACACATAATCAAAGCAAACCAACAGAAACAAAACATCCTGGAACAAAGTAAGACTGAAGCCTTCACAAGTCAGAAACACTCACCAACAGATCTTACATATCACAGCAATTTAAAATGAAGGTGAGCTGACAGATACAACTCCATTCTATTCTATTCTATTCTATTCTATTCTATTCTATTCTATTCTATTCTATTCTATTCTATTCTAGAAAACTAAAGTGAACTGATAGACGCAACTAAATTGTATTGTATTGTATTCTATTCTATTCTATGGACACAACTCCATTCTATTCTATTCTATTCTATTCTATTCTATTCTATTCTATTCTATTCTGTTCTATTCTATGGACACAACTCCATTCTATTCTATTCTATTCTATTCTATTCTATTCTATGGACACAACTCCATTCTGTTCTATTCTATAAAATTGAGGTGAGTTTATAGACACAACTCTATCTATATAATTAAGGTGATCTGATATATACAGCTCTATTCTATTCTATAAAATTAAGGACAGCTAATAGACACAACTCCATTCTATTCTATTCTATTCTATTCTATTCTATTCTATTCGAAACAGGGCGTACTAACATCTTCTTTTACTGTCCACCCATACGGTTAAATATTACTCTAAAAAGAGATAATAATAATAATTAAATTTAATCTGTTCAGTTAGTTTAGATGTTCTACAAGACTGATTATAACTACGTGAGCGTGCAACTAAAGTCACGTGTTTTAATTATATCTCTTCATGATCAAGCCCACCGTGGTCCGGACTGCAGACCGACCGGTTGGTATTTAAGTTCTGTGTGTACTAAGGTTCTGGTGATGACCTGTTACTAGGTATGGGTGTGTTTGGTGGCTTGTTTGCGGCTGTGTGTTTATTATTTCATGCTAATGTATTTGTACTCAGTTTATAACTGTAAGGGTCCCGGAGAAACAAATCCCACTAGCCCTCCTCCTCTCGTGCTCCCACTGAGGCGAGGAGAAGTGTTCTAATCCATCATTTGGGACACGCACTCTTTCTCCGTGTGCTCTCTTTGTTCTCCTCCTTGCTTCAAACTCGCTTTTCTTGTTCCGTCTCCAGTCAGGTAAACTGGGAGCTGAGGCTAGCTCAGCAGCAGAGAGTCTCAGCCTGCGTACAGTGAAGGAAGAATAAAAAGGATGGAGAGCTGGACTTCTTATTGGTTAGACTCACTGAGGCTTCGGGATTCCTAACTCTCTATTTCCTCCTCCTTAAAACACCGGCTTCATAACTACGAGATTTATAATCTGCCATGTTTCATTCCCACCTGTATTGCGTCTGAACCCCACCTTCCCTCATATAGGACTGGCTAGTAATTGATACTACTCCAATCCTAACTCGGCAGGCCAGACGCCACTGGCCAATCCCAGCGCAGAACGCAACCCTGGCGGGAATACGGGTCCAGCAGGGCTGGAATACGGGTAGGGAAAATATCGCTGGAGCCTCTGTTTCCACGCGCGGATCTGAACTCCCATTGGCCAGGGAGAGCGGCCGGGGGAGGAGCACTCACACGCACGCGGCCAAAGAGGCAGTACCTTCAGCCCGCCTCCCAAAAAAAGTTTCTCTGAAGTGACGGATGCTAGGAGTTCATAACTTTACCCTCCTCCGGTGACTTTATCCACGTTTCACGTTTTCGTTTTTTTCTTCCCAGACTCGAGCGCACGAGCGAGTGGACTAACGAACACTCGGACAGGTCGAAAAGCGGCATGCGCGCTTGGGGCACGTTCTGCGTTTTCTGTATTCAAGTGTTTTTTGGATGTCGTGAGTAAACGCCCCGTGTTTGTGTGAGTTCGTAACGGAGAGCGCGATGCAGGCGCGCTACCCGGTGCCTAGCCCCAGCTCCCTGGGCGTCGTGCCCTACATCACGGGCGAGCAGGGCTACTACCGGGCAGCGGCGGGCGGCGGAAGCGCGAGCTACACGGGCATCCCGTCGCCCATGAGCGTGTACACGCACACGGCGCACGAGCAGTACGCGTATGGGCCGTACGTGCATCAGCAGCAGCACCACCAGCAGCACCCTCAGCCGTCCCCGCTGCAGCCCAAGGACGCGGTGAAGCCCCCTTACAGCTACATAGCGCTCATCACCATGGCCATCCAGAGCTCCGCGGAGAAGAGGGTGACGCTGAACGGCATCTATCAGTTCATCATGGAGCGCTTCCCCTTCTATCGCGAGAACAAGCAAGGATGGCAGAACAGCATCCGCCACAACCTAAGCCTCAACGAGTGTTTCGTTAAAGTGCCGCGGGACGACAAGAAGCCTGGCAAGGGGAGCTACTGGACGCTGGACCCGGACTCGTACAACATGTTCGAGAACGGTAGCTTCCTGCGGCGCCGGCGGCGCTTCAAAAAGAAGGACGTGGTGCGGGAGAAGGAGGAGCGCGCGCCGCGCCGCGACGAGCGCCGCGAGCAGGAGGAGGAAGAGCAGGAGGAGATGATGGGGTCGATGAAGAAGGAAAAAGAAGAGGAGGAGGCCCGTAGGGCCGTGGTGAAGCTCGGCGAGGTGAAGACGGAGAACGGCGCGTGCACGCCGCCCCAGACGACACACGTCACCTCCACGCTGCTGGCGTGCGTGGCTAAGAGCGAGAGCCCGGACGGCAGCAGCCCGCGCTTCGGCACGGCGGACGGCGTGGCCTCGCTCCCTGCACACTACAGTCCGCCCTGCGGGGGCCTGCCGGCGCCGTACGCGTACGCGGCGGCGGAGCGCGTACACGAAGACACGGCGGCCGTCACGGGAGGAGTGCCGGATTACTCGTGCCACGAGGCGCGCCAGAGCCGGATCGCGCCCTGGTGCCTGGGACAGAGCACGAGCATGATGGGAGGACAACAACAGCAGCAGCAAGGGGGCTTCCCTAGCTTCCAGGCTCTAAACGGCTCGGTTACCAGCTGCCAGAGCGCGTTCCCCGCCGCGCCGCCTCCGCCGCCGCTCTACCGGGGCGCTGGAGCGTTCGTGTACGACTGCAGCAAGTTCTGATTCACCTAATGAAACGCACACACAAGCCGCCCCTCTGAAGCGGGACTGCAAGAGCGCGCGCGGGTTAATGTTAAACGGAGGGGTTGGAGTTGGAGGCGAGAGCGCGCGGTGAGTAGAGGAGGCTGAAGGCGCTTTCTGGAGTTGCAGCGGACTCCCCTCCACACTCACTCCTCATCACTTTTAATTTATTCACAATCACGCAGACCGGCTCTCTCCAGATGACGTATTTATATAATGCACCCGGAACGAGACTGTGTAGGAAACCTACCGCTCCTCTTTTCCTTTCCTCCTGTCTTTCTATTTTTTAATTGTCGAATTGATTCCAAATATATTATTTGGTGAATAAATTTTCTCTTCTTCTTGGAGTTTAACTCTAGAGTGAGTGATCGGTTTGGTGCAGTAAGGGGATTCTGAGATACTGACCACATACAACATGCTTGTATTATTATAGCAGCCCAGTGTAAAGAAGGCTGCTGCTATAGAAGGCGTGATCACTCTGTTAAACCTATTACTACAGTTATGCTTTAGCCCTAAATGAACACCTCGTGCACAGAGCTGCACAGGCCTTGTGCATTGCAGCTGGGTTTAATCTGGACACTGTTGCTATTTGTAGTATGATCGGTAATGAGGAAACGATAGGAGTAAGATCACTACTAATACTAGACACCATAACCCTAATAACCACAGCCAGCTCCTGCCTCGATTACACCTTCATCTCCCACAGAACGGGCCTCGATATCAACATAACTCAGAAAACACTAGACGCGTTTACAAACACGAGCAGCAGCTGCAGTGCGAATCAATGGCGGACATTCATCAGTGTTAAATTCATATGAATGATTCAATATGTTAATTATTATTATGCCCATAAAACAATGTGTAAGTGAATATTCATAGGTTCTTCAGGAGAGGGTTTGGTTCTACATACATTGAACGATCCATATACGTGCTAAAATGTTTTATTATTATTATTATTATTATTATTATTATTATTATTATTATTATTATTATTATTATTATTATTGCATGGGTTCTTCAGACTGGAGGTGGAGAATGTGATGTATATAATTCTATATAGCACCAATAGCATTGTAGGCTTGACATTATAACAATAGCAGATTTTTTTTGTGTTATATATAGAACCATTCCGTCATTCTGCAAAGAGCTATTCAAGTCATGTAGCCAATCAAATTCATAGCATATTTATTAAATACTATATTTATTACATTACTATATTTATTTATAAATATATAATTATGAATTATTGGCTAAATAGGGTAGGAAGCCTTTTGTATGATAGTGAATGGCGGTACAAAATATTTATATATATATATATATATATATATATATATATATATATATATATATATATATATATATATATATATATATACATATGTAATGCATCGTGTGAACACAGCAGCTGCTGTTTACATTGTGTGAAAATGTCACGATGAATGGCCCGACAGGAATGGCCTGGTTCCATTGACTTACATTCAGATTAAATCAGGTTTGGCCTTTCCTGCAAAGTTACCATTTTCCACATACCTGTTTCCATGGACAGCGATGATATATGCATATATACATTCAGGAGAGCTCTTTTACTGTATATACGATCTGCAATCTGTGATCTGTGCAGTTGCGCGTGTGTATAAACAGCTCTGGTTCCACTGGCTGTAATTGGCTCTATCAGATAGATGGCCGTGTTTGTGAAGCGCTGCGTGTTCAGCACTAAACAGCTTTATTTTTAGCAGACGGACTCCAGACTGCTGCCCGCGGAGGCTCCGTTAGTCTGAACGCTCACAATTAGACCTCGTAACCCTGAACAGACCGAGACCACGTGAAATTACGATTACACGCTCAGCACGTGCAACTCTACGCTCGCAGGCCTAAACTGCGGCGGTCGCGCGCGCCTCTACTGAACTGAGGCCTGAAATCAGCGCTATGAGGAAACTGCTCAGATGAAGTGATTCAGCTGTGATACGTATCTGAGATGCTTCACACGGCTAATCACTGTTTGTGTGCAGACAAGCATGGAGCATGTTCACAGTGAGTGTTCCACAGTTTCACAGTGAAGCTAAAATACAGAGCTCCATCGCTGTATGCTTCACTCGCAGCCCTCTGTTTTAAAGGCGTCCACAGCTGGATGAGCTCCGCCGCGCCTGCAGGTTAAATGATGGGCGCTTTCGGGGATGAACTGAACAGTAGAATGGAAGGGAGAGAGAAAGAGAGGAGAGGAAGGCCGTGAGAGGGTGTGTATGTGTTGCTGTAGGGCTCCGTGTGCCCGCAGGGTCTGTATTAGGGTACTTTTTCTGCTCGGGCCGAAGTGCCAAAACCTAGTGCAGGTGTGTGTTCAGAGCTCGCGGCAGTGAAAGGCTCTTTGTTGTGATCGTTCAGGCCGGAGGGGAACTCGACACCGCGCGGAGGCCCTGCGGGAGTTAACGAGTCAAACACGCTCCACACACACAAACACACACACACACACTTACTCACACGCGCTCAACACGTCTAGTAGACTGATGCGGATTAAACGGTCGCGTTTACAGAGTTTACTGGGTTTACTGGGTTTACTGGGTTTACCCAGTAGTAGTGTGCTCATTTCTTAGGCGTCCCGGAGCAGCAGGTCTCAGTCAATCTGACCAGATTAACAGATTCATCAGTTTACAGATGGGGCTGTTTGTTGGACAGTCTCAGAAACAAACAAACAAAAATTAATATTGACAGAAATCCCGATCTTCTTATGGAGACTTTTTCTGTAATGTCCGTATATTTAAGTGTGTGTGTGGGGGGGAGGGGGGAGGGGTGAAAACTGGTGCATTCTAATTTTAGTTCTTATTATTATTATTATTATTATTATTATTATTATTATTATTATTAATAATAATAATAATAATAATAATAATAATGAACAATTACAATGCATGCATCGCACATAACGCAACCACAAACGACCAGAAAACACTAAACTAATAAAGAAGCGAATATTAGACATTATATTACAGCCTGCAAACTCTTCACCCTTCCCGTATTAAAGTGAGGTTTATTCCAGAACCAGACGGATTCATTCATCATTAACACTTTATTTTTATTTTACTATTTTATTTACCCATCTTTCTTTTAATTTACATTATTTACATCTGAAAAATATTGATTTATTACAAGTGTACTATTCATAATCATCTAAATCGCTTATCCTCCTGAGTCGCAGGAGTGGACTACATATACACACGCCCTTTATATATATATATATATATATATATATATATATATATATATATATATATATATATATATATATATATATATATATATAAAGAGAGAGAGAGAGAGAGAGAGAGAGAGAGAGAGTTAGTCCTGTAGAGAACACTATTGTGGAGGTTCTAGTTATTATTTCAATTTTACAAATTTAGCATTTAGATTTGGTTGTTGATTTCAGCATGTAAAAGGAGGGAATAAACTGGCCTGTTGACTTATATATATAACTTTATATATATATATATATACACAGACACATATACATACATATCTGTGTGTGTGTATAGGCGTGTGTGAGATGCTTTTCCCGCCCGACTCCCAGTATTTTACATCAGTAGGTACAGAGAAATGTCTAACTGCTCGCTGAAAGGCCATACTGAAGCGCTTCTCTGTAGGAGGTCGTGCTGTCTGGCTAGACTTGCTTGTCTTTCTTTCTCTTTCTATGTGAACCGAAAGATGAGATTCCTCATACTGGACTGGACTGTATAGCAGATCTCGGGCACACGCCACCTCGCACTGGAGCCTCAGGCAACCACTCAGGCAAACGCGCTAAAACACTAATCCACAGCAGCTCTAGCGATGGGAGAGCCCCATCCCCAGCACCTATAACACGGCCTTCAGAGAGCAGACCTCCCTCTCTCCCTCTCTGCCTCGAGATTCGCTCTGTGCCCGGTTAGCCGCAGGGCCCGTGTATGATACAGCATCAGATGGTGTATTTATTCTAGGTAAACAGTGGAGAAACTGCAGTGGGTTTCACAGCGTAACCAGCCCCTAAAACTCTCCCGTGACGGGCAGACCTTCCCTCTACAATACACTTAAAGGTTGAGTGACGCAGCGCTGTAAACAGCATCATACTAAACAAAGCTCACAAATAAACAGGTGGATACACACGCGCGCTCACACGGGTTTATTTTGGAACGGCTTTCAGCGGATTTAGTCTTCCCCATGAAGTCCTGGAGACGACTTCTCCTTAACTTCATCTGTACTTAAACACGTGAAAGCAGAAAGAGGCAACTTTAGCATGTAGCTCATGCACGCTGAAGCAGCCGTGAGAATTGTGCTACTGAGACTTTTGTTTTGCGCGCTCAGTAGTTTTCTGGGTGGAATATATAGGATGTATGTATGTTTATTTCCGTATTCGTTTATTCTTTACTCTTCTTATAGTATAATATAATTAATTTAAAAATAAAGGATACAATTAAATAAATTAAGCGAATATTCGATCATGGGCGCTGCAGCACCATCGCTAACTAGATGATGCGCACAGAGAGACACTGAATTTATTTATTTTATTTTTATCTTTTTATCTTTGCGCACTTACTTTCCGCGTCCATGACGCCATTCGTGTTAGATCAATGGAATAATTTTTTTTAATTAAATATTAAATCGATTAAAACGTTGAATAAACGACGAATTTCAGTGATGATCTCTGGTATCATTTACACCGGATCTCTGGAATGATTTACACCAGACCAGATCATACGCCAGAGGATTTCAGGCACTCAGAGGCTGAAGTCGGCATTCTGCTTCTGTTTCTTTCTTTACATTCTGCCTTTCATTATCATTCTAAAGCAAACCTGAAAAAAACAGATTGGAAGGAAAGAAATGACACTCTGGACTAACTAATGAAAAGGTCGCAGGGCTGGTTTCTATGAGTTGGATGTGGTTTCTGGACATCTGCTTAGCCTTACGCTGCAAACTGGAGTGGATGGGACGTATTATAATCACGTGCAGCAGATATATATAATCGAACAATTCGGTCAAAATAAAAAAGTCGGCAAACGAACAAAACCCGTACAGTGAATGTGACTCGGAGCGCGCTATGCCTGTCTCTTATCTATCTGCTCGATTGGTTCTCCTGCTGCTGACTGCTCAGCCACACATTCATGCATCATCTGGTCACACAGTCCGCAGTGCTGCTGTGGGCGGCCCTCAGGTTCTTGCTTCACCTCTCTGAGCTGGACTTCACTATTCACTCCACGTGTCCTCTTTAAAGGTCTCCGCACACACAGCTCCTTCTGTCAGAAACGCGTTTCTAGAAAGGGTGTGTGTGTTGGGGGGGTGAAGCCGCGTTCCGTGCACCTGTGCCGAACTGCTGTTGTGGCTCCCGGGGGCCCGAGGCGCCGTCTGCTTTCAATCAGGTCCGCGCACACTGGTTCTGTGTTGGAGTGGCTTAAATGGCACTCTGCAGACTCGACGTGCAGCCTCAGAAAAAAAAGGAAACGAAAGAATAAATCCGGAGTCTTTGCCCTTCTTATGGAGGCATTTTCCATACACGCTGATGTAGAACAGCCTTTCCAGGAACCCGGCACGCGCAGGGCAGGACGGTGGGTTTAGGTAGTGTGGGGCGCCAGAGGAGGCGTTTAGAAACTGTACAGTGGATTCGTTCACAAAGGGAAACTATGAAGGGTAAAGAGTAGACATTCATACACATGGGTTCCTTAAAGAGACCTTTAGGAAATCCCTGCATCATTAAACGGTTAGGAGGCACTGTTTACAGGCACTGCTCTAGACAAACCTCAGGGTCATTCACAGTGGTGGTGATGGCAACCAGACGTCCGAGGAGCTAAATGCCTCGGAATGATTATAAAACATCTTATTTTTATAATATATAATTATATATATATATATTAAATAATAAAGGTTTGGTCTAAAATGCATGTAATAAATCCATTCTTAACATCCTTAAACAAACTTAACATTACTATTGAACATATTAAAACTATTATTACACGTATTAACACTAATATTTAACCTATTAACACTATTATTACACGTGTCGACACTATTATTAAACATGACCATACTGAATTATAAATGCGTAAGTGCACGTGCAAGCGTTTTGGGGCAGTAAAGGTTTATATTTGCGTTGTGCCTCCGGATTAATATCACCACCGTGAAGAAATCTGGGGATGCTTCACAAAGGAGGATTTCTCACTTAGCTACTTAACTTGAGCTTAAGAATGAAAACTGTCCAATAAGAATGCCCCTTGGCTCATTTTCCTATTAGCCAGGTCTGACTCCAGGCTTAATCTATCTGGCTAACTGAGAAATCCTGCTTTGTGAAATATCCCCATGAGCAGGTACGTTTCTCTGCAGTCAACTATGTCCTACCGAACCGCTCCCAGGTATCTGAGCAGAAGAGCGAAAGTCGCTCAGGGCGCATGACGTACTACAGAACACTGTCTTTGATCAAGAGTCTGATGTTCTTCATTTACACGCATTGTTTATGTGAGCCTTGTTCAACAAACAGAGAAGTGAAGCTGGTGCAGTAGTGGAGTGTTTGGTGGTCGCCTGTGGGCTCAAGCGGGGTCATTAAACTCGAGCCGTTTTACAAGCAGAGCGCGAGCGCCGGAATGACCCACGCGGCACCTTCGGCACAACAAGGAGCATGTTGTGTTCACTGGGGCACAAAGAGAGAGGCGGGGCGGGGACGTAATTTGGTGGGTATTTGTGGAGAGGGCTCCGATGACCCTTCGGTAACCTGAGCTCGTTGGCACGAGCCTCCGTTTGACACAGCGAGTGCTGAATTTTCGCGGCGCGCTCACTTCCACACTGATTTACGATGGAGGAACGGTCCACACAGGTACTGTTCCCCGACGACCGCTTAGAGACACATAATCGGGCTTTATGAGGCCAGATGACTTTCCATTGACTAAGAATCTATAAGGTCTTTTTTCTAGGAGAAAGCAGCACAAATCAGTCCGTTTAAACCCGAGGTAAAGGCTGGGTGCGCTCAGAGCTGCGCAGCATTAAACCCACAGTTCGCTGGTATTCGTAAAACATCGTGCAGGATAAAGGTGTGGGACGCCAGTAAGTTAAACTAACATACGCAATTCAACACAGGCCTATATTACAAGTGCATCGCTTGTATCAGATGAACTGGCCTGTTCACTTTGTGCAGCGCTTAGCTCCAGCACACCTGATCCAGTCAGTCAAGGTGTTTATGGGAAGCCTTAAGTCCAAACAAAGCCAGGTGTGCAGGATTAAGGCTGAAGCTGAAGCTTTAGAACACAGGACTCAGGTTTACTTAGTCTGAAATGAACTCTAACCAACACCTAACCCAAATGAAGGTTATATTCAAACCCACAGCACTGGAGGGTGCATTTCAGTATGAAAGGTGATACCTGCTCTTAACCTGAATGAGGTCCATCACTAGCAGACCACGAAAAAGTAATCCCGCAGATTCTTCTATTATATTGCTGAGATTTGGACAAGTCTTTCAGAGTGGTTTGATGGGAAACATTCTGTTCTAGTGAAACTGGAAGACAGAATCCTTCTCAGTGGCGGTGATTGGAACCAGACATCCAGAACACTTGATGGTTCTAAAATCTACATCCATTAAAGTTTTTAGACAAAATGGTCATCATCAAGCTGCCCGATGCCAGGGAAGTTTTTCCAATAGTTCTGAGATTAGATTTCACCCAAAAATTATTATTTTATTTTAGAAATGTACACATTTTAAATGTATTATTTATTCATTTATTAAATCATTATTAACATTGTGTATAAACACTTCAGACACGTGGTGGTTTTGGAATGAATAAAATGGCTATATTTGTGTTGAAGACATCGTCACCCCTGGTTCCTATCACTACCACTGTCAAGAAATTCTATAGTTGGTGCATTTCTCTAACTATTTAACTATTCTGAGTGACTGTTTCCATCAACAAAAGAATTTTGCATAGAATCAGATCCCCTTTTTAATATTGGTCAGAATGTTGATAATGAATGACAGCATTCACAAAAAGAGGCATTAGTTTGGAAAATGATCTAAAATCCCTTTTAATAAACAAAACCAGATTTAAATATGTCAGGCTTAAAGGACATGATTTCACAAATGCTCTTGAAGATGGGAAAATATTTTTAGGGATGGTTTTCAGGCTATATCAAGATTCTTTTCAGACTAAATTACACAATCTCAGATAAAATTATTTCAACCTAGAAAACCATCCCTCTATTTCTGCTAAAAAACTATAATTTAATTAAATACAACCTACACCGCCTCACCAAAATCACAATGACAGTAAAAAAGAAATCATAAAAAACTGAATAAAATCATTCCAACAGAAGAAATGCTAAAAGTTCCCATACAGTCATGATTAGAAATATGCTAGTGTAAAGGGAATGGAATGTAAAAGGCCGCACTGAATCTTCCTGTATCTGAAGGAACTGCAGGCAGAAGGACGGAGTGCTTGAAAAGAAAGATACTTAAGCGTGCTCTTTCATGCATCAGAATCTCACACTCACACACATACGCACACACACACACACTTCTTCGGCATGTTGATGTGCTGCTACGGCGTGTGGGCTCATGCATTTGGGTTGGTCCTCATGAGCTCGATATCTGCGTCCACCATCTCCTTAACCAGCTCCTGTTAGACAATATTACACAAACTGACTTTTAGAATCACAGTACAAGTATGGACAGTACACGGGGCAAACGAGGGAGATACAATACGCCATTCTTTATTTACTTATGAGTTTCATCTACAGCTGAATATTACACTATACAAATATTTTCAATATACAACACACTGATAAATTGGAACAGTTCACTGAAATTTAAGAAGAATAAGAAAACAAAAAGACAAAATCTCATGTACTAACCAAAGCCATGCACACTTTATGTTTTTAAATTCATTTAAATATACACATAGATAATTCTTTTTTACACTTTCACCACTTTCATTTCAGATCATGAAATGTGTCCAGGAGCAGTTAAGAGACCATCTCCCTAAATTAGTTGATATGCTCACCTCAAACGTCACTTTTGGCTTCCACCCCAGTATTTGCAGAGCTTTTGAGCTGTCACCCTGCAGATAGTCCTATGGAGAGACAGAGCGTGTGAGTGAAACATAGAGAGAAACAGAGGGAGAGAGAAAAAGAGAGACAAAGCGCGAGAGAGAATGAGAGTGGTACAAAGAACGAAAGAAAAAAAAAAAGAAGAAGAAAAGGGTGAGAAAAAAGGAACAATAAAACAAAAGATACAGAAGGAGCAGAGAGAGAGAGAGAGAGAGAGACAGCTAACACAAGAACAAAAAAAGAGAAACAATGAGGTAGACAGAAAGGAAAAGAACAAGAGACAGAGAAAGAAAAGACAGGGAAGAGAAATAAACAGAGATTGAGAAAGAAAGACAGTGAGAGTCAAACAGAGAGAAAGAAATAGAAATAAACAGAGAGACGCGTGTAACAGATAATAGAGAGAACAACACACATAACAGAGAGACAGAGACATGACACATGAACAACAGAGAGAAATGAGAGAGATAGAGATAAAAGGGAGAGAGACATAGGAGCAACAAAATGAAGGACGGGTACAGGGAGAAGGAAAAGAATGAGAGATAGAGCAAAGAAAGAAAAAGCATAAAGACAAAATGTGGAAAAAACAGTAAGAAAGTAATACAAAGACAAAAAGAAAGAATGCCGGAGGGAGAATACGATTAACAATAGGGAGAAAGGGAAAAGAGAAATTAGGGAAAGAGAAATGAGAGAGAGAAAAGAAAAGAAAAGAAAAAGAACAAGTAGAAAAAAATGGAAGAGAGAAATAAACACACTAAGAAATAAAACTAACAAAAAGGAACACGCACACGCACACACACAGACACACACACACACACACACACACACACACACACACACACACACACACACACACACACACACACACACACACACACACACACACACACACACACACACCCCAATGACACACACATACACAGCAGAGAAAGAGTGAAAGAGACACACATCAGAGACAGACATACACACATACAACAGAGGGAGAGACACACACATACACAAACGAGAAATAAAAGGCAGACAGCAATGACAGAGAGAAAAAAACAGAGAGAGCGAGAGAGCGAAAGCGCGCGAGAGAGAGAGAGAGAGAGAGAGAGAGAGAGAGAACTAGAGAGAGCACTAGAGAGAGCACTAGAGAGAGCACTAGAGAAATTGCATATTCTCCTCTCTTATTAACAAGACCTCCCATACTGTACAACCCCCACGCCTGTGCTCACGCGCACACACACACACACACACACACACACACACACACACACACACACACACACACACACACACACACACACACACAGGTGTCAGGAAGAGTCTCTTGGGGAGGGTGGAAGGTGGATGGTGGAAGGTGGAAGGTGGACGGGTGGGGGCAAAGGCAAACCATCTATCCAACTCAGCCCCCTCCTAACCCCTGAGCATGATGGATTATGTGGCTCTAGTGGCCTAACTAAACCTCTCTTGTTCTCTTCGCCTCCCTCTGTCTCAGTGCGGCACAGGCAGAATGAGAAATGGACTTCTCAGAAGAGATTCTCAGAGTGCCAACAAAGAGCTTAAAGGGCCTTTATGGTTGATCTGATTACACTGAAGCGCAAAAGAACCAGAAAACACACAGGAGCATGCGCACACACACACACACACACTTCAGCATTTCTGTAAAGTCCAAATTTAATGCAAACTCACAAGAGGGCTCAATTCATATGTGAACCATCAAGTTTTTTTTTTCTTTATGCTTTAATTTTAGCATCAATTAAGTAAACTAATTCACATAAACAGATCTAGCATAGAAACTAATTATAAAAATAGCTTTCATTTATCAAGCATATGGAACAGCATGCAACTATCATAATCAAGGCCCATATTAAAGCAGTATATTAATCATAATTAGGTTTTACTGAAGGCTAAATTAATCTCAGCTGTTTCTGTCAGCCACCCAATTCAGCATGTATCGCATAAAACCTACCAGAGAAGTGTTCAGAGACAAAGTTTGTTACGTTGGAGTTACGAAATGAAAAGAATGTGCATGTTAATTCATGCCTTGTGTGTTTGGGACCAAAAGAAAGACTGAGATATAAGACATAAATATTACCACTTACACCGCACACGGGGATTTGTGCTCAGCAAAAAAGACGCGCTTCTGAATGTTCAAAAACATTGACAGTAGGGTGGTGTGGGGTATGTCTGACATTTGAGAGGTAAAAAAGGAGAATGAAAAAGGCAGCATTGTGGCTTTAAAAGAAAGTCAGTTGAAGCTACCGAGACTAAACACAACTGTCACAGAGAGCAGTCAGCATACTTCAACGTGGAAAAGTATTTGACTAATGAGTGTGTGTGTGCAGGATAGAGTGTCAGTCATAAATCAGTGCCGTTCACACCACTGCTCTGCCAGTCTGTAGTCTGATATCACCACCGAAACGATCTGATAAGGATTGAGAAATAATCACTGTGGTTGTAAATGTAGTAACTAAAATGCAAACAGCGGATAAATCTGCGCGAGAGCCACCGCCATCATCATCATCATCAGGGTGGATTTTTATAGTGTGTGACTGAGTGCACTTAATGCAAAAGAGTTCAGGACAGAGAGAAAGAGGGCTCAACAAACATCAAGGTACCTGGGTTAATCTCCACACACATGCGCGCACACACACACACAAACACACACACACTCACACACTCACACACTCACACAAACTCACACGCACACACACTCACAAACTCACTCACACAAACACAAACACACACACACACTTACACACACACACACACTCACACACACTCACACTCTACCCAGCATTCATCCTCACTGAATAAAAATCTTCACATCTTTTGCTGTAAATTCACAAAAGATATAATGCCTAGATCAGTCATCAGCAGAATATTTGCCTTCCCTCTGAGTGAAAAATGAATCTTATCTTTAAAATAATGCTGAACTCTCTCTTTCCCTCTCTCATGTGCCTCTTGACTGGCTGTTGTTTACAGAGGAAAATCATTAGGATGTTTCAGACTTTCACACATCAGCAACATCCTGAGGCAGCCCACATGAAGCCATGCAGCAGGCCTGTATATATACACATCAAGCCGAGCCCACTCTATTTGGATAGCCCCCTATAGATATATTCCCTAGACTTTCTATAGCATTGGGGCTAGTATAAGGTTTGGAGTTTAAGTTAAGATTGGAACAATAGAAATAAACATACATTTAATAGACATTTATTCCAATGTAAGACAAAATGAAGGTGCACAACTACAAAACATCTTACATGGACCATCCAAAAAAAAAAAAAAACCTGACAGTTTTCAGTTGTCTGACAACAAAGTAAGTTTTGCAAGTTGAGGCACATAAACGTTCTTGGAAGACAGCAGTTTGTAGTTGGTTGTTCTACATGCCAGTTAAATATCCCAGTCCTGTCAAATTAGGTGCTTTGTGGCCATGTTAAGCTAAGCAGCATATCTGACAGAGACTACTGCCACAGACCTCTTTACACTGAGGTCAGAAAAGACTTAAGTGAGCTTCCCTATATTGTGATTGAGTTTTAATGGATGCATTAATCTCATTCTCACTCATTTTTTCTCACACACACACACAGACACACACACACACAGACACACACACACACACACACACACACACAGTGTCAAATATGCAGTGATGTTACCAATTCGCTAGAGGCGCTCATTATGTCCTGTAAATATTTATAAAACACTTAAAGGAAGAATCTAAATGAGAGACACAGCAACAGAAGAGGCCAGTGAGAGCTGTAGATCGTAATCTGTTGTCTATTTTGTCTACTTTACACTAGCTGTTTATCACAAGGAAGAGAGGGCACACGTCCCAGCTTTATTCAGAGGTTACGAAGTCTCTATATTCAATACAAGTCACAAAGAAAGCCCAGGGATGAAAAGGGCATTTTAAATTGCCATTTATACTAAAAAACGCACACACACAAGCGTCCGGGGTGTGTGAGGGACAGGAAGTTTGCCGCCCACCTCTGAGGGCTTGGGAAATCTGGCAATTCAGTGTTTTGTAGGTTTGACCTCTGACAGCAGACATACAGGAGTTGGCCAGCCATGTGGGTGTGTGGGAGAAACTCTGTGTTGTGATCCATTCAGTAGAGAATATCTCCCATGTATCTATTTCCGTTGGAATACAACTACATAGCCCTGTTGTTGCTGTTCAGTATTTATTTTACAGAATGTAAATAAGTTAGCTATTCTTTACCAAGTGCTGAAAGTTCATGAATAAAAGAACAACTGAGAAGCTAACTAATAAAATAAAAATAAAAAATTAGGAAATATTATATATATATATATATATATATACACACACATACATACATACACACACACGCTTAATTTTCAGGACTGACCATACAGATTGTGTCCATGTGCTGCTCTTTACATATTCCGGAAGTAAAGGCTGCTTCGCACTGGATTACTATTACTATTTTTTTTTTAAATCACACACTCTGGACACACTATGGACGTCTGCCAAAAAGCAACTTGCAGGTAAACTCAGCACCTCCTCTGCGCCTCTATCAGCATCTCGCTTTTACTGTAATGTATTAAACAAAACAACAACCACAGAATATGAATTAAAATTCACACTTTTAAAACAAACAAATGCTACATTTCTTACATCATCTCAGCTAACATTACTAGCTAGTTAGTATTTCATTTTTCACCTTGTTATTACAGTGAGTTGAGAGGACTTGGTGAGCTGACACCAAATGTGACCCAAGCTGAGTTCCAGCAACACTCATACTGGAAATGCACAGCAGTGATATTGTGTTATGGAATGACGTCCTTGATAATCATAGATGATTATGGCTAGAGAAAGTTATAATTAACTATTTAAGTTTAACTATTCAATTCAAGTGTGTTTAAGGGGACCTTACTAGCCTATCTATAAGTGTAAACGCAAGGCAAGCCACAGATATATTTCTACTAATAGTCTTTTATTCACCATTCACCAGATACGTGAGTACTAATATCTGGCGAATGGTCTGTGTGCAGCTCATTTACTGTGCGGTATAATGAGCAATCCAGTATATTGTGAGGAACACCTCATGTATAAAACAATCTCCCATTGTTTCAAAGAGTTTGCCAATGCTCTTAGCATGGCTGTTTAAAAGGTATGAGAAAGTCAACCTGATTCATTTCCACTTCATTTACCCTTTGTTGTAGAACAGCCATGGAAGCACGTGTTGGTGCCGTACCGATCACCATAATTTGTCAACACGTGTCTGGCTGGTGCCTAATAAAGATAGGGCCCTCTGTCATACACATTATATTGTGACCGTTTACACAATACAGATGAACAGACAGATAGACAGAGGGGAATGCTAGTAAGGTTAAACCCTCATATATTTTAACCCTCCACTGTTGACTGTGATGAAAAATGGTCTAGTCTAGAGGGAGAGGGAGAGCGAGGGCAGGACAGAGAGAAAGGAAAAGAGAGTGAGAGGAATGTGAAGTGTCAGGAGTTCAGCAGCCTGACAGAGTATGAGTGAGAGAGCCAGAGTTAATTACTCAATCAAGATAACGAGCCCAGAGACAAGCCATTTACAAAGGGCAGGCTGCAATTAACCTGTTCTCTCGCTCTCTCTCTCTCACACACACAAACATCTCTGCTGATGGAACAGAACCTTGTAACGCATTTTACATATAACACAATGTAAAGTGTATGTATATATATATATATATATATATATATATATATATATATATATATATATATATATATATATATATATATATATAGTGAGTTGTATGTATGTGTATATATATATATATACATACACATACATACACACACACACACACACACACACACACACACACACACACACACACACACACACACAGCTCTAAAAAATAAAGGGAACACTTTTTAATCAGAGTATAGCATCAACTCAGTTCAACTTCAGGGATATTGATCTGGTCAGTTAAGTAGTAGGGAGGGCTGTTAATCAGTTTCAGCTGCTTTGGTGTTAATGAAATTAACAACAGGTGCAGTAGAGGAGCAACAATGAGACACCCACCAAAACAGGAATGGTTTAAAAGGACGAGGTCATTGACATTTTGTCCCCCCTCATCTATTCCGACTGATTTTTCACTAGTTTTGCAGTTGACGTGGGTCAGCGTCACTACTAGTACCATGGTGCGGTACCTGGACCCAACAGAGGTTGCACAGGTAGTCCGACTATTGAATGTGTCAGTAGTTGGACTACCTGTGCCATTGCCACAAGGTTTGCTCTGTCTCACAGCACAGCCTCATGAGGGCGGCCTGAGGGCCCGACGTCCTGTAGTGGGCCCTGTGCTCACTGGCCAGCACCGTAGAGCTCGGCTGGCATTTGCCACAGAACACCAGAATTAGCAGATCCGCCACAGGCGCCTTGTGCTTTTCACAGATGAGAGCAGGTTTTACCTGAGCACATGTGACAGACGTGACAGGCTATGGAGACGCCGTGGAGAATGTTATGCCGCCTGCAACATCATTCAGCATGACTGGTTTGGTGGTGGGTCAGTGATGGTCTGGGGAGGCTTATCCCTGGAAGGACGTACAGACCTCTACAGGCTAGACAACGGCACCCTGACTGCTATTAGGCATCAGGATGAAATGCTTGGACCCGTTGTCAGACCCTACGCTGGTGCAGTGGGTCCTGGGTTCCTCCTGGTGCACAACAATGCCTGGTCTCATGTGGCGAGAGTATGCAGGCAGTTCTTAGAGAATGAAGGAATTGATACCATTGACTGGCCCACCAGCTCGCCTGACCTAAATCCAATAGAACACCTCTGGGACATTATGTTTCGGTCCATCCGACGCCACCAGGTTGCACTTTAGCGTCCAGGAGCTCAGTGATGCCCTGGTCCAGATCTGGGAGGAGATCCCCCAGGACACCATCCGTCGTCTCATTAGGAGCATGTGGGGGCCATACAAACTACTGAGTACCATTTTGAGTTGCTGCAGTGGAATTTCAGTTTAATGGACGAGCCTGCTGCATAATTTTTTCGCTTTGATTTTCAGGGTGTTTTTGAATTGAACCCTCTGTAGGGTGATCATTTTCATTTCCATCAAACGATCCTTTCGTTCCCAACACATTACCCAGTCTATATGAGGAATGATATTCTGCATGATTTTTTTCCCATTGAGATCTGATGTATATGATATATATATATATACACTGCTCAAAAAAATAAATACCACCTCTTCCGAGTCTTGTCACACAACTTCATCATCTGCAGGAGCCTAAAGTTACTAGCACCCTAAACAGGTGACTAATCTTTGAACTGAGGAGTTCATAGAGATTAATTGCCACAGTGCAAAATAGATATATACAAGTCTATATACAAGTTCACACTAAAAGACAAGCAATGGTACTCCTAACATCCACGCTAGATATAACAGATATAACAGCCTACCAGAGCTGCCATCAGACAAACAGATCTTTCATTTTTTTAAAACAGAATAAAATTTTTTTTTTTTTTTTTTTTTTTTTTACATCCTGTATCTCGTTGTCCTTTTGCTATTGTACACCAACTTTATTTCTGCACTGTCTTCTTAGGGATCACTACCAAACAAAAAGCAAATAAACAAAACAAAACAAAAAAAATCATCTGCTTTGTGCGCCACCTTATGCATGGCTCTATTTCTTGGTTATTGTTCCCGAACTTTCTGTCTTTTACAAATCTGCTCTCTTTCTCATTTTCCCTTACTCCCCTCCATGGGGCCCAGGGTGGTTCCGCTCAGTCAAAGTCCTCCAGGAAATACCAGAGAGAAGGCCAGGGGAGAACTTACACCCTCACTCTCCCATTTATTTCCCTGCTTCCCTGCCTCCCTCCTTTTCCCATTGCACAGCTCTCTTTTAGTCTCTTTCACTATTCATCTGTCATCATTTCTCTCTCTCTCCCTCTCTCACTGTCAGTCTCTCACACACTCATCTCTTACCCTTCAGGTTTAGTATTATGGTGATTGCTGGGGCAAGTTCCATATGAAGCTCAACGACAGAAGTGACACAGATAGGCATTTAGAAGAGGGCCAAAGGGGACATGTAGAAACACAGCTGGGTGGCAATATGGATGTAGTATCAGACTATGAACAGCAGAGTTACAACTCCTAGCATAGAGTCAATAAAAGAGTAGTTGGTATATACAGTCACCTAGAGGAAAGGCTGGGCAGCAGACAGCAACTTTACTGCAGGTTGGAACTCTGGCTGGCGCTCGGCCAGACTCTTTACGACATCATTCACACTCAGCTTTAACAGCTCTGACCTATTACACTGCATATCACCATAAACCTGTCACACGCCGCCGGCCTCAGAGTCGCACACTCTACACAAACTACGCTACCCACATAACCTCACAAAATGCACAAACTACAATCTTGCAAACATCAGAAGCAAAAACAACTGAGAAAATATACCGCTGCTCGCCACATACCAGTTACATATGGTCAGCCAAATGTGAGAGACATTAGTAACCATAAAGTCTGACGCTAGAACAATAGCAGTAAAACCATGAAACCAACAGAAATCTGAATATCTAGACAGTATGAGACTACCGCACATCTGTGACTCAAAAGTGCTGAATTTGCGTAGATCTGTAACCGGGGCTGCAACTGTTACTGCAGTACTGTGGTGTAAATGTAAGAATGTCAAAATTATTCATTATTTCTGCGTGTCAGATTGTAAAGGCAAGCATGTATTTGAATTATGTATTTGGTCAGAGGACAGCGCATTTAGACACCCTGATGACATCCAGCCTGGGCAACAAGAGAAAAAACAAAACCATCTTTTCCACTCCAGTACCAGGCCCAATAGTGCTATCTTGGAATCTCAGTTGCATATGGCTGTAAGAAGACATTGTAATTAAATCAGTGAAACTTCTATAACAAATTTACTAAAGTATACATCTTTGGGAAATAAAGTATACATCATCCATCTGTGTTTGAGACTGCTTGAGGTTCTGCCAAAATTGTGTACTGTGGTAATATCACTTATCAACTAATTCCTCTTTAATCCTATTCTGCTATAATCCTAATCCTGGATAATCCGCATAATTCCATAATTAAAGGCAGCTCAAAGAAAACAATGCCAGCACCCGTACTTTCTGTACACAAGATATAGTACAGAACACAGACAGAATTAGGGGCCAACAATATCTTAAAGAGTGGGGAAACCTTTCTGTAATAGTTATTAAAACCAGTGCCTTTGCTGCACTGCTTTGCCCTTAACTTCTAGGCTTTTAACAAAAAAAAAAAAAAAAGAATTGGAAGAGGGTTTCTTTGGGACTGTCTGGAAAACAAGAAAAAAAGCTTTTGGCTGCCTGCAGTCCTCTTTCACCAAAGAGCCTCATAAAACTCCTTTAAATCAGCGTCTGAATGAATAAAATGGATGTATAAATTAATACTGGCTAAATGGAGCAGCAGTATTGCCTGAGTGCACAGTGTGCAGTTCATAGAGAGGTTTCAGCTGCTTCCAGGTCCCTCCCAGGGGCCACGTTTACCAGCCCAACCAAGTCCACAGGACTTCACATTCACCCCACCTGACCAGGCCCATTTTTACCAGCCTAACCAGGGTCCACTTACATAAGTCCAACCAGCCTACTGCAGGACACATAGCCAAGACTAAATAGGCCAAATGGACACAAACAATCCTGAGCCCAACCAGGCTGCTTAAACACCACATTCACCAGCCCTACCATGCTTACCCAAGGAAATATTTACCAGACCAACCAGGTCCACTGGAAGCCATTCACTTTAATCCATTCAGGTCCACTATAGGTCACATAGATACAACCAAACAGGTTAAATGGACACAAAAGGATCCCCAGCTCAACCAGGCAAACTGAAGGCGGTACTCACCAGCCCAGCCTAGCGCACTGGAGGAAATGTTCACCAGACCAACTAGGCCCACTGCAGGCCACTGCTGGCAGGCATACAAGCTAATGCTGTCATATTTGAAAATAGATTTAAAAAACAAAAAAGACGTCCTGAAGGAGGAGCTACTACTGAATAGAGATGATGGATGCTCCAGATAGAATGTGGCTCTTTTCTCTCATTATCCAACAGAATGTGGCCAGGATTTAACCGGCATTATCCTGTAAAGTGGAATATGCAATTAAAGTCTGTAACAGGCTTAACAGCGTGCAGGGGATTTAAGTACTAACTGTATACCCCGTTCCATGTGTGCATGCTTTTTCAACGCTTACAGCTAAATCATTTCTATAACACAATGCTACACACATCAAAAACATAATTGCTCCCAGAAGGAAGTGTCTAATTCCAAAGCTATTCTGACAAAGGTTACAAGCAGCAATAAATGATTAAAAATACTTCACACATGGATTCGTTGGTTGTCTCCACCAAGACAAAAGTAGGATAAGTCACTAAAGATAAGTCGCTGCTATTCTGAGTCACTCCATGGCAGTCTTGCACGACACCACTGCAGTCTTTGGAGATCTTGATGTGGTATCAAGGGCAGTCACTGTAATGGTCTGCGTGCATGTAGTCCAGCACTGTGCAGCCGTCTGCCACTGATGCTGGCACTAACAGGCAGTCTCATGGAGGGTATCACTGCTTGCTGAATGTCCAAATTGAGGATGTTGGATCACGCCACGCCTTCATGTCAGTAGCACGTTTTTCCTATCCACTGCCACTGACAGCACCCTACGGCAGTATCTACACGATCTGTTTTCCACACAATACGCCAACTTTCTACGACGAGTACTACGATGCGACCTCTCTCAAACTCTTCCAACTGTTTGAACTGCTTTCAAACTCAGAGGCATAGTTTGCTTGCATGAGACGCTACCAAACACAACAGCATAGGTCTGAATGGGAAGCACGCAACGGGACTGCCTTGTTAAGTCAGTCAGGTGCAGTGATAAGGCCTGTCCTTGCTTACGGTTTATTCCTTTTGGGTGCAACTATTTTTTCGATGATGAGTATATTTCTAAATGTTTTGTTTGTTTTAAAAATGTTCCTGTGTGGTTAAAAAAAGTCCACACAGACACTATGAATGTGCGACCATGCAAAATGCAGACAAGGCCAGGAGTTGTATCTGCTTTTCTCATTGTGGGGATAAAATGTTCTCAAAACTTTGCAGAACTCGCAAAGGAATCTGTGAGTGCATTTATTTCTCATTGTGGAGCTTATAGAACAAACCTTGATCTTCAGTTTACGGCTGTTTGGTAGCTCTTCAATTGACACACATAAAAACGTACAGATAGCCACTGTGCTTATGATAAAAAAAAAAAAAAAGAAAGGATGAATTATTTTTGTCATGCAAACATTCTTACACATATCAAACCGAAAGGTATGGCTGGCATGATCAACATCCATCTCGTTCCCACTCTCATTCTCTCTCTCATTCTCTCTCTCATTCACTCACACACACACACACACACACACACACACACACACACACACACACACACACAAACACACACACACACAAACACAGCACGTTATGGAGGTTATTTATAGCTTTATCAAGTGATCTCAGTGTTTACAGATCATTATCTTGAAAGAAATATCTCATTTAAATATCATATAACTATTTTAGGTTGTTAGAGAAACAGCTCTGCAACATTTGGAACATTTAATACATTATCACTGACTGAATTCATAAAAATAAATAATAAAAAAAATTTAATTTAAGAAGGCAATAAAAATGCATGGAAAATGAGCATTTCAGTAAAAGAATGGCTAAATCCAACTATTAATTGAATACTAGTTGAAAGCATGCAAATGAACCAAACAATTCTGTACTATTATTGATGCAATTTATCACCTGACAGCTGTGAAATGAACTAAGAAAAATAGCTTGAGCTAAATGACCGACGAAGCCAGCATTCACTCAAAATAAATATATTCTAATTATTATCAAAATATTTCATACTACACCATTCTATTTACTACACTGATGATGAATGATGCTTTGTTACAAACGTATTGACTGCTATTTATGCAATAAGGGCCAACATATGTCCTACAAGAGTCCTGGTTTGTGGCAGTAAAGAGCTCCTCCAACTTCAGCTGAGGATTTTATCCCTCTCAAAGTAAATATCTAAGCCTTTTAAAAACGGCTGTGGCTAAATGAGAACCACCCTAATCAGTACCACAAGTTGCACAGACTAGTCAACTGCTCTGTGAAGATGCTTTAAACTTGATTTTGACAGATCATTGATCTTTCGATTACATGTATAACATGTACATCTTGGATAAGTTTAATACCTTGAGGTCTGTATCTCCAGGTTGCTCATTCTAGCAATCCAGAGAAGGGGAATGTCACTCTCTATTGTGAAGTATGGTAAGTTACTCATATTTTTGTGTGTTACAGGCTCTCTGGACCTCCACAATCGGCAAGCATCATGGCAAGGCTGCCTAGGGTGCACCTATGTCGAATGCAAATTTGCTAAATTTCAGGGTTTGTATCTCCTGTTCCCTACCAAAATTATTTGGGGCTTGTTGGAAAGGGAAAGTCACACTTTAATGTTCTGTGGAGATTCAGCACAGATTTTTAAAATCGCTTGTTGCAGAGCATGCGATTTAACCTTGATTTTATTAATGATGTCATAAGTGATTAATTGAAGTTCATTACTAACTGTCTTTACATTACAAAACTGCTTAATTTCAAAATCTGAAGTCGTGCCACCCCTAGTCAGTACTAAACTAATTAGTAAACGGTGAAAGACAAAGGTAAAACAATCATTTTATAATATGTAGCACTTGTCAAGTTGATGCTAAAAAGTATCTGCATGCGAGCATGTGACTTAAAGAGTGGATTTAAAGCAAGTTCAGCACTAGCAATAACTTCCAGGTCACCATATAGAGAAGCAGCCTGCTTTTTATCTTAACACTCGAAGGTCAATGCACTTCCTATCCTCACTGGTCAAAGGCCAAATACTCCTCATTGTCACTTTTCGTTTCTTGTGTCAGACAAGCCACATTCCTTTTGTGCTCGTGTGTATGTGAGTGAGGGAATGTGTGTGTGCGCATGTGTGTGTTAAATGGGTATTATTTTACAACATAAAGCCTGCTCATAATCCTTTTGTACTTCTCTCATTCACTGCCAGCACCTCACAAGTTTCCCCAATGTCAATAATGTGGGGCTTAACAAATAAATGTGTGTATGTGTCTTTATATTTATGTGTGAAGGTTTAAACTGTCAGGAATCATTTTCAGGAATCACTTTTTTTATTTAGAATAACCTTTGAATTTCTGGTTCACTGAAATGTCCTGAATGTTGACACTATTGAGTAACTTTGCTACTACACCCAGTTTGCTGAATGAACAGCAATATAAAAACGCTGTATGAATGAAACAGCCCTCTGTCATACACACAGGGACACACCAACATATCTTTCTCTTTTGCCAACATTCACATCCTAAAAAGTATAGTATATCAGCACTCTCAGGCTACCCTTTTAACTTATTAGGTCATGTTTATTAGGTTTGGTTCAGTTTAGCCAAATCCTGGTGTATTGGGACTGTTAGTGGGAAATGCTGCTATTTGAATGTCAATTCCTGATTGTATTCAGATGGATGTTATCATCATTCAAAAATTACTTGGTAATAAAATACCATTAAATGGTTACTTTTTTAAAGAAACATTCCACAACTGTTCTACCATACTATTCAAACAGTACTGCACATGCCAAGTTAATGTGTTAATGCAGCAAAATAATAAAAGCTATTGTGTTGTTCTTGCAATAATCTTGAACAATAGTGTTGCTTAGTAAAACAATTTATAACTGCAGCTGTACTATGTACTATATACACTACTAGATATACACTACCACTTGAAATTGCATAATATTAAATAATAAGTGTAATTATCTATTTAAATTTCTTGACATAAAATATCTATTATGACTTTTCTCTATGCTATACAGGTTTTTTACAACTAATGCAGGAATATCTACAGCCCTGTACATAATGCAAAATGTCTTGATTTTACATCTTCTAACCATCTTTAAACATTTAAAATATTAGCATCGCATTAGAATTATTAATGCATCTGCAACAAACTGGCTATATTGCTGCAACCATCTTTTGAACAGGGATTCCAAACTTCTAAAACCAGCATATATATAACTCAAGAGCACACCCATTGCTGCATTATCCAAGTTACAGCATTATCCAAGTGAAAAAATAGCATGATTAATCTATTTGTCATTTGACTTTTGTGAAATATGTCACTACAAACTACATAAGGGGCACAGGGGTACTCACCACTTCAGTGGGACGGAAGTACTTTGGGTCCACTTTTACGTGTATAGCACCTGTCTCCTTACACCGGCCCACCTCGTTCTCATCTTTTCCCTCCCACCTATGTAAAACAGCCATACATACATTTCAGGATCTCTTTAGAAACAGAGGGCGACACAGTTTTGCATCGAAAATGCCTGCTACTGTATGTAAATGTGAGTGTCTGTGTGCTTACACAATTGTCTTTCCCACGTGTTTAAAGGCTCTCTCCACAAACTCCCTCACGCTGTGCACCTCTCCTGTAGCAATGACAAAATCCACTGGCTCCTTCTGCTGCAACATCAGCCACATGGCCTGAAACACAGAAAGATAGAGACTTTAAATGACATTGTAAATTTAACTGTATCGGTAAAATCAGGCTCTCCCTGTCTAGAGTCATTTCATTAACCTGTAAACTGGCATCAACAGTGCAAATCTCACCAAGGAAATGCCTAAATACAGACATATCACTTGTGCAACAATTGAAGGGTTTTGGATTATTGCTATACCACTATTAATAATGCTTATCACGCCTTCACACATGCAGCTCTTGGATATTCCGTTCACAGTCTTGTTCACCAAATCCCAACATAGAGGAAGAAATACAAAATCTAACGTAGTAAGGTAGTGAAAAGGTGGGCCAGAGGTGACACAAAAAAGCTACAGGGCTGCTTTAAATCCAACTGGAATATCAGATGGGCTAAATGAATATACAGACATCACACATCAGCTTCTCTGAAAAGACAACTAGATCAGCTAGATCATGTATGAAATAATAATAAACAATGACACCCCTCCCCAACCCCCCCCACCCCCCATTTCCCCCAGCCAAGAAAGCACAGCAAAGTGTGGTTTGAGTCAGCTCATGAAAATCAAGCTGTCTCACACCTTGATCATCCAGTTCTACACAGTAATCATTGAGTCAATCCTTACATCATCCCCGAACGTCTGGTTTGGTTCATCCACTTCACAAGAACAAGTCAAACTCCAGAGTATAATCAGGACAGCAGAGAATATCATTAGATACAATCTGCCAACGCTCCAGGACACTTACAATGGAAGGCTGATAAAGTACACTGGCAAAATTACAGCTGACCTCTCTCATCCTGGACATTGTGTCTTCCAGACACTCACCTTTGGAAGACTCAGGACCATCAAAACTAGCACAATAAGACAAGCTAACAGAGCTGTGGAGCTCTTTAGAGCTGTGGAGCTCTTTAATCACAATGGTCACCTTGCAGATGGGAATCAAACCCAGGCCCCACCTGCTGTGGTCATAGCACTACAGCTTGTTGCCCATGTGTAACATACTTGGCGACATGAAAATTCGAATTCTGATTTCTAAATGACACGAAGATTCAGAATTAGCTACTGCAAACTTATTTTTGTTGATCAAATCTCCAATTATGAAGACATGCACACGGAGAGAGATGTACATGACATGTTACGATAACTGTGATTTTGTACAGTTTAAATTTCACTTTACAGTTTTAGAAATGTCATATGCTATACCAAAATGACCTAAAATAATCAACGAAATAGAATATCAAAAATCTAATAAAACATCTAGTATCTTGCTGCAGCGATATCTACATAAAGACAGCAAACTAACCAGCTATCCCTGGATCATCCTGTTTGTATTACCACCTTGTACCTGAAAACTTGATTGCAGGTGTTGAGTTTGTCACATGTGCGTATGGAAAAGTATGGCCACTTTTGGCAACAAAACACACTGCAAGCAAAAAACGTGACAAAAGTTAATTGTTAACTAATAGTTAATTGCTTTTGCTCTCCCACTGCTGGAAACAGCTCTTAGTGATTACAGTTCGATGTTTATCTCACAACAATTCTTCAGACTGGTAAGTAAACAGGAAGAGGAGCAAAGAGGGGAAAGGAGGGACTGTGTGGAGTATGAATTAGCCAGACTGCATCATCTTAAACATTGCTCCTTCTAGCAATGGTACCTGTAATTGGCTATTTCTTCAATAAAAATTGTTCTCTTGTACTTTTCAGTTGGTATATGTTGGTAAGATTATTGAGACTTTTGTTTTTACATGGGATGTAACCTTATTACAGTTTAAGTAATAAGTAATTTGTAGAGGATGACTTTTTTGAGTAATTACAACCAACACACACACACACACACACACACACAAGAACAAACACAGACAAATCTGTGTTTTCATGTGGTTATGATCTTACACACACTCCAGCACACACACATACTCATCCCTGTCCTGACGTCAGCACAAGGTCTCTTGGGATATTAATTGTGGGAATGAAGTAAAGAGTTCCCGGTCCAACAATCCCCACACACACACACACAGACTGTATGATTATAAAAGATAAAGAGAAAGAGATGAATGGGGGAGAACACTTGCAGACACAGAGGATCCGGTCAACATCAGTAAATATCACTCAATCTCTCTCACAAATGCAAACATACAAACACATCCATTCATGTCCACTGTGGCTGAAGCTGCTGTGTAGAGACCCAGAACCACAGCCAGTTGGCCAGAGGAGCCCCTGGTTCCCGGGCCAGCAGCTTGCTCGTCCCCTGCTAGGCTCCACGGTGGGATAAATAGCCCATCAGCACGTTTTATCTGCTGCAGTGGGAGCAGCTGAACTGGCCACATTCACACTCCCCCATATTTCACTCAGACTCCACTCACATGCTCCATCCATCAAGACCAAATGAGATACCAGACACACACATGAAGAAAAAGGAAAAAGAAAGAAGCAAAGAGGACTGAGAAACACCCAATGAGGGAGAAAGAGAAGGAGAGATATATAAATATATAAAAATAAATATGATTTTATGATACCCATAAAAAAATTGTAAGGGCCATATTTTGGTAAGTGCCATCTTTATTAGAAAAATAAAAATGTGTTTCTGACTTGAGTTTGATTTAGAAATGATCACACCATAAAAGTAAATATTTACAACAAATTAACTGGTGCCAAGTTTCACAATGTTTCTAGCATGTCTTTATACGGTATTCAGAATTTCTGTAACCCGCCTTTACTGTAAAATGAGTAATTTATAACAATGTAATCATTGTTCTTTACTAAAACAGTCTGGAAACTGTCCTGTATAAAATAAAATAAAAAAGTGCCACTCCAATACTTTACCCTTTAACTTTATTTTACTAAAGAGCTTCGGGGACAGAACATCTTCAGGCTTCAGCACTTCCATCAATGTAACAGGGAATAGATAAATACACTGAATGAAGTGCACTTGAAAATTATTATATTCATTCTCCTTTACCCTATTTCCTACAGCTTATCTCCCTCAACTTTCTTTCAAATCTCTCCTATTCTCTACAGCTCTGGATCATTACCTCTGTGAGGGACAGCAGAGAGGCCCAGACCAAAACTCCCTTTCCTGTTCACGACACGCAGCACACACACAAGCATGCGCGCGCACACACACACAGATGCGCACACACACACAAAACTTCTACACCGACCCCTTCAAACCTCTGCGGTAAAGGCTGGAGAAAGTGTGGCGTTTTCTACAGTTAAAATCCCATCATTGTATGTGCTGAATGTTCTTCCTCAAATTCACATAGAGTTCTTGGTGTCAAACCTAACTGTGACTTATTGAAACTCCATACTGGCTCTATACAATGTGAGTTGAAACGGGGGGGGAGGGAAAAACATTAGCTAAGGAGTGAGAAGAAAAGTATTTTGCAGTCCCTCCTTTATCAGTTTGACCTTCCTGTCTATCCATCACAGCAGCCTTTTTCCTGATAGTCTCAGATTCTGCAATGCCATGTGGATTAGGTGCAATTTCACTGTGGAATTAAGTAATGCGAGCATAAAGAGATGTGCCATGAGGGATCAATCATGAAGAAAAGTATAAACCCAACAGTACATCCTCATTTGGAGTTCACCTCAGGGAAGGTGAACTTAAAAACTGTCGATGAGACTGGCTGAGCAGAATGATCTCATCTGAGGAAACCGGAAGTTTAATTATTATAGAAAATCAACTAAACAAGCAATGAATAGAATACAACAGTGCTCTGCAGTAGAGATTAATTTATTCTGCTAAAAGCCCTTGAGGCACTACTCTTTTTAAGCGTGTGTTTCTCATTTTTTATATTCTCAGTCTAATCCATATTTTCTAAATATTAAGATTTCAAACAAAATGCAGCCATGGAACATGCAGTGAACATGTGAGATTCTGGACTGATATGTTCTGGCTTTGAATGGCAATTTAAAATGATATTTATTTGTGTTGTGTGCTACAGTGGCTTATTATCCTATCACACTTATCTTCCTGATGATTTGATTATCAGTTACTTTAAATTCAACTAGTGAACTACATTAAATACACTAAATTACTCTTTTGAATGGATATCTTGTCTTTAAGCCACATATTGCTGCACCTTGGTGTTGAACCCGCTGTTTTTGTTAACGCTAGTTTTAAACTAGAGACAGCCTCTGGTGAAGCGGTGCCAGAATATTTCTGTTTTTAAGCTGCATGTCACGAGTGAAAAATGTGCCAGGAGCATATTTTGTACATGTTTCTGGCGGTGTGCCACTAGCAGCAAAAGATGGAAACATTACTTGAGATTGTAATTGCTACACATTCGTTTTTGATGGGCCCTTCTTCAGAAAATGTGTCTGTCTTAAACTGAAAATCTGGCAATAAGGACTTCCCAAGCTTTTATTTTCTTGTTTGCAGATCGCTTATTTTGCGTTATATTATTAATTTGGGGATTATGTCCATGTATGGCATCATAAATTCACTGCCAATGCAAAGAGGCAAAAAAGAGCATTAGGCTCAATTTCTGATCTACATCATTATCAATAAACATTTTTCCAGCCAAAATATTGTGATACTGTGTAGTACAGACAATGCCTTGTAATGTTTGTGGTGTGCATGTGTGTTCTCATTTACTTTATGGTGAGAAAACATGGGATATAAAAAGCAGTGCATAAATTTGGTATTTTCCAAGCTAACAGATCACATTACTGCACAATTATACAGTACAAGTGGTGACTAATTGGAACAAGTGCAATGATAAATTGGGTAAGTCACTGTTTAAAGGGAAAGTAGAAAATCTGTTTGAGGGAAGATATTACATCTCGGCTAATTCCCTGTTCTCTCACACACACAAACCCAGATTGCTGAGCTGCTTTGGAGCAAGTGTTTACATTTTCCGAGTCTGTTGTTCTGCTGTAAACAGAATCTCAGTTTCGCTTTGCAATACCAAACACATGTTTTAACCTAAGCACTGAAACACACACTAATATGTGCACAAAGGAGAGAGACTTCTCAATCACACATTCACGCGAACAGATGCACACACCTCCATTTAATGTGACTTTCATTTTTTTCCAGGTGAATTGTGATCGCTGAAAATGTGACCAGCATCTGAACATGTGCACAATTCAAATTTGGGGTCTGCGAGTGCAGGTGTGAATGTAGGCCTCACTTATTTGGGCTCTGTTTTTCTAGAAGCCTATTTTTGAAACTGGTGAAAGTTTTAATGCATCCCTCTCCCCATCCCCCCCGTCCATGACACCACACAAATACTCACACAGTCAGTCTTTTTTTGTACGGAGCACAGAAGTGCTCTGTTTAAGGCAGGTGGTTTGAGTTAAGCGCAGACAGGCTGTCGTACGGCTGTACTCCACACATACATACATGCCGCGAGGGTGAATTCTCGACTGCTGATCACCTGTGAACTTTATTAGTGTTATTCTACACTGGCCATTTTCTCTGACTCCATATTACTGCTGCCAACTGAACGCAAGCCCAATAAAACCATAACAATGACCTCTTAACATATTTGGAGTTCAGCAGGTTGCAAAGCTTGTAAACCAACATCTTTGTATGAATAACATTGCTGTGAATCATGCACAAAAGGAGGATAACGTGTGTGCACGCGCAGCAGAGATGGTTATCGGCTTCGTTTAGTCCGCTGTCAAGAGCAGATTGGTTACAAATTGGAAAATAGGCAGCAGGTGTGTGGACAACTACGCATACACACATGTACCACACACGCCATAATGACAGACCGATACAAAGGAGAAAAACAGGCCTATGCTCTCCTTCAGACAGTAAACAAACACATACACATGACTACATGAGGACGCACTTTCATACAGACTGCAAAACTTAAAGGTACAATCTGGCCTAACTGAAAAATGTAACCACATAACGCCAAGCCTGGTACAAGGCTAAACAAAAAAATTGTATAATTTGGTGCTGGAAAAGTTGCATACATGTCAACATGTAAAACTTTCTATGGTGTTTTTTTTTTTAATCTGTGTAAAATAAGTATGAGGTCTATTATCACTTGTTTACTGCATATATGACAGATGGAAGACTATTCCTAGGACTTTTCCTATTTACGTGACTGCTTGTTCAAAATCGTGAAAAACAAAATAATCTATTATTTTTTAGCTTTGTAAAAATCACATACTTCACACATATTGATGGTAACTTTAAAAAGTGACTTGGTTGTTAATTTGTTAATGTGAGTTTTTAATAGCAGCAATTAATACATGGTAACTTCAAAAATCTTTAAAATTTTGAATTCCTTGAATTACAGAGAATGTTGTCAAATAAGAAAGACAACAAACAGAAAGCTAAAGCTAGCAAGCTGGCCACCCAAACACCTTCCCTCATTTTGGCTCCTTTTCTTTAGGCTGAAAGGTCTTTGGCATTGATTTTGTAAATAATAAGACAGAATCATTGTAATCTTTAAATTTTGTTTGATAGAAAGGTAAGACTTCACCGATGTTTGCTTGCTTGTTTTTATTCAACCTGTGGCTAGGCTAGCAGTCAGGATGAGACTGAGACTGAGACTGCCAATAGCTGTATGAGTAATTAGTATAATACATGCTAGGTTATTATTAGGACGCAAGCAATGATGAACAAATGCATGAAAGCATTATACAATCATGAATTTTGCCAAATCTTTGAAACCAAGGGATACAACACTGTACTACAAAGTAGGCTTCATGGCTCATTAGAAATCATCTATACTTGGAAAACAAGCTTTGTTTTCTTACATGTTATCAGACTGTTAGCTGTATTGTGCAAGGCTACGTGAGAAGGAGATGGAGTGTAACGGATGAAAAATAGCGAAAGCTTGTACACCAAGAAGATGTAGTGGTTTAACTATCTGACAGTTGTATTAGTGAAAGGACAGCTAGTTGGTCTCTGAACTGATCTAATTGAACTTGTACTAAAACTGTTACTTTTTCTTCTCCCTGAAACACAGTACATGTCTGAAGAAATGTAGATAAGAATCAACAAAGCAATATACTGAGCATGGATATAACATGGCTAAGCAACTAGGTGCAAACAAGACAAGTAGTAAAGCAGCAGAAAAGAAAGTGTGACAGGTGTGAAGACAGAAAAAGAGTTAATATATATAATCTGATAAGAAGTGGAAGCTTTAGCAGGTCTGACCAGTGCAGCAGAGAACTACTTTAAACGTGTCTTCTAATATTATTCTTATTTCTATATGCTTCTACAATACTTCACAATACGACAGGAATGCATTTCATGACTAAAATACACATGTCAAAGTCCTGCTTCCAATAAAAGGCAACACTTGAGCAAGAGAATTTTGGGATACTTTCCAAGCCAGGCAATTTATGCGAGTGTGTGTCTGTGTGCATGTGTAAAAATGTACTAATCAGCCTCATTAGTGACGAGAGCGTCTGGCAGCCTGGCACACGACCCACAGCACAGAAAACACACACACACGTGAGGGAGAGAGAGGGAGAGAGTAAGAGAGAATAAGAGAGAAAGAGAATAAAACAGAAAGAGAATAAGAGCCAGACAAACCGAATATAGGAAATTAAACACCATGGAATATTTATATTGGAACATCAAACATAAGGCTGTCTCGCAGAGGCATTAGTGATAACAGTGGTAGTGGTGAAACAGTTACCAGTTCTATGGTAAACCACGACAGAATTCCAGAAAGGTGTTACAGTTTTAAATACTGATACAGCCATAGCATGCAAAGGCGCTCTGGTGATTTTTCACCAGAATAAAAAGCCTGTAGTGTAATCAGAATTTTGTAGTGCCGAGCAAATTGAGGATGGTCACCACGTCTGCAGAACACGCAGAAAGAAAATAAGTGTAAATAAATAATGCAAAAGAGTCCACTTTGTGACCGCCACCCAATGTTTTTAAGGAATGTGTCTTGAGAAATTGTGCTATTGTACTGAAATGTCCCACCATATCACATTTTACTAGGTAGTGCTCTACATGAAACTGGATTTTGAAAACTTAAATCACCTTAATCTAAAAGGTCTATCAGAAAAAATGACCAATTCTTGTTGTATTTCTTCTTGTTATCTTACTGTTGAAACCACAGGAAGGATAGTCTGATAAAAGGAAAATGCTACCAGCATTAAAATAACAATTAGGATATTCTGATAGCCTTAATCAGACTAAATTGCAGGGATGTAGTAATATTTAGCTGAGGCTGTACTAAATTAGCATTACAAAGATAGAGAGTATAAAAAAGAGAAATAAAGAGACAGAGGGAGAAAGAAGAGTGAATGGGGAGAGGAAGGGGAGTAAAAGAGAGAGGGAGTGAAGGGAAAAGGAGGGGAGGGAGAGAAGGCGGGAGAGAGGGAGAGAAAGAGTGCTGTTGGTTTCAGGTGTGTACAGCTGGTTTATGCAGGTAGAGTGAGGGTGGTTCCTGCTTAACCTTCGTAAACCTCCTCGTAAAGAGAGTAAACAAAAAATACAGCAGACGTCACCAACACTGCCCTATCCCCCCACCCCTACACACACACCCTAACGCGCTTGCACATACACAGTTACACAGTTTGATGTGAGGAAGAAGGAAGAGCAGTAATGCGTGTGTCAGTGAGGGGGATTGGCTGGAGGTGCTAAAGGAGAGGAGTTATGTGAAGAATGTGCTGTTTTGATAAGATAACAGGTTAAGATGGCAGCCAGAGCAAAGCTGACAACCTGCATGTGTGCTTTCTAATTCAGGTTTTATTTCACAAGCAGATCTAACAAAATATGATAGACACATACATCGAGAAAGTGAGAGAGAAAGAGACCAGTACTGTTTTAAACCATCTTCCATTATTAGAAATAGTTTTAATATATTTAAGCCTTTATTAGACAGAACTTAAAATACATGTCTGATCTCAAAGAAACCTAAATTTTCATCTGGACATGAGTTCTCAAATATTCTCAAATATAGCCTGTCTTCTGCCTTTGAAGAATTATGGCCTGCATTAACCTGCATATAAGTTTTTCTATCAACACTTACCTTAAAAAAAAAAAATCTGTTATCCGGTGTCACTTATGTTGATTTTAAAAAACATCACAAGTCTACAGTCAAAGCCCAGGGAAAACTTTTAATAGTTAATAATTTAGGCATTAATTTTATTCATTTATTTTGTTTTGATGTATCACTAGGTTAATTAATGCTGTTGGCAGTGGTTAACTTGACAAGCACTGCCAGCAGTAATGTTGGCTTTACTGCAAAGATGATAGAAAGACGCTTTAACGATAGAGCTCACAGGGCATAGAATAAGAGAGACTGGTCAAGGACAGGAAAAGGAGAGACTACTATGTATATACAAATATAACACAAAATATCACAATATAAGTAAAAGAGTTACAAAGCCAGTGCGCTACCAGTTTAGTTAAGGCCAGTTTGAAGACAACGCATTCCAAAAATGCTGTACAAAGCCTAGGTAACATTTCTGTCATGTTTAAAGACAATGACTGAAGTTACACTTAACTGTAAATTAACTTTGATTTTATTTATCAGTCATACGAATGTAAACCAGCTTGTGTGGCATTTTTACAGTGTATCATGGAATTGATGGAATGCTTTTTGGTCTCTTTTAAGCCATATGATTAGGCCTTCAGATAATCAACCCAACATACAAACAAGTACATTCAGATATATGTACTTATACACACACGCCTAAGCTAAAGCACACATAAATGAAATATGAGAAATTGTGGGGGAAACCTTTTAAATGTTTTTGCTTCTTTTAATACTGCTGACTCCTGTGGTCACAGACCAGTGGTGAGGTCACCGTGTGTCAATAGTCTTAGCCACAGACGCTCCGCCCACACATAGACAGACATCTTTAGTGTGCTAACACTGGCTGCAACTGTCAGGACTGTGCCAGTCGAATTGACTATATGCACTTCAACACATGCAAATGTCCGCGTATTGTTTAGCACTGCTTTGTTGTGAATCAAAGCTTTGCGGTTCTAGCTAATTCCAGCCTAGAAAACAGTAGCCTCTGCCTATCATATACTTATGTGTTTTCCCAAGGGAATTTTTATGCTGTGACATTTTTTGAATGGCCTTTTTCTATATGTAATGTCCAATAGCAGGCTTGTGAATGGATGCTTTGAATCAGTCAATTTTTCTTTTCCTGCAGTACATCTCCATTTTTGGCCACATGAAGAGGCGATGGGTAATAGGCTTTTCAGAGATAGGCACATCAGTAGTGCGTTGGTAATAACCTCTACATGTTCATCTTTGCATATACTACATGCAGAATGCATTTTAAAATCTTAAAGGGAAAAAATTTCACTCGCTCATAACTCACACTCTTGAAATTCCACTCCTACTGTGCTGTCTCTCCGCATGCAGCACATTTGGAAGAAGTTTCAGAACCTTTGGTGTTACAATAGGTCAGTTGTAAACTAAACGATGGGTGAATCCATAAATTATTTTACATACTGATGTATATTCTCAAGCATGCATACCGATTCATTACTTACATACGCGTTCGGTGTGTGAAATTCAATCGTATTTTGAGTGATTTGCATCTATATCAGGATCTGTGTCCATCAATGTGCCAAATTATATTGTGTAAATATATGAAAGCGCACTGTGTAACCCTTAATGTAAGAATTAATCATTTTCCGCACCCCTAGGAAATGCAGCTCCCAAAAAGGAGGAGATTTTAGGTTTAGTGTACAAAAAGGCTCTCAATCAAATGATTCACCAGCTAGCAGAACATTGCTGTGCTACTGTGGATTATGTAGCATCCGAGTTACATTAAACAAAAAGTCACATTCCTGATCAATCACACCTAACACACACAACACACACAAACAGAGCTCACGGTAATATAAGACACACGCAGACTGAGCCAAAGTGGGGCAACACTGACAGACACAGGCAGACAGACATGAGTTAGTAATATATGAAGTTATAATGAAATACATTTTTGTCATATTGGATACGAAGGCCCTGAAATCAGAATCACATGTTGCAATTTCAGTGAGCAGCTGAGAGAGACGACGATGTGTTCAAGCTGTGGGTAGGTGTGTGTGACAGAAGAGACAGACTGCTGTGTGTGTGTGTGTGTGTGTGTGTGTGTGTGTGTGTGTGTGTGTGTGTGTGTGTGTGTGTGTCTTCTGGGGGGAGGGAGTGGTTTCAAAACACCTGTATTGCATCAATTCTGAGCAAAACTAGCAGAACAATACCTTTCTAATAGCCAAGAGAGGGAGAGCTACTGTAGACGACTGTAACATGGCCCAGCTGTGTGCATGTGTGTGTGTGTATTGCAGTGTAATTCTGGCAAGCTCCCCCTGATTCGTGTCAGGATCTGATTGCATTTGGCTGAGGCTGAAATGAAGTTGAATGGCTCTTTGATTAACAACAAACAAACAAAAAAAACAGTAACACAAAGAGCAAATACGTTACTGTACTTGCCCAGCATGGACATTTTTTCCATTCTCACACATAACATGCCATGCATATTTGTAAGCCCCAAACCACAGACAATCACAAGCAACACATCATTATTCACATTCACAAAACAAATGAAATAGCATATGATATATATAAAAAAAACTTCTGCATTTTTTTCTGTTTCTTTCATTTAAATATGGAAAAGGGTTTTAAATACAGAAAAATATAGAAACTTGTATTATAATAAAATATCGAAACAAAGAAATATTCTATACTCTGCACTATTTGGTTGCTAATTTGTGATACTGACCATGTTAAGGTCTTAACTCAATACTTTTAAGCATAAAAAGCACACACAAAATTACACAGTCCATGCACCCACATGTAAATTCAAGCCCAATAATTTTAAAAGTCTGTGCTTCCTATAAAGACAGGAAGCCGGAGGCACTAATTCAGCCAAGAGCTTAGGCTCTACTCATTTCCTGAGATTTCAACAGAGGAACCTTTCAAACCATTTAACAGTCTTTACCAGTCTTTATTGTGTCTGATGCCTTGTCTCTCTAACACATCTTATGACTCTCCAAGTTGTTATTTTTAGATTTCGAATTCAGTTGTGTTTCAGTAAAATAGGATGAACTCAGGGTTTCCCCAGCTTATATATTCATAAATACAATACAATGTGGGAAGGTGAGAAGAAAACATGATCCTAAGGTCAACATGCCCAAACGTTGGCTAGTCGGGTATAAAGCCCTCAGTATATTTGTTATGGCCAAATTATGTTTCGCTGTCTGCATGTCTAAAAATATTTGCTGGCATTGTGCACAGATCTTCACAAAGGCGTCAACATAAGGTGTCAATGTAACATTGGTGTGTACACTAGGGGGCAGTGTCTAAACCAGAATTTCCAAGGAACAAAGAGGGAAGTCTAGAGTGGGTGGTATGACTTTAGCCCTACACCCCAGCGCTGATTTTGCACTATTTTCGGTTTGGACTCAGTATTGTTTGGGTCTCGTCTCGCCTGAATGCTACCATGCAGTCAATTGTGCTTGACGCACAGTTCTGCAGTTCGCATAATGTTTAGCTGAGATTTTGGAGATGTTCATGCTATGGCCTCTGCGCTTCTATAAAAGCTCGCTCGTAAACCCATTCTCTACATCTATACACAGATAAGGTGGGGTCCAAAAGTCTAAAACCACAAGTGAGCATGCTTTTCTTCAGCATATTTAGTTTTCCATTATAAATTAGGTCAACAGCATAATTTGTGGGAAAAGCAGAATCCTTTAAATTTCATCATTAATTTCAGAATGAATTTGATGCTTCTACCATTTGTTTTAATACTCTCGAGCTGGCATGGATTTCACAATTAGGTGGAATCCTCTCATGAATAGATTAAATCCAACTGTGAGAGGTCTAAACACACGTTTCAGTGGAAAGAGCGCACTTCAAAAAATACATAAAAGTTTTCAGAAATGCCCTAAAATTGCCAATGTGACAATTTTTTTTTTCATTTAAGTAGTGGTTCAGAAAAAGTGTACAATCTTAAAAAGAGTATTTTTTTTTTTATGTTGTGTGTGTATATATATATACAGACTATGAGTACATCACTACACACATGCATGTGAATCTATAAATAACTCCTGCTGCTATAGGACCAAGTCAACAATACAGGAAGCAAGAGAGGTCGTTTACAACTAGCCAAGGATTACCACCTTCTGGGATAACTCTGGGTGGTCAAGTGTTACCATACAGGCAACCACACACACATCCGCACAAAGGTCTCTATAGGGCAGGGCAGTGTTTGACCTATAGCCCGTAGACTCCAATGTAGAAACTCCTGACCTATTATCCAATCCAACGCATCACTGCCCACATCTGGATGGCGTGTGTGTGAAGAGATGTTTAACAGCCTGGGTGTAGGGTTGTGACTGCTGAGTCATTAAGATGTTTAATGGTGAAACCGTTCCAGTTCTCTTGCGGTTAAACAAGACTGCCCTTCATAGTCTTACAAAGTGTATGACTTGTAAAGCAACAAAAAAGTATGCTCAGAGTAAGGGGGTCCTGACTCTATTGGTATTTGTTATTTTCCCTATTTAAGGTTAACGTAAAAAGCTTGAGAGTAGCAGTGGTGCACCTGTGAAATGCGCCCCTAGGGAAACAAAAGCTCCTCCAACTATTTCCCGACCCCGAGGGAGGGGTAAAGCAAAACCAGATGGGGTGTGAGGGCTGGCCAGGTCATATGGGGTTGGCAATGGATGAAGAGTGAGTGTGTGGGTCTACACATGGGTGAGCTTAAAGGTTGAGATTATCATGATCCCATCCATACCAATTTAACAAAGCATTATAAGAAACATAAGAGCATCTCTCTCTCTCTCTCTCTCTCTCTCTCAGGTATATATTACACCATGCAACCATGGCATTAGCTGAGTTTTAGGTGGACCGTAAACCCTTGTCCAGTACATCCCAAACACTTTCGATGGGGTTAGGGACAGGTCTCTGTGCTTGCCAATTAATGTGTGAAAATGATTCCTCATGCTCCCTGAACCACTCACTCACCAATAGAGCCCACTGAATCTTGGTTTTGTAAGTACTGGAAATCCGGCAAAAAAAAAAATCCACTGATGGGATATCCTAATTATTTAGTACATACATGTAGTCAGTTGATGATCGTCAACATACAGTGGGCACTATGCATAATGGGTGCATCGCTTTAAGCACTTTCCTTTTTCTTACCCTGAAGTGCCCATCGCTCTGGAATATGGTTAACCTGGATTGATATGATAGCTTTTTACCATACCCAAATGTTTACTCTTCGTAGCATCGCACTGTGAGTGTGGCAATGCTCTTACATTCACTATTACACATAGCCCTGAGTTCTATCATTTTTATCATTTAACATCAAGTGTTTAAGCATCGCTGACCTTTTTTCTGATCACATCTTTTCACACTTTATGATCACATTTGTTCTTCAATGTTCATTGGCCCGGTTTTAATAATACATTGGACAGTTCTTAATCCTATTTGAGTCATTTCCACCACCTCCTTATTTGTTTGCTTTGCTTGACACCGACCAATAATTTGACAATTTGAAAATTTATACAAATTTGAGCTTACAGATTTAAAAGCAGTATATTCTGCTATATAATTGAACAGGATAAGCTTAAATCGCTGGATCTAGGGTTAGGATTTTATCATTTTAAATACTTTAAATGTCATTATGTTGCCAATACATTCAAAAAATGACATTTGACAAGGTGTCCAAGGACAAACATGGAGTGAGGGCATCTTATTTATTTATCATATGCACAATTGGTGGTTCCCGCCCTTCTGCATTTGTAGCTTTCTTGCTTTTGCTCATGCAGCTTGTAGATTCTTGTTAGGGTGGAGGGTCTCCAAGGGCACTGGAGCCTTCCACTTTGCTGTTGCTTTGTTAGAAGTATTGCTGCTCATTTATTCATCTGTCAGACTAGCTTGCCGCAGCTGTATTTGCACATGCAGGCTGCAATCACAGCAATACACATCACCAACTACTTTGGCTGAAAAATGCAGACACATGTGAGCAGAAACCTCTTTTTTGGTAAATTCAGTCATTTTAGTCATGTCACTACAGACAAATATGAGTAATGGAGCACCATGCAATATCTTTAGGATGGGCTGTAGTGGTAGTGCTGTTTAACCTCAGTAGCTAAACAGAAACAATCTTGCACTGTCAATTAAAAAAAAGAAAAAAGAAATGCTTTACAAAAAGATAAAAATATTGCCCCTATAGGTTAATTCTGTTTTTTTCTATAAAGCCAGGATATTTTGTGTCCTGAGAATGTCTGAAAACAAGCACATAAACACAGAAAGGACTAAGGTGCTGAGCGATAAAGCAGAAGAACAGGGTCTCAAGAGCCTTTGGTGAAAACATGTCAACTGAACGTATGCAATGCTCCATTACATGCAACGGATGAGAATGCAAAAAAAGTCATTAAGTCACTTATCACCTTCTGTGTCTCACGCACACTCGAACATACATACACAGGCACACAGAGGCTGTTACATTTAGCTGTCGTCATTACCAGGACTATTTTGTGTTGCTCAGGCAAGTGCACTGACAGACAGATGGAGGGAGATGACACTGCCCACATATTCCACCACACTCACCCTTACCTCCATGGTGATCCATTTGCCTCTTGCTCTCATGCTTTTCCTACCAACTCATCTTCTCTCGCTTTGCCAGCTCCCTGTTCTAGCCCAGGTTCAGAACCTTTAGACACGGTGTAGATGCAAACATGCTTCAGCATCACTATGGCAACATTATTCTTTGCTATGCCTAAAGGCTGTCATCACAGAGATTACAGTAGATGATCCATAACCCGGTACAGGAGTTTCACACAATCACACAAACACAGGGCTAGTTGGTCATCGCGGTTCTGGTGATGACTGATCAGTAGGGAGCCGCTGAAGGATTTAACACACTTGCTTATCATGCTCACACACTCTCAAACATACACACACACAGTATTGTATTACATTCAAGCTCAAAGTCCCTCAGACGAGCAGAAAAGGATTCTTTGATTCAGCAGAGAACCGTGCACATACACATACACACACACTACTGATGCACGTGTTTTCACTGCCTGCTATAACCAATCTGTCATGGGCCTCTTTCATAAAGACAATAGTCAATGCTCAGCAGTCTCAGGGGCAAAACAACCCTCATAAAGCTGCACACTCATTTAGCTCATAGTGAGGTTAAGAGTGCAACAGCAACCCCACTTACTCAAACACAGCTATATTCTCAACATTTCCAATATGAGCTGGCTACAGAGCCGCACTGTTCCCTGCGTACAGAGCCTGTTTGGCGCACAGCCTCTTGCCCTCTGAAACAACCTCACACACCCTTTTCTTCTTTCTCTGCTCTGCTATATTAGAGGTTTTCTTCCTACACTCCACTTAATGTGAAGCTCAAGTTATTATTTTTTCAGAAGATATTTTTTAGGAGATAAGACATTTCACTTGCATAGAAGAAGACAGTGAAAGAAAAATGCATGAAAAAAGATCGTTAGTAGTCAAGTTCTTTAGCTTTTTTTCTGTACTTCCAGTGTTTGCCTATGGAGATTGCATGATGTGCTTAATTATAGACACACACCTATCAGTGATGGTGCGATCAGAATTTTTAAACTTAGTAATTAGGAATGATGTCCACATTCAGTTGGCCCTATAGCATGTGTATGAATGTGTGTATTAAACGTTTGACATACGAGGTAGAAATCCTGGGCCATGCCGTCATAAAGAGAGCTTTTGTTTGTCACAGTAAAAAACTGTTCAGGCAAACTGGTACAGTTCCTCATTAATGATTCACATGTGATGTAATACATTAAAGTTACTATAAATAAATTATAAATAAATAAATAACGAAAAAAAAAAAGAACGAAAAAAAAAAGGTGGAGGTGACACTGCAGGGCCAGGGAAGGCCCGGAAAGAGACAGAGAGAGAGAGAGACAGAGAGAGACAGAGAGAGAGAGAGAGAGAGAGAGAGAGAGAGAGAGAGAGAGAGAGAGAGACAGAGAGAGAGAGAGAGAGAGAGAGACAGAGAGAGAGAGAGAGAGAGAGAGAGAGAGAGACAGAGAGAGAGAGAGAGAGAGAGAGAGAGAGAGAGAGAGAGAGAGAGAGAGACAGAGAGACAGAGAGACAGAGAGACAGAGAGAGAGAGAGAGAGAGAGAGAGAGAGAGAGAGAGAGAGAGAGAGAGAGAAAGAGGAGTGGGAGCGAAAAAGAAAAATCATGAATAATTTATGACTGGGAAAAAATGATTGATGTGGGATATTTCATTTCCCGTAAGCACACACACACACACGCATGCGCATGTGCACGCACACATACACATATGCCAGAAGCCTTCATGACTTCAAAGGGTGCGGTCTGGACTTCCTCTTGGTCTCCAATGGACAAACAGGGTCTTTTTCAGAGTCAAACCAAAACTCAAACATACATATACGGGCAAACGTTCAAAAAAGCTCACACACACACACATACACATACACACACACACACACACACACACCTGTGTTTCTGGTCAGAGCTACAGAGGCTTGTTTTCAGGTTGTTTTTGAGCGACTAGCTCAGAGTCTCTCTTAAATGTGCAGTGTACTCCATTTTCCTCAAGCTGAAAATCAACATCCATAAGAGCTTTGTTTCTTTCAGGACAAATAGGATGAGTCTGCTAATTTATCATCTCTATGAGCCAAAGTCAAACAAAACATTCGAGTCATGTTTAAACCTTTCCAATAAAGCTGTTTCACTACAAGAACTGCAAACAAAGTATTCACAACCTGTGAACAAGGTTTACTTTTGGTAAGCTAATCTAATATGGCAGAAAACATGTTCAGTGGGCCAGTAACAGTGTGTTGTGGTTTATACTGCTGTTTTCCCGTAACATTATTGAATTGAGTCCAAAAAGTGAACAGCATATGAACTTTAAGAGATCTGTCTTAAAACAGGCCTGTTGACTGGCACAGCCACCTTCTGCATTAGCTGTCAGCCCTGTCACACATGGATGACACCTGGCTGGTATAGATAAAACTGATAGTTTGATATTACAATATATATTTTAAAAAACCATCACTGTATCAGACAACTTTTATTAATACCCAGTTCACCATTCGTTCTGCTTCTCCATGTTTAAAGATTTTGCTTAGATTGGACTGTTTTATTTTATTTTTATTTTTTTTTAACCAAAGTAAAAAATGTTACTTACCTAGCTTTATGATGACAGCAACTGAACTACAAATGAAAATACTACTTCATACATTCAATATTGAAAAATAAAAATTTGTGCCATACACATTACCCTAATGGATGTGTTAATATATAATATATATTAATATATATACGTTTTGAATAAGTGAGGCCTGCTGTCCTGCACTGGATAGCTGTCTTGTCTCAAATTTTAGAAGTGATGGACTGATGCATCTTCAGCAACAAACTTAATCAGTCAATTTGGAAGAGTTGTTCTAAGGATTAATGTCTAACTCTGTGTTTAGGGTTAGTGGTCAACGCAGTGACAGGTGGCCAGTCAATTTCTAAAGTAGCTGTGATTCAGCAACATGTAACACAGGGCCAGACTGACGAGTAGTAAATCAAGCTGAGATCTTGACACCAAATGTATCATGATGAGATAATCTAAAACAAACAACTCCAGATTCCTTTTATATATTGTGGACATGCAGGTCTGAGGTCCTCAGGCTCTACTTACACTGTAAACTACTTAAACTGTAAACTTTTTTTTGTTTGTAAAATTTATATTTGTTTTGTTTAAAACATAAATCACAATTAAATGTTGACAATTAACATTTACTGAACTGAACACAATTAATCTGGAGATCACACTCACACATGCACACGTCTCTTTCTGTGGCGTGACTCAATAGAGAAAGATTGGTTCGGAAGTTCTTTTATTTGGTTCGAAACTTTCAAAAAGACAAAGCCCATACGACTGAATACAGGAGTTGTCAGTGAAATATGCAAGTACACTGAGTAATGAAGTGAGAGAGAAAGAGAGTGTGAGAGCGAGACGGGGAGCGTGTAACCTCTCTGTAATGAAAGACTTAGCTTGCTGGCGAAGCAGAAGAAATATAAAGTGAAGAGAGCAGAGAGATATAGAAGACAGTATATGACCCGAAAAGGGGAGACTGAGTGAAAGGTGACCATACGGTCAGCCAGGTTTGACACTATGTGCAAGTCAAAAGGAGCCACAGAGCATAAATCCATGTCATTCTCTCCTGTCTCATGCTTTTTTCTACCACCAGGACTATTATCTCTGTTCTTTTCCCTTCGTCTCCCTCTCCTTTCCTCAGCCCAGTGTGATACTCGGAAAGTTGAGGATTCTGGTTACAGAGGGCATGTGAAGAGAGGAGAGAAAAACAGAAAGAGAGAAATGAGAGCATGTGCTTTGATCTTCAGCACAGCAGGGAAGAGCTCTGCCTTGTCAATCCCAGGGACAGCAGCTGCCACACGCACACACAAGGTCAAGGGTAACTGGATCCTCTCTGGAACACGCATCAGTGATCCTAACAACACACCTGATTCAACTCAGTATTTGATCACCAAGCCCAAATTGACCCAAATTAGGTGTACTGGAGCAGTGGGAATCGATTTTAGCTGGTAATTATTTTCCACTTATATAGTCCATTGCAATTAACAAGTTTAATTTGCTGCAATTTTGTAATGTACATAGCTATTAAAAGCACAAGCCTAAATTGGCTGATCAGTCTTGCTTTCTAGCTCGACAACAAACCCAGTTCAAACTCAAAGTTCTCATTAGCTGTCTTTAAAATTAAAATAGACGTAAGAAGTAAGAGTTAGATCTTTTGTTGTTTAAGACCCATGACTCATAAAAATGCATTTTCTCCTTTGTTTTATTAGGCAAAATGTAATCATTCACAAAGCGAAGGGTCAAAAGAAAGTAAGTAGGGACAAAACTAGAGTTTCCAAAAGTGGAGTTCAAAAATCTAAATCTAAAAATCTATGATAAAGTGTAAATGTGACTCATAATATCCGTGCAACACTGAAAACTGTTACCATCAAATAAACATTGCTTCAAGTTGTCACTTCTGAGAGAAAGGAGAAAAACCGACTATTTTTTTTTCCTCCACATCTGAAAAGGCTACCATGTTTCTGTCCACCCCTTAACCTCAACATGACTGAATATGTTCTATGAAAATCTAAAAGCAGGTCTATTCTAAAAGAATGGAAGCTGTAATTAAAGCAAAAGTGTGTATGCACTTAATACTGAAAAGTGTGATAATATACTGAATTGTGAATTTTCCGCTTTTTTTTCCTGACACAAATAAAACTTGCACTTGGCAATTTTGACTAAAATAACTAAACTTATTAACTAATTTGGTTTCCGATTTTTGCAAGTGAACACACCCTGTCACATTATCTTTTATGATTTCTTTAGTGTTCCGGATGAAAAGGTAAAATTTCACACTAAACTAACCTAAACAAGTCCTTCGTCATACATCACTGCATATCCTTTAAGTGTGCCTTAGCCGATCTTAGGGGTTTAAAGTTTCCCCAAATCAGTGGATTCGATAGCAGAGTGCACACACACATGGATACGTGCACACACATGCACATGCACACGCACACACACTTAGATTAAGGTGGCCTCAACTCGCAGCTGTGTTTATTTCCCCGGCTGGATGCCGGCCACTGGAGTTTAAACCCCAAAAGCCCACCAAACCAACCTCCCCACTCCTCAGAAACAGCAAATTCCATCCTCTGTACCACACACGCTTTCTCAAGCATAGTACATGCAGACACACAGTATTTTACATCAAACTTTAAAGACAAACAAAAAATCATTGCTGAAAAGGAGAAGACACAAAGGAGAGAATTATTTTTAGCACTGTTTGTCAAAGAATAGCAGTAAGGGGAAAATTTGAAACTACTACAAGAGACCAGTTATAAACTCTCTGCTGTGTTGAGGCAATCACATCTTTAAGGTGATCTCTTAGCGATGCTGGGCCAGTTTATCTCAGGCCATTTTCCACTATTTAGTAATCTAGCATTGGGTTACCCCAATGACACAGATTTAAAATTTTATTTTTAGGAATGCCTGCAAAATACCTCACACATCAGACCTAGACTGTGAGAAACGTGGGAAGCAAACAGAATAAGGACCTCTTAAAAATGCTTGGGCCATTTAATTGAGAGTGTGTGTGTGTGTGTGGTGAAGGACTTCAAATATTCAAAAATATTCAAGTTTCAAAGAGTTCCATACTTCATACAAATACAGACCAATCAAACTATGCATAGGTTCAAGAGTTTAGACAAACACACTCTCAGGAGCCCTGCCTGTTCTGCTCCAAGTCTTCACTCACCCATTCACTCTCACACACATACGCATTCTCTTTATGCCCCATGGTTAGACTGTGCTCACTTGCTGTAGTTGCTGGTTTGACAGTAATGGCTCCATTTTTCTCTGCTGCTATTTTAGAGCTCAGTGACTCAGAAGACTTCATATGTCTCACAGAGAGCCACAGTCAGTACAAAACACCTCCATTTTCCTAAATGCCTTCCATACCTCCCACACAGCTTGTGCTGAAGCCCAGTGCTTTCACGTTCACATGACATTCAGTGAAACCACTATGTAACCAAAGACAGTCTCAACAAAGGGAGAACATTAACTTGGTCAAAAAGATCATTTTAAAAACTAGCAGCAACCTGTATGCCGATGTCATTTATTACCAAAAAAAACGTCTGAATTTAAGTTTTAAGTTAACTGAAAAAATAGATTTTGCAAAATAAAGAAATAAATTAATTAATTAATTAATTAACATGGAAAAATTTTGCACAAATAAATGTGCAAACATATTTGAGCTATGGGGTCCGGATACAGCTTCTAGATAGATACTTTATTGAACCCGAAGGAAATTTTGATTCTGGGCGCCAGCTAGGAAGCATTATGTCCCAAAGACATCAATATACTGAGGGTAATATACACCAACAAGCCAACTTCATTGTAGTCTCTATAATCAAAGAAATGAGAAAATGAGATTTTACATGACCCTGCATTTCACTGTCCATTTACTGTAACAGCAGACAGTACATCACAGCAAGGGGTAATTAACTAGAGGCCTACCTTTTCCAGCACTAAGCACAGACTCTAGGGTAAACACTTAAGGACTGGAATTTTCTTGTTATTTTTATTACCTTTTCTTTACTATAGTCAGCTTCAGTCAAAGGTCAGCTATGTTCCTATGATCTGTAGAAACAGTCTAGAAGGATAATGCTGCTTTGTACACCTCCACAGGAAAAAGAGGTTCTATGTCTTATTGCACAATTGCTGTAAAACAGTGACAGTGGCAATGAACACCGGTGTACAGCTGTGTAAACGTTTTCACGGTGATAGCAACAACCGAAACCTGGAAATGAACTATGGAGAGTGCTGGTGGTCACTTGTTCAAAAAAAATAAAATAAAGAGAACTTTGTGCCTTTGGGTTCATTCTGTAGTATAACAGCATTGGGTATTTAGTAATATGGGCCAAACTTCCAAGGTCCACCCTCACAAGCACTTTTCATGGGCATGTACCGATATGGACAAATTATGGGTTGATGGCAAAATGAATGTGAACATAAATACATAAACAGTCATAAAATGGGGTTATAAATGCTGCTAAGTTACAAAGACAAACAGTTTGCATATGCAAATAAGGGCAGAAAACAAGAAAAACTTCATTAAAATTAGACTGCAAGAAAGAGCTTGAAAGAGACAGTACCTCCACATAGTCTCTGGCATGGCCCCAGTCTCTCTTGGAGTCTAGATTACCCAGGCTGAAGCACTGCAATTGGCCGAGGTGGATCTTTGCCACTGAACGACTGATTTTCCGTGTCACAAAGTTGGAGCCTGAAAAACACATGCAAACACATGCACAAAATTCATTTTATGGTCTTTTCTATTGCTCACAAATGTAGGTATAGAGTGCCAAACAAATTTGGGGGATTTGGCTTTACTTTTGTTCGTTTTGTGTGTCGTACACCTTTTTTCTCTTTCTCTTAATCTGTTTCTCTCACTTTCTCTCTCATCTCTTTACTTCTCCCTCCTGATGTAAAGTGTCACTTTAAATCTTGAGAAGCCAAAATAAATCCAGCTCCATGTCAGTCAGTCAGTCATTTAGTCACACACACAGGCACACAGAAGGATAAAATGAAACTCTTGTCTAGTCAGCGGACCACCCTGGAGGCACTAAGAGCCAGGCCAAAGTCCTGCAAAGCTGCCAAAGAAAGACACACACACACACACTTGATCTGTGGGAAACCTTGGATGTTCTGAGGACCTGCTGGGCTGTGCTGCGTTTAAAACCAGACAGAGGTTGTAGTTTTAATGCAGTAACTCCACTCCACCACAGCTGCCTGACTGCCTGTAATATAGGAGCTCAGGTTAGGGTTGCAGCCTCATTAAATAAGTCCAGTAACATGCATGCTCAACAGGCAGTAAGCCATTGTTAAGTATGGAACATCCCTTAAACACTGGTCATATATATGCTTTTGAATTAACACTCCCTATCATAAGTTCTGGAACATCTTGCTTCCTAAGATTTTCCAAGCAACATTTCAAAGTGTTTTATTCCTTCACATGGATAACAGTTCCTCCTCAGCAACAATGCAACATTTTCTTTTCTAAACTATGGATAAATTTAGCTCTTTGGTTCCAAGGGTGGTTTAAACATGCACTAAAATGTATGTACTGACATGTGCTGACACCTCACAACAAGCAGACTAAATGTGTTGGGTCTGGGTTTGGTAAAGCTATCACTAATATCTACATGACATTGTATGCCTCAGAATAGTGTTGTATTTGTATCTTAAGACTATAAACTAGCAATCTCTGTCTCATCCTCATTTGGACTTGGTTTTGTCTTAAAGATAAGGCAAACTTGAAAATTACAAACGACCACAAGGGCTTCTGTGGACTTAACTGTCAGTCTATTGGCTCACCTAATGAGAAGAATTATTTGAATAGACATAGACAGCATTCAAAATGTTAATGTACTGCATAACACATTCAAACTAAATGAGGCAGGTGTCCTTAAACAGGCAGTGTATATGCTTTAGAATGCACATATAATGGTTGTACAAAGAAGTGATGGAGTTTCAGTGGTCACTGCTTTTGCTCCAAAGTACTTCATTACAAAGGGTTCCTTCTATACATGCTCATGGCCAGGTGCGTGAGCTTGGCACCAGAACAGTTTGAAACGGCGGACTGTAAATACTGGAGTCACAGGCAAACCGCACTGGGGACCAGAAGATCAGATTTCTTCTCACATTTTTAGCGATTGGCCCGCAATAATGGATTAGCTGTGTGCCATGTTAGCGTGTGTTTGAAAGCCCACGACGGGCCGTCTCCACACACAGGCTCGTGTTTCCAGTTTGAGTGTAATTATGGCGTCTCACTGCGTGCGGAGGGGAGTCATGAAGAGGAGCAGAGTCCCTGGAAGCTGACCGCAGCCTGGTCTCTGCCTGGCCAAAGCAGTCCTCCTGAGAGGCACATTTTTAGCATGATTAAGCCAAAAAAATAAATATCATAGCACACTTACAGGAAAAAAAACAGCCCATCTACAGGTGTGTGTGAGAGAGGGGGACCAGGAGAAACTTCAGTAAGGTAAAAATTGTTGTGAGGAAGCAGACATACAAAATATGTCTGCGTTCTCCCTCTCGCACTACAAAGAAGTCTTCCTGTATTATTTTCTCAAAAATCTGATCACAAAAGTGTGTGTGTGTGTGTTCATATACGAGAATGTGACGAGAGACATTTCAATGTGAACACTAAAAGAGCATCACTGCCATTCACCTTCTTTGTCACCATGACAACTTTGTTAACACAAACACAGGTGTGAGAGGTGGAGTGGAGAGGGACATGTTTAGCTTTGTGTGTGTAGAGCAGGTGAGAAGTCTAACACCACATTCATACAGGTGCCGTTTCCTTCACCTAAAGAGCTTTAAACTCTCAAGTGTTCTTCTTTCATCAAAAACAAAAGAACAGGAGAAAACAAAGACAGAGAAAGAACAGTTTTAAACCGCACACACATATGCACACATGTGAAAACTCTCAGGGCTGTCATTACCAACTACATGAGCAATCAAGTAATCAAGTGATTGACGATGTATCAAGTAATCTGTTGTCTTGTTCGTGTGTTTAAAGAATAAAAATAAAATAACAAAAACAAAGAAAAGGATACAGTGCAAAGCCCTAAAATCTTTAATCAAATTTCATATGTGTTTATTAGGCACTGTTAGTAGAATATGACCAGTAGGGCAATTTAAAACATGCATTTTCCAGGAATCTGCATGTAACCGTACATGTAATTGAAAGCATTTCTTGAAATCATTTTAATGCAATATTGAGTCTGTAATGGTCTTTTGAGCATTTAATAGTTTTCTCATAATGGCATATTTCATTATATTGCAGTGTTTAGAAATCTTTTCAAGCAGCCCCTGTGACTACTACTTCCATAATGCAGATTTTCACTACTGCTTCTATGTTGTGTTGTTAATACCAACAACACTGTTTTTTTTTTTTAATTAGAACACATATTTTATTTGATTCGACATTTAGCCCTAAAAGTGATTCATTTGCACTTTGACCGAAAAACAGGGACCCTCTCGTCATCATAGGAATCGCTCTACATGTTAACAAAAGGACATTTATATTTATGAAAGTATATAACTTAAAATCTGCACACAGCAACAGGTTTTGTTTAGCTAGGTCTAAGCTGAACTGTTCAGCAGATAGCTTATAGGCTCCTCAAACAATATCAATTCAGGATTCACTGTAAAGCTGTAACAAACAGAATACAAGCTTTACATTTTAAACTAAGTAGCATTAAACCACGTGTGAGAAGGGAAAACACTGATAGCACAGCACTAACATAAAACTGAAATGTTCAGAAGCACTAGTACAAAGCAGCTTATTGTAAGAGTGGTAGTCAAACTGGATTAAACACTGCTATATAAATGATATGCAAACCCAATCAAGATTACACTTTGACACTGAGAATTAATTCTCTAACTATTTCGTAGATTACCAAATGTAACTGACAGTAACAGCAGTACTCTCAGTAAAGGCAAACCCTAACAACAAAAGGAAGTGGAGCTGGTTTTGCTTGACACAGAGGCCCATCTAACCAGGCACACATGCATTAACAAAAAAGCACACACAGTAGTACACTACAAGCAGAGTTTTTGTTCTGCTCACTTCATAGTGGATTGCGTGTGGTTGTTTTCTTTCCAAAGCCCACCGCTAGCTTAGGCCAGGGGGAAAGACTGTTTATTGATGGAAGCGGAAGTGTGTTTACCGTTAAAGGGTGAAAAGACCCAAAAGAATTCCAAATGGAATTAACTCTGCAGTCTGGTCCTGGAATCAGTGTCTGTCTCACCATGGACAGGAAATTAATGGAGCCTTAGCCTTCCCTTAGGCCTAGACACGCTTTTCTTTTCTTTTCCCCTTTTCTTTCTCTCCCTTTTGCTCACTCTCTCTCTCTCTCTCTCTCTCATATCTACCTTCTCTCTTTGAGTTTTTGCTCACTCTAAATCTTTGTGCAGACATCTAATTTTTCTTTCTGTGTGTGCATGTATGCAAAGGTGTCTGTCTGTCCAAGTGTCACCTTCTTTTGTTTTTATGTGTCTATCTTCTTTTTATTCTATTGTCCGTTCTCTAAAGCCTATAAAAGAAAGACTAGAATGTAGCCATCATCTTTTCTCATCGTTTTGTGTAAACAGAAATCTGATCTTTAAATAACCAAAGCCAACTCTGTGCATGTAAGATATTTCCATTCCTTAATCACAGCCCCTAACGATGTATGTATGGCAGAAACTGGTATCGCAGTAACAACACACAAGACATTAAAACCACAGCATAACATTACAGCATGTCTGAGTTGGCATGGCTCTAGGTGCTGCTCTTTAAAACAAATCACCACTCTATAACAGCTCCACTAACTGTGTTTGTCCTGCTTGTGGCCCGAGTTCTTACCTCTTCGAGGGCTCTCGTGATTGAAAAGAATTCCATTTACAGCAAACAGATTATACGCCTCCCTGAAGTTCACCACTATCCAGTATGCATAGAGTTTAGCAGCACCTGAGACACAGGAAGCGAGAGAGAGAGAGAGAGAGAGAGAGAGAGAGAGAGAGAGAGAGAGAGAGAGAGAGAGAGAGAGAGAGAGAGAGAGAGAGAGAGAGAGAGAGAGAGAGAGAGAAAGATAGAGAGAAAAGAGAGAGAAAGAGAGAGAGAGACAGAGATAGGGAGAATGTAAAAATTTGTCTTATCGAGAATGAAAAAGATTATTTCATGAACCAAACATGAGGAGATAAGATCTGACATAAGCAGAGATAAGGGGCTTAGAATATGTGTTTTTGTGCCAACCATAAGGTGAGCGAGGGTAGAAGGGAGTGGTCTCTTTCTGAGGAATCTCCTGCACTTTGCCATACAGCTCACTGGTGGAGGCCTGGTAAAAGCGCACGCTGTCGGTTAATCCACAAGTCTTTATTGCGTCCAGCAAACGCAACGTGCCCACGCCATCAACATCAGCAGTGTACTCAGCCAGGTCAAAGGAGATCTGAAATAAACAAAAAAAAGTTTAATGATTCGAATTCTATGGATTTATGTAGCTGTTACATTCAATCTCGCTATGCACTTTAGACTGAAACAGATGCACTTTTATCGAACAACAACCAGTGCTGCTCCTGCTAGTGAAATACTGTTTTATCATGTGAAGTCCATATTAAATCCATGTGTGTAGTTTAACATTTACATGGTTTCTTGTATACACTACTCTTACATATTATTATTTTATTATTTTTTAATTTTCAACCTATACATGTCTGCCCACACATTCACATTGCAAAAAAAAAGATCCTGGCAAGTGAAATTATGTTGCATGTATTTGTTTCAAATCAAATCAAATCAACATTTATTTTTATAGAGCTTTTTACAACAGAAGTTGTCACAATGCAGCTTAGAAAAAATCTTAACAAAAAAGCTGGTGTTCGAGCCCCCAATGAGCAGGCCGAGGGCGACAGTGGCAAGGAAAAACTCCTTTAGTTAGGAAGGAAGAAACCTCAAGAGGAACCAACACTCAAAGGGGGAACCCATCCTTCTCGAGTCAACACCAGATACAAGACAGCACAAGAAAGCAGAGTGTAATGTCTGATTAGTCTGTTATTATGTTGGTGGTTCATAAGATGGGTCAGCAGGACGCAGGCCAAGCCTACACAGTGCAGGTCAGCCAGGAGCTCCGTGATGGTTACAGGCATCAGTGGCTCTCCACAGTCAGAGCAGATGTAGCAACAGCATCAGGTCACACAGGACGGGCAGCAGGCATTTGTTTGTGGTAAGCTTAAAAGAATAATTATCTTATTTCCAAATATATTTAAATTTATACTGCCAAATGATTGAGGATAGAGGAGTCATTCCAATAACTTTTCATTTAATGAACTCTAACAATCATACCCACACACGCAAGCACGAGGGTGGGTTAATCCAGGATCCACTGCCAAACAAGAACTACAGTGACGAACGACTGAATGAGCTAATACTGATGTTTCTCAACATCAGCGCACTCCTTTTTATAATCACACCTACACGCAAAGTTACATCAAGACAAAAGCATGGCTACGTAACGGGAGGAAGATAAGAATCAGACGCAGGGCAGCATAGCATGCGTACCCGCTACTACACCTGAGGGAGAAATCAATCAACAAAAACTGACAGTTTAATATCACCACATGGCAAATATATTCAATACTTCTGTGCCTGAGACAAGACAAGCAGAGAATCGCTTTTACTCGAGTACTGTGTGGGTGGACAAAGTTTGACACAGAGACAGTGACAGAGGGAAAAAAAAAAAAAAAAAAAGAAAAGAAAGAGCGAGAGAGAGAGAGAGAGAGAGAGAAAAAGACAGTGAGAAAAGGGGAGTGGTATGAAACAGTTCACCCACAAAAACCTGACATCATCCTGAACTAATGCCATCTATGGAGCAAGTTGTTTATAGACCCACTCAGCTGTATTGCCTGGCAATCAGTAACCCACATTGGTTGTTAAAGCTACGGTGATTGCAGAGAATGTTAACATGAAACAACGTGGGACTATCTGAGCCTACACTGAAGACCTTGAAAAACACATTAACTTATGCTGCTTTTAGACTGTACAATGTATTGACTAGTAGCAATAACAGCCTTTAAACCAATTATATAGTAATCAGATACCAAAAAAGACTGTAGGTTGTATTGATTTGTGTTTCAAAAACACAAACAGAAAGTAAATCTTTAGTGTTTCATTTAGAAGATTTAAAAGTCCAGTTATCACTAACAAAATCTAACATGTGTTACACAATACCACAGCAGCCCAAATCAGTTAGGCAATCAGAGAAAACTTGGCTTCTGTTACCGGCAAGCCATCTTCTTAAAGTGAGGCCCAGCAAATGAAGCCCATTAATCAAATTCTTTAAACTTTAAACAGGAGATAAAACAGTATGGAAAGAACACTAAACATCAAGCTGCATAGTGGGGATGTCTGGGGAAAATCTGAGTTAATTAACCTGTTACTATTTAACCCTAGGAAAGAAAAATGGGGGAAAAGGGCTTCAGCAGATATGAACATCATATCTGTAATGCGCAATTGGGTGCACTTCTGCAACCAGACTAAACCTTTAGCAGCAACTAAAGGGTTGCAAATATGGTTTATCAATGTAAAATTCTAACGTTTAACTGTTAAACTGGTAGCCTTTTGGGCTGGACAAGGCTTGTGTACCTAAGGCTGCCTCTTTGGATGAGCTGATGACCCATCACCTACACAAAAGCTAATGCTAAACAGCGATGACTCTGGGACTTTACCACAAGCTTTATTTTCTCCTCAGTAAATGATGCTCCATCATGTTAGTTTGTCCTTGCCAATGTTCTCATGCTAAGGCGCTTGTTATATCAGAGATTAGATCTAACATAAGCATATAAAATACTCACATATAATATGATACTTACAAAAAATATGATAGCTGTCAGTCTATATATTTTCTGTTATGCACCATAATAAATAACCGAGTAGTGATTTCAGTATTAGAATACTGACACCTGAAAACTGAACGGAGTGTATGATTACCCATGAATAGTATCTTTTATTAAAATCAAGACAGTCCATGCAGATCACTAAGAACAGGTCAAGGCAGTTAGAGGGATTTGTAGGTCCTTTAACTCACTGTGTTTTTGTGTGTATAAGGATCAGAAGCCATGTTAAGAAACATAGACCAATAGTATTAACTGAGCATATCCATGATACCTTGGAGCTGTCAGTGGTGAGATTTATGTCGAACACGGGGAAAGCCCCTGTGCCCCACAGCGAACACTCACACGCTTTTCCCCTACTTCTACATCTGCTTCTCTCTTGCTCTTTATCTTTTCACCCTGTCTCCCTCCCTCTATCAATACTCCTCCACTCCTCAAGGCTTCAACACGTCAGGAATGGAATTCATCAGCCAATTAAATCTATGCTCCAAATGACAGAAACTTTTCTCTCTCTGGCTAGACATCTCACCTCATCAGTCATTCTCTCTCTCCAGCATAAACATACACAAAAACATGGCAACAGCCCGAATAATTTTGGGTTGTGGTCAGAGCCTGCCCCCAGTGTGTGCCGTACCAATTACAAGACATCCGAACATATGTAAGCATGCATTCTATTCTAATATGAGTATTTTTGTACTGATTATTAGGGGTGTAACTTTCAATTCTGTTTGGCTCTTTAATCTTGCTTCATGATTGAATAGTATCATGACATTTTAAACAAAAACTTTAAATGACTTGGTGAAGGTGTGGGTTATGATGAATGTGATTTACCACACAAAACTTGCTCAAGTTAAGGCTGGGGATTGAAGTGTAATTTAACATTACAATAATGTATTATTAATGTGATAGGGTATGTCACTATATGATTTTCTGAGCAAATCTTGGATATTGTTAGTGTTTAAAAAACACTGACAATGTTTAACTCCAAAAAGAGCACAATTTGGCCTTTTTCCTTCAACTTACTCCAGCACTGAAACGTTGAATAAAAAAAATAATAAAAAAAACAACTATTATGATGCCTTGACGTTTCCTAATGTTATATCCTTGCAATGAATAATGAATATTTCCAGATGTATTGCTCTGTGTGGTACTAAATATAAATAAAATTAAAGAACTGATAAGCTGATGTCATACTATGTTCCATGATTCACATATCACTGCATTCTGTTTTTATTTTAAGTTTACACAGTACATGCAATCTTGTACAACTTTGAGCCTGCTAAAATTTGTGGCAACATATAGAGCTGTGAATGCTAGCTGGTAGGCTAAGCACAAAGTTTGACAGACACAGCATGAGCAACTAAAGAGGCAGGGGTGGCGGTTAATGGCATAATGTCATAAGATTGCATATACTGTGCAAAACATAACTCCAGACAAAATGTATTGATCCATTAACCTATGAAAACAGTATAAAGCCAGCATATTAATTCTCGGAAACGTGCTGCTGGTTAAAATTCAAAACTGGTATATAATTAAATAACAACAACATCAACAAATCTCGGTTTCAACATTTTGAATATGTTGTCTTTGTTCCATTTTGAATCGAATGTAGGTGAAATTAGTGGGTGCATTCCAAATAATAGTCAGGAGCAGTCTAAACCAGCAAAAATTCTTAAACTCTGCGTTAAATTCTGTTTTTTATCATCGTGCAGCTTACATTGGAGTGTGGTCAGAAGACAAGACCACCTTCTGATTCTGATCTCTCTCTCCCCCTTCCTCCCTCTATCCCTCTCTCTCTCTCTCTAGGTTAACTTGGTGTTGACAGAAGCTAACAGCTTCCACATGTGAGCACCCCCCCACCCTGTGAACCAGTATACCTCCCCCCACTGAAACACACATGCACACAAAAATACATACACACATGTATGTTGGGTCATCTCAGCTGACAGGTGCTGTTAAGAGTTTGAAAGACAGAGTGAAGCTATTATGTGGGTAACTGTATGTCAGAACAGTTACGCATATACCAAACAATGACAACACACTGACAACCTGCAGCACTGTGCTGAGACATGCATCATGGAACACAGACCTTATTCATAGTATAGAAACAATGTGGCAACCACTGAGCACCGACCAACACTAATCCATTACAGATACCCTTTGACTTTTTTTCCACACATACTGTTCAGTTTGCTTGTGTAGTGTTGACTTGCTTATGTCAAAGTCCAGATTTGTTCGTGCTCTCGTCTCGGTTGTGACATATACAGCACCTTCTGCTAAAACAGTTGGCATTTAAGGATATACTGCCCAATATGTGCCAATACCAGATATCACTTCAGGCTACCAATCTTTGTTTGATTAATTTCAGATCAGAATATCAGAATACTTTATTATTATATTTTTAAATCTAACTTCCCAAAAGCACTTATTCAAAAACATTGTAGATCTTTCCCAAAGGACATTAGTGAAATTTAACTTGATAAAAGATCCATCATTAATATTGATGCCATAGTAAACATGCAGCCTGTTGTGTTGTTGCTTTTCCTTTTCATGAGTGTTTATCTGCCACCACAGAATGCTGTGTCCCTTCTGCAGTTTGAGTAGGCCATCGAACAGTGAGATGTGTTAACTATCAAGCATTCATAAAGTCATATCGTATAACATAACTATCATCATATCATCTATCACTTTTTACAGCTGAATATATATGTGTTGATGATGTAGCCTTGGTTAAGTGTGATGCAAGTCTAAAGCACAAGTCTGTAGTGATGTTTAGCAGGTTGGCCTTGTACTTCAATTTCGCCTATATAAGCAGATTGGGGGAAAAAAAACTATATTTTTGCCCCTTGTCTGCCTGAACCACTTACGAGGCCTGTTCAGGTGTAATAAACTCTTGTGTTTCTATTCCCTACAAACTACCAAATGGACTTGAACTAACAAATGAACTACCAAATTAACCAACTCATCTGACTAGAGTTCCTGTTCATAGTTGATCAAAAACCAAAATAAACATTTTACAGTTTCTCCTAAAAAATCTCCATTATTGTCTGAAACATCTGTTTTTGCATGTGTCTCAATGTTTACTTTTCCCTCTGTTTACATATATAACATGACTATCCAAAAAAATACTCCTAAACTTTAAAGGAGAGGCCAAAAACAACCTCCACCTACAAGTCCTGTTCATGTAAATACATTTTATTAGAGCATTTCTAGTTGATCGATCAACATGAAATTTTCTCACAATGTAAAGCATAACTTAGGCTCAAATGGGGATACGAGTTTTTTTTGGACAGGAACAACGTATGCATGTATTATTAGTACTCAAAGTGTTATAACTGATAGAGCACAAGGCTTTTTCTCCAGAAAGCTAGAGCTGCCTGAGGGAATGGACACGAAACAGGAATGTGTCAATTTACTCCCACCCAAAGGAGCGAGACAGACATTACTCTCTTCTAGAAAATAGCTACTCAGAAATCCTCAATCAAAAGTGTGCATGTGTGTGTGGGAGCGTGATGGAGAGTAAGAGAAAGAGAATAAGTCTGCATACACCTGTAAAGAATGCTGCAGTCATGAAAGACTCCCTGCTGTCAGTCAAACAGACTCAACAGTTCCAGACAAGCTTGGTGATCCGATGGACTACTATCTTTCAACATCATTGAACACCTTTAACCGCTTTAGTATGCCAACAACACAATCAACCTTGGCCCATAAATCTGATTGATAAAAATCTGGAGGTGTGTTTCTGTCATGAGAAACCACCTATCCTCCATTTTGGTGCATTCCATTGCCACCAACATTTTAGCGGTTCAAATCATCCTAAAATGCTTTCTTAAACATTATGCTCATGTTTATCCAAGACCAAAAGAAAATTTCACTCAGACCATGACATTTTTACTACGTATAACTGAAGAAACATAAAACCAGTACAACTGCCGGGATTGTAGGAAATATTTAGTGTGACGAGCAAAAAACAAGAACGCTAGACATACAATTTTCTGTTGGAGCTGAAAGAGGCATTCCTCCCCCAGGAGCACATGCAGGAACAAGCAGCTTTAAAAAAAAAAAAAAAAAAAAAAAAAACATCCACAACTTACACATATGTCATTATAATGGCATACTGAACGTGGAATATGTCTGATAAAAAGGTAACAGAGTGAACCTGAATAAATCACAAAAATAATTCTGTCAGGCCCCCGTGGAACAGGAACAAAGCATGTGCCGACTTCAACCACTGAGCTATGTGATTCAAGTCTATCACAGCTAATTAAATCAGCGCTTGTTGTTCTTTCAGTGTCATACACAATAAATCATGTGTTTTTAATCTGTTTGTGGTGATGTGATGTAATTTTGTTGAATAAAGCCTCATTTGTTTGTGGTGACATCAGCCAGGCCAGGAGATGACTGTGGAAGTTTGATTTACAGACATACATTTTAAGGCAAAGTGTGTGTGTGTGCGTGCACCGTTTATTCAAAGAAGCAATTACAAAACAAGGCATATCTAATAACCTGCCTGCACAGTCATCCACTGCCGCTTTCTAAAGCAGACAGTAAGTAGTTCCAGTAAATGCAAAAGTCTACGTTTGTGAAGGTTCATGTCACATAAGTAATTTTTTTACATGACCATTTTCCAACCTATGTACACACCTGCACACTCTGCAAAAAATAGCTGCACACAGATTTAAGTATCGGATAGCAATTTAGACTAATATTGCAATATTTATTAAGCCACACATAAAGAGGTACTGTCCCTTAGTATGGCGTCAGCCCCCCATATTTGCTAATGCAAAATCCCAGACGTCTTGGCATGGAGTGGAGTTGTAGAAATTCCTAATGGTGTCCTGTGATAATCCATGTCATGCAGCTTGAATATTCTCATGGAGTTCCTGCAGACTTTGAGGTAGGGGTGGAGGTGGAGTAACGGCAGGCTTTCTGGGAATATGATGTGTGACAACAAACTTGTCTTGGTGCTGACCATGGTGCCTCCACACTGGATTTGTCTCCACCCGATGACCCGCTGCTATTCTAAGTCACATCATGAGAGTCTGGCACGACACCATTGCAGTCTTTAGTGACGCTGGTGTTGTGTTAAGGGCAGTCGTCAGCTGAATCATTCGCATGTCTCATGATGTCAAACATACCCAAGTTTCATTCCAGTCAGTTGATTTCTCCAGGGAGCAACTAATTTTTTTGTATATATAAGTATATTTTGAATATATTTTTGTATTTTTTTTATATATATATATATATATATATATATATATATATATATATATATATATATATATATATATATATATATATATATATACACGTGTATATACAGTATATAGCTCCTTGTATTATATCTTAAAAAAATTCTTTTTATACTTTATTAGTGCTCATTCACCCTGTTCTTCAATGATAAGGACCACCACGGTATGTATTACCTAAGTGGTGAATCATTTGTAGCGCCACAGTGACACTGATGTGGTGGTGCTATTTTAGTGTGAGTTGCACCGGTATGAGTGGATCAGACAAAGCTGTGCCGTTGGTGTTTTTACACTATAGTGGAAACACTGTATCCACGTACTGTCCACTCTATTAGACGCTCCCATCTTGCTGGTCCAGCTTGCAGATGTAATGTCAGAGACAATAGCTCATCTGTTGTGGTTTGTGTTGGTCCTCTAGTCCTGCCTCAGTGGCCAGAGGAGGCTGCCCACAGGAAGCTGTTGGCTGGTTAGTTTTGGTTGGTGGACTATTCACAGGCCAGCAGTGACACTAAGGTGTGTGTATATTATATTATATATAAAAATACACACACAAATATTAAAAAAATAATAATAATAAAATATAGCAGCACTGCTGTGACTGATCCACTCACACCAGCACAACACACACCACCACAATTGTCAGTGTCACTGCAGTACTGAGAATGATTCACTACCCACACAATATCTGGTCAGTGGTAGTTAAACACATCCCAAGGGTGATATTGTAAATAATTAAATTTTGTGCCTCCAACTGGATGTGACGCAAGTACAGATGTTTTTGGATGTGTAAACAGAAATCTAACTAACATTTAAACAAATATCAAAACACAAAATTACAAACACAATTATCTAAAAGCAAAAAAAAAAAAAAAGTCAGCATTACTTCAACTTGAACAAGTTATATTATATTTATTATATTTAAATAGGCAAACAAAAAGGAGCATACTTATTTCAATTTGATTTTGTATAGTTATTAAATATGCAAGGCTGAGCTTAGTTAGTTAAATTTATTAGTTACTGCTAGGTTTAGGCCCATTTAGTTTATTAGAAACCCCCCTCATGTGTGTTTCTCGACAAGAACTTATTAGCCTGTACGACTCAAAATATCTGCTTCTGCTTTAAAAAAAAAGCTCAACAACATAATGTTGTGCCTTATGTATCTTAATTAAAAATTGTTAACCAGAACATTTAAAAACAACATTATGTAGCCCCTAATAAAATACACATAAAACAGATTCCACATTAACTCATTATACGCATCCTGAGACCGATAATCAAACCTCGGACATATTCAGTGTAATTATGGATTTATGCCCACGCACAAATATGTATACATTTAACTGGATTAGAGAAATATGCTTGTTTGTGTGGACTGGAATTCAATAGTGAAACCATAAACTCACTCAAAACTGCAAAATGAGGATAGAATGAGTCAGTAAAGGTAGGTGAGCACACAAGTGAAATAAATCTGCTAATATCCTCTTTCGTCTACTGAAAACTGTGGCTCCTGCTGTGTCAACATGTAAAGCTTTGGCCTCACACACAGCAGCACACTGCTGACCCCTACACGCAACAACAGGAAATTGTCCTGAAATTTTATGTGTGTGTGAGTGTGTGCGTGTGAGTGTGCGCGTGAGTGTGTTCTGTTAGCACATTAAACTGATGGTAGACTTAAACCTGACTGCAGAGTACTGTAAAGAATCTGTGATTACTGATAGGATCATATGATCATGAACTATGCAATCGGCAGAGAAACGTCTTAAAACAATAATGATCTTGGGAGGAAAAAATAAATAAAATTTGTAAGGACACTTGCCAAATAGTAAATTACAGCCTTGAAATGATCTGTTTGACATTTTGTTTCCTAAAACAATGAATTCAATACATTTTTAAATAGGACACAAATATCCACATTCTGGGGCTGCTGAATAATTTATGTAAAAAACATTTATATCCCCGTTTTGCAAAACAGTGCCAGTTCTCTGAGAACGCAAGGCATTCTTTACATCTGTTGAGTAATAGACATTTGTGGTAAAGTGCTGCCACTGGCATGCTGGACTGCTGAGAAGACCACTTATCACTTAACTTACTACACAATAAAACAGCATGGGGGCCACCAGCAACAATGTAATGCTTTGTTTATTAGGGGTATCAAAGACTGTAAGCTTTAAAATAAAAAGCTTAAGCTCACAGACTATACTTGCAAAACACAGAATAGAGTATTTAAAAAGCGCCGAAACTGATTCTCCACTGCAAACTGTAAGCCGACCTGATCTGGGGCTAAGATTAGTCTATAGTGGTATACTGGATGACACTGCTAAAGGTGCACAACCCCATGACCATGCTGATAATAGAACTGTTACTGCTTATCTCATCACACAACAGGTTGCAGGTAAGGGAATATGAAGGCATAAAAAATCTCTTTTACATACAAATGAATGTGCTGCCATACCTTATTATCATCTCATCTGAATTATTTAAGTCAGCTCTTGTTTGCCCCTTTCAGTTCCATTCCACTGTGACTAGTTTTCAGGGAATAGGTGCATTTTATACTATTCATCTGCCATCTCACACTGTACTCCTTATGCCTATATACAGATGTTACTGGGACTGGGAGCTAAATTATTCATTTTTGGAAAACCACCACTGTTTATTTGTTACTGGTGATAACAGCATGACAAAAGAAGATTATGTTAGAATGGCAGATTGTTTTATCACTATAGTTGATTTTTTATTTTTTATTTTTTTTTACTTAAGTAATGCACTGTTCAACGCACTGTTCAACATAATTCTCAAATTGGTACATTTGCCAAGATGGTCTTCTTCTAGCCTGTGAGAGGGAATGACTGATGAAGTAAACAGTACAGTTTATCTAGGAAGATGATATCGACATCTTGGTCATAATACACCATTTTCTCTTTCTATCCCATGTTCTGTTTCTTTTGTTTTTCGTCTTCCTCTGAATGTTACCCTCAATGGTCTTTGTACTCATTACTCAAAGTGCATAAAAGCACCCACACAGGTTCACTCTCTTGCACACAGACACAAAGTCAATTCATCCAACGGCCAACCCACTGACAAACCTCCTTCTGACCACCTCCCAAATGACTAAACGTTAGGAGTCAATATGAGAGAACAGAGTGCACAGTGTACACAACTTAGATACATCTCTTCCCAACTACTGGTCCAGGTCACCGGCTGACCTCATACACCCAGACACAAATCACAGTCATTAAAAAGCTGTGTGTGTGTGTGTGTGTGTGTATATGTGTGTGTGTGTGTGTCCTGGCTATTGCAAGACTGCAACAGTCAACTGAGAAAGAAAATCAGTCCATCACACCCACAGACACAAATAATGGCAACATAAGATGAAAAACACATGAACAAAAGGATGTGGGCTTTACCTTGACATGGCTCTGTGCTCCCAGGTTGTAGATTTCTGTGGGTTTTACTTCATTGATAATTTTTACCAGGCAAGTGCTATCCGTCAGGTCTCCATAGTGCAACTTCATGTCTACAATGCGCGCACACACACACACAAAGACACACACACAGATTGCACAGCAACATGTAACTAATGAAATCCATTCAAACTTACCAACTGGTGTACAATGGACTTTGATCAGTAGGAAAGTATTTATTTAGTATGAAGACAGAAATGAAGCGATCAAAAAAACGAAAAGGAAAGCAAGATATAAGGCATATTGCAGAGGACTTTCACCATATACGCTACAGTCGATTTTATTTATATAAACTGAATATCATCCCAAGTCAATCTTAAGTCTCCAAATAGGGGTGGGCAACAGGACAATATTTACTGCAATCACAAATTGTTACAATATGCTCTCTGAACATTAAAATCAGCAGTACACAAAACAGTTTTTCAAATGTCTGCAATTCAGAGGGGTCTGATGTAAACTGCACGCAGAAACTTAATGAGTCAGAATTGTTCACGGTGTTGGTGATCGAAACCAGGCATCTGAATATGTTGTCCAATGTCAGACACAGTTTTAAAACGGTTTTAAAATGATCTAAAATGTAGAAAAACACATGAAGGACATTATGAGGAAAAATCTCAATTTGTGTTGACAGTTTTCAAATTTACCACAATTAAAATTACATTAAAAAAATCACACATGTGGGCTCACTAGATATTCTAGATAAGAAACAAAATGGCTATATATTTATGTTGTAGACATTGTGACCTCTGGCTCCCATCACCATCACTGTAAAGCAATCAGAGTTGCTATGTTTGTCTACAGTGCAGCATTTCACATCCAATCACACATCATATCGCCCAGCCCTATCTCCTAACAAGCTGCATACCTGGCCTATAAAGCCTGATAAAAATGGTAATATTACTTTACTTCTCCCTCATATACACACATACACACTACGTATACCCACTCCCAGCATATTATCTCTTACAAGATAAAAATGAAGAAATCATGCAAGCAAATACAATGGATCCTATCTCTGCACAGGGCAGTTCAAAGATCCAGTGAGGAAGATTTTACTGATTGTCAGAAACATCCCAGGAACCCATCCATACAGTTGAGAAGCATCAAGTCTGGTTTTCATGTAATGCTTCAATGGCAAGTTTTTTTTTAAATAAATTATATACATATATAAAGTGTGTGCCATAAATTAGTGAATTATAACCATGAAAACCAGAGAGATAAGAGCGAATGCCTACCTAGGGAAAAAAAAACTTGATGAAACAAATAACTTACACCCTTTTGAAGATTCAGTTCCTGTTAATGTGCGGTATTAATTAGTGTTCAGTTATTTCATAAAATAGTCTGTGTATTTATGCAAGTAATCTTCTTTCACATATAAGCCAACAAGTTACACTGAAGAGGAATTTTTTTACACTTTTGGGGCCTTTAATAACACTCACCTGATGATTTTAGCCAGATAAAAGCACACATACACTCGCAAACACGCACACACGCAAACACATGCGCACACACGCACAAATGCACGCGCACACATACCTTGCAGAACAGGAAAATGAGAGCACGAATACACAACTGGCTCATATACATTTTACACTCGCACACATTTAATGGAAAAAAAATCTAACTCTGAATAATCACATACGGGATCAGCTATCCAACTGCAAAGACAAAAACAAAGTGGAAAAAACAAAACCTAGTAACGTTGGGCCTGAGCCTCAGCGTTTTCTGTTTATCTTACAAACTTTAGATTGAGTGCCTTTTTCTGTGTAAACTTAAAGCCACGTGTTGCCTTCCATCTATTTTTTTTCGGTCTTGTTCTGGGTTTAATTTAATACAGTAATGGGAAAGTGCTGCACAATGTGCTGTGGCTGAGGGGCTCTAAGCATCTCTAAGCTCTGGGCGCCTTTACAAAAACAACAACAACAACAACAACAACAACAACAACAACAAAAAAACAATAGTTTTGAATTCTTGGATGGTATACATCTGACATGCAGTGCCCATTGGAAGTACTATACATGTTTTAAATTTGTAATGGACACATTACACAACAGCAAGTATATCTGATACCCTACTGATCGATACCCGTATAAGTGCTATTAAGGGCCCAAAAAAATGAAGTGGAAATAAACAAACAGATAGTGCTATTTTCTTTTTATAGGTTTGCATGAGATTAACTCACTTCCTTCGGTGTGTGTCTGAGGATTATGGTAAAGATGCTCAATTCGGCCAGTGTTAAAGGAACTGGACCTGCGGAGGATACCGTGAACCTATATATGCACACGCAACACACAGACACAGAAAGGGGAAAAAGAGAAAGAAACATTTACTACAGACACAAAGAAACCATAAAATTGATAGAAAATGGACATACCATATTCGTCTGTACTAGAAAGCAGTGTTTGCGGTGTTTCTTTTCATCCCAACCAAATAAACTTCCATTTGCTGTAAATGTTTACAGAATGTGCAATGAGCGAGAACAGTGCTTGGGGAAAGGGAGTGTGTGAGTATGTGTTCCTTGATTGTGTATGTGCGTGTGCATGTATCCTGGATTTCAGAAGGGTATGAAAGCCCAATGTTTCTTAATGAACAGGTGTCTCTTCTCTTACCTCGTAGCCTTTCTCCAGCAGAAACTCTGCCAGGTACGAGCCATCCTGTAACCCACACAGACACAGTGTTATATTCATTTAGATGAAAAACACACACAAATACACTCTCCTTCTTTCTGTCACAAATTAAATGACCCAAGAGTTTAAGCAATACAATGACTACTTCTTTCTAAATTTCACCAGTACTCTGAGAGCACAGCAATAAACTCCTACACTGGACCACTACGGTAACAGCCATTTAATGACTGGGAATTCAAAGCCTTAGGCCGGAAATCCAAATGTGGGTAAATCCGGGCGGGTGTTGGTTAGTAAGTGCAGTATTACCCAAATTGACTGTATTGACTATCAAAATTGTTGTAGCGCACCCCACCCCCCCGACCCCCCCTCAAAACAAAACAAAAAAACATAACCACTTCTCTTTTTTATTTATTTTTACTTTTTTAAGCTTAGCAGCAGTCTGTTACACTGTATAAAATCTCATTGATGTACCACCAGATATACTCTAAAATTACTTGAAGTAAAATCTTTTTGTATATTAACTCTTAAAGAACATTTTTGCGCTAAAATTACTATTCAGAGGATCCTTATTTTTCTGGGATAGGGACAATACACTGATACTGTCCTGGCAGTGTGTAAAATAATTTGTAAGATGACCTTTCCATTTAAAAAAACAAGGTCTGTGTTCAAACATGCTATGTGTATATGTGTGCAAGACAGCACGAGTGAGAAGGCATTTGTGCTAAGCAGGTGGATGTATCAATGTTATTTCTGTATCAGTATATCATAGTTGAGACATACTGTGATATGGCGTTTGAGTTTTAGCAAGATATTTAAGTGAGAATAAAATCAAATATAATAGCAGAGTGAAGAATATTGTTTCTTCATAACCTTGTACGATTTACTCAAGATACCCAGGACCTGACAGGCAACTGAAGAACACGCCACTTAACTGTTCAATTGCTTTTTTGGACAGAATATTTTAATGATCTATAAACATGAAATAAAACACATATTTCCTTTTACTAGCACAGTGTCCTCAGTCCTCAGAATCATAAACTTTATTAGGGCTACCTTCAATATTATCTGATATACAGTATATACAGTATCAGTAATATCACCTAGCACTATGTGGGTGGCTGTATTTTAAGTGTGTACCTTATGGAAAACAGAGGATTGTAGTAATAAAATCAATAAGTGTGCTCCCTTTCACCCTCACTTGCTTGCTCACTCTCTCCCTCTCTTTCTCTCTCTCATTCATTGCCTCCATTTTCCTTCTCAGACTTCCCAACCGCACATTCAGGCATTCTAGAACTCTGGAACATTCCGCCCTGGCCATGGCATTCCGCCCCCCGCTTCCTGCTGGGGTGATACAGGCACAGCCCCAAAGACCTCTGGGAAAAATGAGAGAGGAGCTCTGGCATTCCAGAAAGAGTGTGTGTGTGTGTGTGTGTGTGTGTGTGTGTGTTTCTCTCTCTCTTGCTTGGACTGCTCTGTAAGACAGAGGTGTGTCCACAGACACATTTCTGTTTCCTGCACACGTTTCAGTACACACTTGATTTAAGTGCACACATCGGTCCTAGCATGTGCAGCACCTATTAATCTGTTTCATTTACATTTTTCTTCCAATTGCTATATTAATGATCATTTTCTGTTCCATCTAAACAGAACAAAGATGATGAACAATTAAAATATATTAAAAACTAAAATGTGATCACAGAACAATCAATCACAAAAACAATCAGTTTTGATTTATATGTAATCTCCTGGATTTAACAGCACAGTGGATAACAGTGTTCAACAGAAGGGAGACCAGGGTTTGTTTCCCTGTTAAGGCATCAGCATAACTGCAAGAAGTTAAAAGTACCTGCGCTTGTAGCTCACATTACAGTAACTGAATACAGATGTGCAGCATTGTGTCTGGAGAGAAATAAATATTGTGTCTAGGGAAAATGAATCTATGTACATTTATTTCATTAGGCCCCAAAAATAAAACACGGATACTGAAAATAAGCATAACCTGTTCTCTTTAATAATTGCAGTTATTCCATTCTGGGCATTAAGACTGCCCCAGCCAAGAAAACTGTGTCATAGTAGTAAGGGCACTGAGGGGCTTTATATCAGTTGTTCTTGACTGTACTCTTGTTTTATATTTAAGTAAGTATTAAAATACAAAAATGATACAAAACTGCAACATGGTCAAGCAGTGACATCACATGAGACAGGGGAACAGACTATCGGTGGAGCATTCTCAAGTGCCTGTGAGTGCATGGCTGTGTGGGTGTATATATGACGGCCACTGGCAAACTACAGTGTGGACTCATAATCCTCCCTGATAAATGGAGCTTATCTGCATGCTGAGACTGTTGGGAAACAAGGTCTGTTTCCCCCAGATTACACTTTCAGACAGGAAACCCAGACAGACATGGCATTCCAATCACAGCACACTCGTTTACACGTGTGCACACACACACACACACACACACACACACACACACACACACACACACACACACACACACACACACACACACACACCTCTAAGCTGCACCACTCTCTTAAAGTTCCAACATACTCTAAAGCCACATTTAATTTATAGTGAACTCTGGGGATTATATCCATTTCCTTCTTTTGCAGTGTGGCTTTTCTATTGATAAGTCGCGTGGGTCTGATGTACTTAAAGCACCTCCAAATCAGCCGTGATGACTTAAATATTTAGTTATGCTGCTTTATATAAAAACACCTTTAACTGCAATCCTCAACATCACCCTCATCATCAACACCATCATCATCAACATCCCGTAGGACACATAATCTTCTCTATTAATTCTATTGTCTTAAAACACACAGACTGCTAATCAAAAAGAGACTGCACAGCACTATTTGGCCTGTCTATTTGCACTATGAGTGTGGGGAATGATAAGGACTATGATGAGTAACTGTGGAAACCCAGAGGCTTAAAGAAAGAAAGAAAACAACTCAAACAAAACTGCTGTAAATGACCCGTTTCTGTCATCACTGTGTAAAAGTTTGTCATGCTTGTTTATTTCTCTGTATAAGAAAATGTGTCAATTGTATGGACGCTCCTACACTGTCTCACTCTTCTTATCTCTCCCTTCCCCTTATCTGTAAGAAGGACAAGGACGTCCAAAACGTCTCAAAAATGTTCTTTTAACTGTTTCATGGATATGCATATAAATGCACACAGAAAGTGGTATATAAAGCCAAAAAAGGCTATTTTACAATGATCAATGGATGTTCACCATCTGGTCTAATCGTGTGGCTTTAATACTCAGTCCATTAGTGCCCTCTGCTGTTTAAAAAGTGAGTTGCATAGGCCATCAAGAGAACTTCACGTAGTCTATTCTTCCTTTAAAAATTAGCAAAACCCACATAAACTAATCATAAAGTCTAATCTGCTAGAATCTATTTGCAATGTAATTAGTAGGGATGCACTGACATTGTGAGCCAAATATAATATTTTCAATGTGTCTATGTCTATGCTGACGCAGATACATAAAAATACAGAATAGGACTAAGATCTGCCTGAGGAAGTAATACAGAGAAATAAAATGTATTCATATGTAGTTACAATTGCAGTGATGTTTATGAAGTGTAGACATTTTAGTGCAGAAGCAAAGCATCGACTAAACGTTTTGCTTTTCCAGAGTACTGCTAAAACATCAGTTTGAAATATTGGTCTAATCTAAACATCTGTCTAATTCTGATATTTTTATGTAATTGTAACCACATGTTTTTAATGAGTACAAGTACTGGGTACGCCTAAACCTATTGTTTCTATGTTTCTTGTTTCTAAAACACAAATGATTCTACCAAATATCATGAAATTGTTTTGTTATACTGTATCAGTTCTTGCATCTTGCCTCTTTTTTAAAAAAAAAAAATGCACATTAGCTTGAGGGATACCAGCAATATCTCATAACAAGGTATGCCATAATGCCCTATTAAAACGATGTCATGTTATTTTACATAACTGATCTGAGAAGTTTGGGACATTTTAATAAAAATGATGAACCAGAGTTATGGTGAAAATATGCGTCTTACAGTCTATTTATTTATTAGGTTTAAGACACTTTCCTGGTTACTGAGAACATTATCAGATGTGCAGCAAGCCAGTTAAACAGGACATAAAGCCATACCATAGGGCCCTAAATGTACTGAAAACAGTTGCTTAAAAATGAGTAGTCGCTGTTTATATATATATAAAAAGAAACATTTGTTATTGTCATTTAAAGACCATGCTTCAAATGCGACCACGAGTACAACCACCAGTATAATGACTGTGCAAGAACTTAATAGTATGATATGATTCAACATGAAGAGGTTATAGTGTAATTTTGTAAGCAAGACCTGATATTGAGATGCATTCAATTTAATTTAAGGAAAAACAAACACCTCCATACATTAACGTTAGTTGTTTACACTGAAGTGCAAGAGTGTAATGACAGATATTGCTATTAAGTATTTGTGGGTTTAAATGCAAAATGCCACAAGTATTTAATGTACACTATTAATTTTAAAAAATCTATGCTGTTTCATTATACAAAACATCAAACATAATATTGTTATACCAAACTTTACTGCAGAGAAAGAAAAAAAAAGACAAGCGAGTAAAAACTACAGAAGTGTCCAACATTTTTTTAATTAAAAAAATTAAAAAATTCATGTTTACTCTAAAACCAAACTTGCCTACCACAATTGCACATCAATGCTTCAACATCTCAGAGAAAGATTTAATCTATGCGTTCAGTCCATTGAGCAGACATAACACAAGGTAACATTAACATTAGTATTAAACATATATCAGCAGGATTACTAGTTGATATTAGGTACATTGGCTTAGTTGTGACAGATAATATTACAGTAATAAAAATGTTTTTGTTTTGGGTTTTTGTTTTCCCCAAAAAGAAAACCAATTAGTTGTTTATAACACTTGACTTATTTTCTTTTTTGCATATTTATTATTCCTCTTTAATAAAGCAAAAGTATTTTTCTTATTGGTTTAATAAACAATTTAATAATTGATCAAATATACAAATTTACAAAAATAATGAATGCATGCAGTCTTTTGTGTAACAATATGATTGAGGCAGGTTGTGCAGAGAAGCCTTATTAAGGGCTGTCCAATACCCAAGAGTCCAGACTGGGAGGGGTCAAAACAAGGCTACATCAAATCCAAATCCACCACAGGATAAACCAAGAGACAAAACCAGGGGTCAAAACCAAAGAAAGCACAAAAGAGTTTGCATAGAGACAGAGTAAACAAATGGTCCTAGACCTAAATGAGCTGCAGGCGTGGGTAGCAGTGCAGAGTGGGCAGAGCCAAGAGTCCAAGTGAACCCCAGAGGGTAGAGGCAGCATGAAATTGTGATATATCGTGAGGCACTATGTATCTCTTTAAATAAAACTGCTTCATTTGCTAAACCTTGTGCACAAATTAACACTCAATAGTAACATATGTAGGCTTTGCACTAAAAAAGGTGAACTACAATTGAAACCAAAAGTTTACATACACTATATAAAAAGACACATATGCATTTTTTCCTCACTGTCTGACATGAAATCAGAATAAACTTTTCCCTTTTTAGGTCAGTCAGGATTACCACAATTATTTCTATTTGCTAAATGTTAGAATAATGAGAGAGGAATTTTTTTAAGGCAATTTTTATTACTTTCTTCAAGCTCAAAAATTTAAATACATTTCATTAGTATTTGGTACTATTGCCCTTAAACTGTATGACTTGGGTCAAACGTTTTGGATATCCTTCCACAAGCTTTTCACAATAGTTGGCAGGAATTTTGGCCCATTCCTCCTGACAGAACTGGTGTAACTGAGCCATGTTTGTAGGCCGCCTTGCTCGCACATGCCGTTTCAGCTTCGCCCATAAATTTTCAATAGGATTGAGATCAGGGCTTTGTGATGGCCACTCCAAAACATTAATTTTGTTATCCTTAAGCCACTTTGTAACCAGTTTGGCAGTATGCTTTGGGTCATTGTCCATTTGGAAGATCCATTTGCGCCCAAGCTTTAACTTCCTGGCTGATGTCTTGATGTTGCTTCAGTATTTCCACATAATTATTTTTCCTCATGATGCTATCTATTTTGTGAAGTGCACCAGTCCCTCCTGCAGCAAAACAACCCCACAACATGATGCTGCCACCCCTGTGTTTCACAGTTGGGATGGTGTTCTTAAGTTTGCAAGCTTCCCCCTTTTTCCTCCAAACGTAACGATGGTCATTATGGCCAAACAGTGTCTCCAAAAATTAAGGTCTTTTTCCCTGTGTGCATTTGCAAACATTAATCTGGCTTTTTTATGTTTCGTTTGGAGTAATGGCTTCTTCCTGGCAGAGTGGCCTTTCAGCCCATGTCGATACAGAACTCGTTTCACTGTGGATAATGATACACTCTTACCAGCTTCAGCCATCATGTTCACAAGGTCTTTTGCTCTTGGGTTGATATGCACACTTCGAACCAAAGCACGTTCATCTCTGGGACACAGAACCTTTTTCCTTCCTGAGCTCTGGGTATGATGGCTGGACATTACCATCTTTTTTTGTACTTGCGTATAATTGTTTGTACAAATGAACGACTGGAACGAGGCACCTTCAGGCACCTTCTGGAAATTGCACCCAAGGATGAACCAGACTTGTGCAAGTCCACAATTCTCTTCCTGATATCTTGGCTGATTTCTTTCGACTTTCCCATGATGTTACTCAAAGAAGCAGCGTGTTTCAGGTGTGCCTTAAAATACATCCACAGGTGTGTCTTTAATTAACTCAGATGTTGCCAATAAACCTATAAGTAGCTTGCAAAGACATGACATCATCATATGGGCTGTCCCAAACTGTTTAAAGGCATAGTAATCTTAGTGTATTTAAACTTTTGAGCTTGAAGAAAGTAATAAAAATTGCCTTAAAAAAATTCCTCTCTCATTATTCTAACATTTAGCAAATATAAATAATTGTGGTAATCCTAACTGACCTAAAAAGGGAAAAGTTTATTCTGATTTCATGTCAGACAGTGAGAAAAAAAATGCATACATGTCTTTTTATATAGTGTATGTAAACTTTTGGTTTCAACTGTATGTATGTATGTATGTATGTATGTATGTATGTATGTATGTATGTGTCTTTCTTTCTTTCATAAAACATTTCATTAATTTAATAGTTAGTTTAATGAAAAATCTGAAATAACCAACAGGGAACATCTCTTAGAAAAATGGTGTTTAGCCATCAACCAAACAAAACAGTGCTTGAGGGCATCGGTACTGCCAATTCCTTTTTGGTCTCTGATATTTGAGAACTACTGAAGCTTCCAGTTACTATGAAGATCCAGGTGTACCTGGTTCACTATTGTGCAACAGAGAATGTAAAAACTGAGGGTTCAGTAACCCATCTTATTGTTGCTTCCATACCGTTATCACAACCAACCACACCTTAGTAAACAATGCAGACACAAAGCTGGGTGGCCTAGGCAGGTCAAACAAGTTTAGTGGGTACCATAGCCTAAAAATGAAATAATGGCACAGGCAGAAGTAAAATAGTATCCTTTGTTAGTCTCTCAGCTGCTCAAGCGCTTACAACCAAAAACATAACCTTCTGCTGCACCCTCCACCAACCCACCCTTATACAGGCTCTTTAACACAAAAGTCCTACAAATAATTGAAACTAACTAAAACAGCCCAACCCAATTTTTGCTTCAGCTACATACACATGGTATTGTCGCAGCACATTCCTATACTATATTTATACTTAATCATTTCACTTTTGTCAAATTCACAAAATGTTGTACGCCTTTTGTATTTCCAGCTTACCCACTAGCACACCACTAAAAGAGGCTAGCAGGCCTTACAGATGAAGTCAAGATACGCTGTTAACACTGAATCGCTCTGCAAAGAAAGCGGCTGGCCTGGAGATTCTGATTTTATAAGAGATTAAGGTGCAGATTCCAAAGGTTAATTATAGATAAGTGTATTGGCTGGTTAAGAACAGAAATCAACATGGTGGCTAGTTATGATGTCTCCAAGTTTCGCATTTAGGTAAAAATTAAGATGATAGTCTTGGTGTCGGGAGGCACCACAGCGTTGAATATTTGTTGGCAGGTTAATCCAGGGGACAATTAAAAAAAATTTAAAAAATCAAACAACAGTCATTGTTGAGCATCTTGGTTGTGAGGCTGACCAAACGGCTAACAAAAAAGCTCAATCTTTTTGAATGCTTTTATTTTCTTGAGTAGAAGAACATCTGAAAGAGAGAGTAGTTGCTTGTGTCCTCTAGTTTGATAGCAGGCAAATCTTTCAGTTAAATTTTTTTTTCAGTTAAATTTTTTTCTTTATAATATGCACCAATACAGCAAGTATATTCAGTGAGTACAGTGAGTAGGGATAAGCAAGTATATATAGTGAGTAGAGTCAGCGGGAATATTCAGTTTAGTTTGACTGCAATGAGCAGGATGAGCAGGTACATGCAGTTTAGTTTGACTGTAGTGAGTAAATAAGCAGGTTTTGTCAGTTTAGTGTGGTCGCAGTTAGTACGTCAGCAAGTACATTTAGTTCAGTTTGACTGTGCTGAGTAGATTCAGCAGGTATATTCAGTTTAGTTGGATTGCAGTGAGTAGAGTCAGCAGGTAAATTTAGGTTAGTTTGAGAACAGTGAGTAGAGTCAGCAGGTATATTCAGTTTAGTTTGAGAACAGTGAGTAGAGTCAGCAGGTATGTTCAGGTTAGTTTGAGTACAGTGAGATACCAGGTAGTAGAGTCAGCAGGGTAAATTTAGGTTAGTTTGAGTACAGTGAGTAGAGTCAGCAGGGTCTATTCAGTTTAGGTTTTGAGTACAGTTGAGTAGAGCCCAGTGGGCTCAGCCAAGGTATATTCAGGTTAGTTTGAGTACAGTGAGTAGAGTCAGCAGGTAAATTCAGGTTAGCTTGAGTACAGTGAGTAGAGTCAGCAGGTAAATTCTGGTTAGCTTGAGTACAGTGAGTAGAGTCAGCAGGTATATTCAGTTTAGTTTGAGAACAGTGAGTAGAGTCAGCAGGTATGTTCAGGTTAGTTTGAGTACAGTGAGTAGAGTCAGCAGGTAAATTTAGGTTTGTTTGAGTACAGTGAGTAGAGTAAGCAGGTATATTCAGTTTAGTTTGAGCACAGTGAGTAGAGTCAGCAGGTCTATTCAGTTTAGTTTGAGAACAGTGAATAAAGTCAGCAGGTCTATTCAGTTTAGTTTGAGTACAGTGAGTAGAGTCAGCAGGTATATTCAGGTTAGTTTGAGTACAGTGAGTAGAGTCAGCAGGTAAATTCAGGTTAGTTTGAGTACAGTGAGTAGAGTCAGCAGGTAAATTCAGGTTAGTTTGAGTACAGTGAGTAGAGTCAGCAGGTATATTCAGGTTAGTTTAATCCAGTAATCCAGGGGACAATTAAAAAAAATTTAAAAAATCAAACAACAGTCATTGTTGAGCATCTTGGTTGTGAGGCTGACCAAACGGCTAACAAAAAAGCTCAATCTTTTTGAATGCTTTTATTTTCTTGAGTAGAAGAACATCTGAAAGAGAGAGTAGTTGCTTGTGTCCTCTAGTTTGATAGCAGGCAAATCTTTCAGTTAAATTTTTTTTTCAGTTAAATTTTTTTCTTTATAATATGCACCAATACAGCAAGTATATTCAGTGAGTACAGTGAGTAGGGATAAGCAAGTATATATAGTGAGTAGAGTCAGCGGGAATATTCAGTTTAGTTTGACTGCAATGAGCAGGATGAGCAGGTACATGCAGTTTAGTTTGACTGTAGTGAGTAAATAAGCAGGTTTTGTCAGTTTAGTGTGGTCGCAGTTAGTACGTCAGCAAGTACATTTAGTTCAGTTTGACTGTGCTGAGTAGATTCAGCAGGTATATTCAGTTTAGTTGGATTGCAGTGAGTAGAGTCAGCAGGTAAATTTAGGTTAGTTTGAGAACAGTGAGTAGAGTCAGCAGGTATATTCAGTTTAGTTTGAGAACAGTGAGTAGAGTCAGCAGGTATGTTCAGGTTAGTTTGAGTACAGTGAGTAGAGTCAGCAGGTAAATTTAGGTTAGTTTGAGTACAGTGAGTAGAGTCAGCAGGTGGATTCAGTTTAGTTAGACTGCAGTGAGTAAGTCAGCAGGTGGATTCAGTTTAGTTAGACTGCAGTGAGTAAGTCAGCAGGTGGATTCAGGTTAGCTTGAGTACAGTGAGTAGAGTCAGCAGGTAAATTCTGGTTAGCTTGAGTACAGTGAGTAGAGTCAGCAGGTAAATTCTGGTTAGCTTGAGTACAGTGAGTAGAGTCAGCAGGTATATTCAGTTTAGTTTGAGAACAGTGAGTAGAGTCAGCAGGTATGTTCAGGTTAGTTTGAGTACAGTGAGTAGAGTCAGCAGGTAAATTTAGGTTTGTTTGAGTACAGTGAGTAGAGTAAGCAGGTATATTCAGTTTAGTTTGAGCACAGTGAGTAGAGTCAGCAGGTCTATTCAGTTTAGTTTGAGAACAGTGAATAAAGTCAGCAGGTCTATTCAGTTTAGTTTGAGTACAGTGAGTAGAGTCAGCAGGTCTATTCAGGTTAGTTTGAGTACAGTGAGTAGAGTCAGCAGGTATATTCAGGTTAGTTTGAGTACAGTGAGTAGAGTCAGCAGGTAAATTCAGGTTAGTTTGAGTACAGTGAGTAGAGTCAGCAGGTAAATTCTGGTTAGCTTGAGTACAGTGAGTAGAGTCAGCAGGTATATTCAGGTTAGTTTGAGTACAGTGAGTAGAGTCAGCAGGTAAATTCTGGTTAGCTTGAGTACAGTGAGTAGAGTCAGCAGGTAAATTCTGGTTAGCTTGAGTACAGTGAGTAGAGTCAGCAGGTATATTCAGTTTAGTTTGAGTACAGTAAGTAGAGTCAGCAGGTATATTCAGGTTTGAGTACAGTGAGTAGAGTCAGCAGGTATATTCAGGTTAGTCTAAGTACAATGAGTAGGGTCAGTACATGTTCACATTAGTGTCTTATTTTCATATTTGTATATTTGCTATTGTCTTTTATTAAAGCAAGTATTTTTTTATCTGATTACTCGATTAAGCAATAGAACAATCAGTAGAATTCTCCACTGCTAAAATAATGGCATACAGTGACTATAGATTTGTTTGCTGTATATCGATAAAAAAAATTAAAGTTTTAGTTCATTTGAACCATAAAGCCACCAATGCAAACACCACACGCCCATTCCTGCTACAGGGAACCGGACATGCAAACAAGACACTACTTTCCCTCCTGCTCTAATTTCCACGTCAGGTTGAGGAGCTCTGAGCCCAGGAACCTCCGAGGCAGTTGGTGGAAAAATATTCCAGAGTTACAGAAAGACCCCCACAACATAGGGTATAAACCGAATCGCAAACAGCAGAGCCTAACCGAACCGAACAGCGATCGTTGATCACACAACAGACAGAAGCGCGTGAGTATTATTTTTTGAATGTTTACTTCTTTAACGGTCACTCGCTGCGCTTAAGGAAAAGCGACCAACGTCTATTTTAATTCTTTCTATAATTGCATTTAATTTTATATGTGTAGCTAGCGCCTTCACAGTAGAAACAGTCGCAAAGCTGTAGTACAGAAAGATAAACCCAGCCCTTTTAATGATGAGGAACATGTTTTTACACGACGAGGAAGAGATGGCACGAAAACTGAAGTCTGAAGGAGCCTGTCGTACGCAATGACACAAATAGGATAAAACCTGTTTACGTTTGCACGTACAGTTAAAAGAGGAAAAAACAACCCGTCTAACGTAAATGTTTACTCAAAGTGTCAGAAAAAGACTGTGTGTTCAGACGGCTGTGTTGAACGAATACAGGACAGGAGGCTACAAACAAAAACAAAGCACAGCAGCTCGTTAAACCGGTCTGTATGCTACCACTCCCAGAACCAGGTTACGAGTCCATGATTTCGCATTCATTTAGCTAGGGAATTACATGTTGGGAGAGTTCAAGAGGGATGCGACGATACGCTAAAGATGTTACTATACAGACACTGCTTACCTGCCCAGTGATGCCGGTGATGATGGCGACCTTTCTGGTCTTGCTCGCTTCGCCGTTGGCGGTACAGCCTCCACATTTTGCAGAGCATTCAGCCATGGTCTATATCTACCGGCGGGACGTCGGTGTTGCTCAGCTGGGATCTCCGCTTCTGTCGCCGTCAACAGATGCGCGTGCTAAAACTCCACTGCTGCCCGAGCAACACATCAAGAGCTCGCTGCGAGCGACCAATCAACGAGGAGCAAACCGGTGACGTATTGCGGTGACGCGGAGACGATAAATACAGAGGAAGAGAGGAAAAATGGTTTTACTTTACCTCGTGCAAATCACACAGCGCCTACTACAGGACATAAATGGTACAAGGGGGAAACAGACGTTCTCCAGACGTAGTTCATCGGGCCGGATTAAGCAGCTTTTCTTGCCTTTCTCGTTCTCGTGCACGTGGCTGCGCCGGTTAAAAAACTTGTAGCGGCATCAGGCTCATCTACACACAAAAAAGCTGGACGGTGTGAAATATGACAGCATTTTCCAAATGTATAACACAATCAGGCAACTAAGACGGAATTGTTACAATTAATGATTTTTCATCATGATTACTGCTAATACATACCTGACATAGCTTGTGTGCTTGTTAGATAGTGCTGTGAACTTCAACCAGACATTCTACACTAGTAAAATATTATTTAAAATATAATATATTAATAATTCAATAAATATTATTTAAATCCTGATGATATTCTCTGTTTTGTACTACTTGTTTGTTTGATTTTCTTTCTTTCTTTGTTTTTTCTTTGTCTCTTTGTTCATGTTTTACAGCGAACTTGCGTGGGGTGTTGGAGATTTGTGTATCCTGATGTCTTTGTGTTACAATATAAATGGTGATTTGCAAAATAAAATAGTATTAAAACTTGAGACTTACGAATACACATTTTATATGGATTTTAAACATGCATTGCCTGGATACACATGTGTAAAGTTCACATATTTAAAAGGTAAGTGATCATTGCTTTTGTTAATAATGTTGTTCTTTAGTTTAAGGTATGTGTAGAATGTTATTTTCTATTGGTGTATATTTGTGTGGATGGGTCACCAATAGTGTAAAGCATGTGATTGGCGGTGACTTTTCTGCTGGTGTTCAATAAAGATCACCTACTTCCAGCACAATCATGGGATCTCCTGTGTCTCTTTCTAAGCATGCAGTTCAGTGCTGTCAGAAGAGATATAGTGCCCCAAGCAGACTGGTGAGAAACCCCTCTTCCATGAGCTCAGGGGTAACTGGCAAGAGCCCTGCTTCCTGTGTCTCAACCTGCGCTGATGCTACAATATTGTACATATAGTACAATAAAGTAATGAGCAACATTATGGCACTTTGATATATCGATATACATGATGTATTGTTCCAAAGACATGCAGTTATGTGATTTGGAGGTGCTAAATTGGCCCTGGGTGTGAGTGCTAACTCAGTGTGTATGTCTGCCTGTCCTGTGATGCTTCTGTATCTGGGTATCTGTATCTGCTGTCCTGGGTATTTCCTGCCCTTTACCCGTTGAACACTAAGACAGCACATCCCGCAACCCAGTAAGATTGAGTAGTTTAGAATTTGAGTGAAAGAGTGAGATATATTGTATACTTTTATATGATCTTTTTTTTTTAAACTCGTTCGACAACATGGAAGAATAAAACTGCAAGGGTTTTTAGCTACTAGCTAATAACAGTTTGGATTAAATGATTAGTGGTGCATCTGAATTTATTCAAGCCACTACGTAAAATGTTGCAAAGTAATTTGACTAAGCTGTTGTCACAAATTTATATCAAATCAGCTCTAACATTAGATTATTTTTCAAACATGATCCAAAAAAACTTCCAAAGGACCCCATTCTTACTGCTGTTTTCCCTCTTTATTTAATTACCATAAATTAGTGTGTTATATTCCACCATACATCAAACCAAACACAATAAAAGACGTTTGTGACAATGAACACCACAGTGGAAAAACAAATGAGCTACATGTTAAAAACACAACATAATTAGTTTGTATGATCATGACAAAAACGATAACATGTTGAGCACACTCAACAGGCATCTTAATACTGATACATAGAAATAGTCTGAGAGATGTACATTTTTGATCACTGATGTGTTCCTACCTGATTTAGACTCCCTCTTACACATACACACTCTAACAAAACTTTGCATTTCAAGTAAATTGTGGATACAGATCAGAAAGACTGAGTGGCTCTAACTAACATTAAAACATAGGTAGTGTTCTGTTGATGGGTTTGCCTTCATGGAAGGTGAGTTGAAAAACAGCTTTAGGTCAAAGAACCTGTGGCAGCATAACAGTAATTATTGTTTAATTATTATGTTAAATAAATACTCCAGCATCTTAAACCTAATCTCTATCTGTAACATCTGCAGTGTACAGGCAAGTTTCACTGATACCAATATCTATTGGACTGCCATGGCTCAGTCAAAGGTAACTTATTCATTCAAAGCTGGCATTGGTTTTTCAGGAGGAGGACATTTTTACTACTAATCCCACAATGGGGACAGAGGATCAAACCCCAGTCTGCTATGTGGATGGCAGTGGTGTTATCCATTACACTACACCACTTGAATGTAACAGTAACTCCTGAAATGCACTTAACAAAAAGAGCAAGTCTTTCGTATGTCAGTCTAGAGCAATATACAGCTTGTAGTTTGTGTTGTAGTTAGATCTATCAACTGATTCTTTGATACACAGAATCCAAAATGTTAGCAAGCTGTAGAACGGGTTTTAGGAAAAAGTACAAGGAAATGCATCTGAACTACTGTCAAAAGTAATTAGCAGTACAGGTGCAGTGGATAGAGATAAGATGCTAAACCATGCTAGAGTATTCCTCAGGGCACCAAGGACATCTGTGTCTGGAGATCTACCCCCACAAGGGATTATCTTAAAGCCTAATCTAACAGGCCATATGTGAATATTAAAGTAAAGAGGTTATGTCATAGATCAGCATCTCTCTATCTGTGTTCTTTTTGTTTTAAACAATAAGATGTAAACATTAATAAATAAGGCCTTATCCATGTCCATTATTGAAATATATATTATATTATGTAGAAGCACACTTGGGTGCTGGTTATGCGACATGGCATGAACATGACTACGTGAAGAGAGCTGAACATACAGTATTTACAGTACAAATAGCATCAGATGTCTCAATTAACTATATCACTATCATCTAATTAGTTTTGACCTACATTGTCACTCCAAACAATTACACATTTTTTCCTTCTTATGTTTCACTATTTTATAGAATAATAGACATCTGACATATGAAATTACGGATATGCAAATCAAAGCTATCAAAATCAAACTATTATATATGTTCTATTTGTATTGCTTCTGAAATCCTCTACTCTCTTTCTGCTAGTTGTCTCCTAAAGTTGGACCTGCAAGGAAACTTTTGGTTAGCACATGTGGTGCATGTCTTTAGCCATAACAACATACATAGGTCACTGGTGTGATTTTGTGAAAAGATATTCAAGTGAAAATTTACAGTACATTGTTCAGCATTTATTTTCAAAACCTATATACTGATATAGTAAACAACAACTTTTTACATGCCCTTATGAATATCACACAAACAAAATAAATAGAATATTCTGTGTAACATTAATAAGACTTGATAAATAAATGAAGGCTTATGTACTGCAGTAGAATTGTGCGTATGGCAGATGAAGCAAGTGGAGCACTCAATAAGCCAATCTAGCAATAATACATAGCAGCAGAGGGACACTTTAACCCAATGGTTGGGGCACTATATAATAAATAAATATATGTATAAGCTCTATACATAATATACGCTAGATTGAGCAGATGTGCTAACTCATAGACTTTAAGCATGCATTAGTCATGTTGCACTTGTGCAGTATGCTGCATGTGTGGTGGTTGTGTAATAGGTGTTCATTGTTGTATAGCAGCTGGGTGGCCATTCAGGTACAATGTTGTTGGTCCAGTTTGACATCTTTACTCCAGAAGGGTTAAAGTCACTATCTGTTAAAACAGGTAAAACAAACACCATACAGGTGAGTGAGCTGTAATACAACACTAAAGAAATGCAAGTCTATAATGAGGAGTAACAGGATGGCAAAGTGTGTAGACAGGTGTCGTGTTACCTGTTTAGCTCTCTGGTGGAGGAGCATGGGTGGAGTGGCACTTGTTCTTCTGCAGCAAAAACATATTTACCAGCATTATAAGAGCTCATGCTACAAAGCATTTTATGTGTTAGCAAATCAGAAATGCTTACTTTCTGATGTAGACGGTAGTGAAGAGACCGGTCCGACAGCCATGGATGTTTTAATGACTGAGATGCACTCATCCTCCAACTACAGGACATAAATGCTCTTATCAGACGAACCATGGCTCTATTATTATTTATTATATTTTTTTATTATTTCTACTATTATATTATTAGTGATGCAGCATCTGATATGATTAGGAATGGTAAGGTGGTTGGTGTGGTGCAACGGATAATAGCGAGCTACTACACCATGTGGGAGATTGGGGTTTGAATCCCGGTCTTGGTGACTATGCTGTGCTGTCCTTGGGCAAGACTCCTAACACTACATTGGCCTACCTGTAATGTGAATAACCTTGTAAGTTGCTCTGGATAAGCATGAATCAGCTAAATGCCGTAAATCTAAATGGTATCATTCGCATGTTTATTTAATGTACTGTCAGGACACCATATGCAGGCCAGTCGCAAACATTCCACAGGAGTGCCCAAACCCCCAACTCATGGATCATGTGCAAGAATAGAAAAATAGCAAATACTCCATTCATCTCTAAAACGGCTTACAGACACACTGTACCTCTTGCTCTTAATGAGGAGGCGTGTTATGAAGTCTTTGGCCTCCTCAGAGATATCTGCAAACTCTGCCTCTTCAAAGCTCCACTTGCATTCCAGGATGTTATTCAGTGTCTCATTATCATCTTCACCCAAGAAAGGAGACAGACTGCTCAATCTGTAAACAAGCAATAAACACATTAAGTGTGATTAAGTGCGATTATTCACAACTAAGAATTAACATTACATTGTTTTCCATAAAGTACCAATTAGTAATCCTTAGGACATGATAAGCATCTATGAAGATCCAAATAATGTCATGCAATATAGAAATGAGGTTTTCCAGGCCAGGAAAAGTCTTGAAACATGAAACTACATGCACACAACATGACGTTGGAAACTGATATATTACTGATATTTATTAACCTGAATCTCGCTTAGCTAAGGGCTAATGTTTAGGACATGCGCATTGTAAACTTTGTGGAAGATGATTTGACAGTCAAACTCTGAAACAGGTTCAAATGAACAAGCTTTATGAAAGGAAAGGACACAAGACCTGTGTGACTGGTTTCTGTACTGTGGCTTACAGCACCAGTCACGGCACACTGCTGCTCCCAAACAAGCCTTAACTGCTGCAACTGTGTTAAGGAACAATGAGCTAACAACACATGAGAATAGGGGATGACAGAGGAGTCAAGGTTCCAACATGAAGGTAGTGAGTAAAATGACACAGCAGAATGTTAAGCCTGGTCCAGACATGAGTGAAACTGAAATGTTGCTCCTAGTCTTTCTGTTGAAACTGCATTCGGGCTTATATATTATATTCTATATATTTAAATTAAGTAGGATCTTTTTGTCCTCTCAGAACAGTTGCCTAAATGGCTTTAAAGCCAGTGGTTTAGCCTACATGTCAGGACTTGCATACCATATATAAATTGCACAAAACAAAAGGCAAAATGCACTCTATTAAATATACTGTTAAAAATATCACTCAAATTTAATAATATCATATGGTATGGTTTCATATGGTCCCATTTATTTTTGGCCCCACCCAAACCCTATTGTTTCCATTAACCTACTGTTGCAAAACAGGGCTAATCCCCAAACAGGGCAGATTCCCAAACTCTGATCCACATAGCTACATAATTTAAACATTAGTTTCATGGCAACTGCTAGATACTTTATAGTAGTTACTGAACAATAAATCTCAGGACTACATAGTCAATAATAATACTAAGTTTAACAGATTAACTGTGATAACGCATACAATCAAATCCTTTGTGACTGTATGTGCTGGTGGTGAAAAAGTACAATGAAAACCCACTTACTTGAGTTAAAATGCAAACTCAGGTGACCCTGGAAATTCTTGCGAAAAAATATTTATGAAAGCATCTAATTTATCTGGTTTTAAATCCATTTAAGTGCTAGGAATAAATCAAAAGGACAAGAGATGGGACTCACAGCATGTATGTAATGACTCCTAAGCTCCACATATCTGTTGGGAAGGAGACAAATTCATAGTTGATGACTTCAGGAGCCAGAAACTCAGGCGTGCCAAAGTTCACCCGCAGCTTCTCCCTGGGCTTGTATCTGAACAGAGAGAGTAAGAGCTTAAAAGGAGAGAGCAGACGAGTGCAGGTGATGGGTTTACAGTTTTTTAATGAAATAAATTATCAACATACTAACCTCCTCGCCAAGCCAAAGTCAATGATCTTTATTTTATTCGTTTCTCGACTCACGCAGAGTATGTTCTCTGGCTGAGAAAAAAGCAAAGGATCCATATCCACTAAGATCAAATGCTGTTAGCTTCTTGATGTATGACTGATGAGTGGACGTTGACTGGTGACTATGTGGTACCTTCAGGTCGAGGTGCAGTATGTACATCTTGTGCATGTACTGCAGGCCCTCAGTGATCTGTCTGATGAAGAGCACTGTGTCCAACTCGGTCAGTTTGTAGTTTTCATCAATGATTCGGTCAAACAGCTCTCCTCCTTCAACGCTGAGATTGTACACACACACGTACACAAAACTGTAGGTAGGCCTCCACAGAATAAAGACTCGTCCTCTATTTACATATTCCTTAGTCTCTATCTGCATACACTGTGTGATAAACACATCTGTGGACGCCTGATTATCTGCTAAAATCAAAATTGTTATATGGTCTAAAACCCTACCTACAAATCCTACAAATGTGAGAGCCTGGCACATGGTCATGATGTTGAAGTCTTATTGTGAGTAATTAGAGACAATCCATTGCCATCTTCCTCTATGCTGCATCTATGCTTCTGGAAAGGCTTTACTCTGGACTTTGGAACACTGCTATTAAACACCACTCTAACTCATCACAGAGGTATTGGATGGAGCTCTATTACTCCAGAGAATACAGACCCACTGACCCACAGCCCAGTGCTGGAAGGCTTTCCCTCTCAGAACTTTATTCTATTGACAGTGCTTTTCTATATTGATATACAAATAGTTATGTGTATTTGAATTCCAGTGTCACTAATGGGTTTGTGGGATAGGTTAATGCTACATTGTGGGGACCAATACGTGTTCATATACTCATGTCGTGGGGACACAATCTGGTGAATGTAAATCATTTAAATTTAATGAAAGAAGGTTAGAGTAAGGATAATGATAAGGTTAAAGTGAAGGTTAGGATTAGTGTTAGACTTAAGCTAGTACTAGCACTGGTTAAGATTTGGGTAAGTCTCCAGGAAATGATTGGAAGTTTATGTAATGGCCCCTCGGTGTGTGCGTGTGTTTTGTGTGTTTGTGTGTGTGTGTGTGTGTGTGTGTGTGTGTGTGAGGGGGGGTTACTTACTACTCCATGACAAGAGTAATATCATATCGAGATTCATAAGCTGCGTAGAGCTGGATCAGGTTAGCATGGTTCAGCTGGTTCATAACCTCAATCTCACTCTTCACCACCTCCTGATGAGACACAATCACAAATCAGACTCATTCATCTGCTAAAACTATATATCTCAGTCAGAGGAGGCAGAGCTGTGTGTATTAAGGGCTTAAAATGTATCAGGCTTAAGCTCCATATGGACAGGAGTCGTTTTCATGGGAAGGTGGAGTAATGACAGTTTACCACAAGATGTCTGCAATGTGGGTTATAAAATATCTCAGAGTAAAAGACAGAGATGAGAGTGGCAACTCAATTTACTCACCACAGTTACTCCAGAAACAACAGGAAAGCTTGTTCAAGCATTTGATTTATTTGGGTACTCTTACCATTTACCTTGTCTTCTTAAGTGAAGGCAAAGTATCATTCGCATTGTCATAAGCTAAGGAAATCACAGCTAACAGTCATCTTCACTGCATGAGATTAAACCTTTATCTGCAATTTTAGCATCTTCTGAGTATTTAACCTAAAATAGATTAGGAACAACAACATTACTGATTTTTGGCCACTGAGAGAACAAAATAATCTCTTCCCTCCTCACTTTAAAAACTCCTTTTCCACTGGATATGATAGTGTTTCAGTGTTGATTCACATAGCAGTTCATGCGTAGTCTGTTATTGTCCATATTCCACTACTTTGTAAACTGAATTAATGACTATTTAGTCCTGAATAAACAAATAATGAAATCCAGTCCTGATTGCTGATTATTCCCTACAGAACTTGTATTAAGAGTTTTACACCCATAATGATAATCATTCCTTCCATATATGAAGAAATACCATCAGGCCTTCTGCTTAGTGAGTGCTGGTGTACACTGTATGAATTGATTGACTTTGGCCATTGCAGCACACGGTGTCTTCACTTACATTCTAGACTGTAATTCTAGATTTGACCTTCAGATATGTGCACACATAAACAGTTTGTCTCTGAGATCTCTTCAAGCACCAGGCAGTCAGACACAACACACGCCACCATCTGTAAAACAATCCTTATCAGTAGATCTCTCTGCAGCACTGTTTCTGCCTTTGGAGTAGAAATGAAGGTTGTATGGCTTTATTAGAGGTTCTGTGTTTGTCGTAGTATTAAGTCTAGTGTCAGGTTATAAAGTATTTAGTCTGCTTTTGACCTTGAGGAATAGTTTATCACTTAATGTCTCTCTGTATATTGCACACCAGTCCTTACTTACATATGTGCTAGCTTAGGTTTAGTATGAACACTTTTCATCTGATTCTGATTTTCAGCCCAGTGTGTTAAACATATGCATATGGTGTTTATTAGGAATGCCGCTAATTGGAAGCTAATTGGGAAAAAAGCCAGGATGACACGGATTGTGCTGCTTGTCTTTCTCACTTTTACAATTCCTCCTTTCCAGGAAAGCCTGAAACAAAGGACAACGTGCCCTCATCCACATCAGAGGTGAACCTAGCTCCGGCCTCTCGCTTAGAGGTGATCTATGATGATGTTCCGTGTGAGACCATCCCCTCTCCTGGTGCAGGTAAGTGACAAGCTATCGTCTTCTATACTGGCATTTTTTGAATGTACTGTCGTCTTATTGAAATGTTGGGGCTGGAAAAATCTGAGAATTTCAGTGTATAACTACTATATCACTGCTGTCCAAAGAAAAGCTCTGAAATGGCAGCTTTACAGAAGAGGGCAAAAACCTTGTTTCATTATTTATTTTTATTTTATTTTAAATTGTAATTGTATGGTACAAATAATTTAATGTAATTTGTAATGTCATTTTTATCATTGAAACCAGACTTTTTTCTCCAAGCAGTTTTGCATTAATTCTGTTGATCTTTTCATAACCCATTGAATTTTCACACACTGTAAACGGTAGCTGCTGTGTTCAAACGATGCATAAAAGTAAAAATGGACAAAATCGTAGCTGCATGTTTTTCTTTGAACAGCGATTATATATTTCCCAAATTTAACATATTAGGGAAAGTACAACACAAAATACTGCTTGTGCAATTATATGTATATAATTTTTACTTTATTATTTATTCCTTTCAATATGTTAAAGGGGATCTATCAGATCTGTTCAGGTGATAAACACTCTGTTTTCCTATGAAAAGAATGCTACCACTTAAATTGCCCACTATGCTGTTGGGCCAAAATTGAACTTTGACCAAACTGAACTTCGACCTGCTTCGCAGCTGACCTTACTGAAGTGCTGCCAATGAGACAAATTGTTTTGTAAAAGCGACTCAGGCTGTAGAAACATGGAGGGTAAACGTTTCTCACCTTTTCTCAGTACACCGAGCTGATAATACTCCACGGTGACTTGGCTGCAGTCGGACAGTAATTTGACCACTTGGGCTTTTTCATAACACTGTATTGATGTCAGGTAACAAACTGTTGAGACCTGCTGTTAATCCTGATCGTAGTTCTACAGATATATTTGATGATGTTTCAGAAAGAAAGAAGAAAGAGGGTTAGTTTGTTGTTTTAAGAATCAAGAGTAATCAGTGTAAGGCTGGTTAACATCCTGTTAAATATAGAAAGACAGTGTTACACTCTTTATTCGTTTCTTCAGTTTGACTATTATATCAGTGTCTTGCTGTTAGTATGCAAACTACATTGCCTGTTCAATTTAGACATTTCATTACTCTGTCTTGCTATGAATAATGAATTAGGGTTGCATATCTGGTGCTGGTTTAATGTGTTGTGTATTATCAGTTAGTTTGTATCCTGCAGCCAAACTGATGTTTTGCTGTATGATGTAAATTGGAAGCATGAAGCCAAAATTAAAAGTCAGGGATAACAGAGAAACATCAGCACTGAGATATGCCAATGTTTTTGAGTCCACCCCTCAATGCGCATGTTAATGGCTCCAAGTTTTATTTTCCATGATGTTACTACTACAGGCACTTCAGTGTAATTCCTATTTTCCAGAAGTCCATATTAACTATGGACGATGCACAGATAATACACTTTATGGAGTGTATGACCTATTCTGATACGTTTCATACAATATGTACAAAAACAGCTCCCTCACAGCTGTACACTTTGGATAGCTGTTCTGCGTTTCCTGTTCTTCTGTGTAGGTGATGATACCATCTATGAGGATGTGCAGAGGCCCGATGAGTCAGCAGGAATGTTGGATAACGGCTGGAGCTCCAGTGAGTTTGAGAGTTATGACGAGCAGTCGGACACCGAGATCAAGCAGCCAACCCGCAGCAAGGTAAGCAAGCATGGGTGTCTGCCCATACCTGGGTCAGGGTGCTATGCTGGGATGCCATGCCAGGGTCTTTATCAGCTTTAGGAAGTCTTCTCAAAAACACGTCTTCATAAGTCTCTGAGTCAGCCTGTTTATGCTTTAGTCAGTAGCTAAAGCTGGGATTTGCATTTTGTTTAAAAGTGATGGTTTGGCCAAATATCTTAAATATCTTAAATTTTAGGCGGGCTTGCTATTACATAAAATGAGCCAAGAGGTTTAAGTGTCTGAAGATTGCTTCTGAAGTTTTGTACTAAAAGGTAAATGAAGCTAAAAAGTAGTATAGGTTTATAGCATTGTGCAAATCATGTGTCTTAATAATAATAAGGGTTTTAGAATAAACTTCTTTAATGATCCTGCCTTAAGTCAAAATGCCTAAGGATAAAAGGGGTCCATGTCATGTTGGGCACATTATGATTGATCTCTCTCACCATCTTTCAGGATGGTCAGATAAGCATGTAACCTCATAATATTTGTAGTGAGAACAAATACTTCCCCAACAGAAGCTCCTGATCAACTCCAGCATCACAGCAGAGAGAAAAGCCAGTGCTATGTGTAGTCTTCTTCTTTGTATCCTTACCTGCTTCATTAACAGTTCATGCTGCCCAGTGTTTGTAGGTAGTACACAGTACACACACATGATCAACAAATTAAGAGGAATATTTTTATCTGACTATAAAAACTAGTAGTAAAAAAAAACTACTTCTTCAGCCCTCAAATCGGGTGACACCTGGTCACTAAAGACACATTCGACACACAAAGAAATGCTAGCTGTAACCGGTTTTACTTCTGTCCCTCTCTCTGTTTGGAAATAGTTTGGCCAAAATTCAAATTCACATAATTTCCCGCTTGCCCCAGATGTAGTTGATGGATGGATAGAGATACGTTTGTCCAAATGTGACTTTTTTGCCCAGAATTTAAGCAAGTGAGACTTAAATTGCTAATAAACACTAGAACTGTATAGTGACTTAAATATAAGCTGTTTCTGTAAAAAACATTCCATCCTGCTCATCCAGCTCTTCTTTAAGGTCAAGCAGACTAGTTGGTGTGTTTTGGGACACATAATGACTTACTGCGAAGTATAATAATGAGCAAAACTGTCATTAACCACTTTAAGGATCTGTACCATCTCAGGAATATGGATCTGGAATAAGTCTGATTCAAGACCAGTGTGTATACCAGCCCTGGTGTTGTCTAAATGTGCTCTGTAGCGGTGGAGCGTGGTTCATTATTATAGCAGTAAGTCATACTATGCCAGTAAGTCACACTATGCTCTAAATTACATTGACAAGACTCTTTTTGATAACTTTATACCTTTACACCTAGATGTGGTTTGGGCTAGGTTTTGGGCTATTTGGGTGACTATTGTGTTCTAGTGCTTACTTCCAACATTAGATACGTAGCTCCTGTTCTTAAAATAAAAAACAGCAACACACATCAGCAACAGCTATTATTTGACTGCATTTGGGTAAGTGGAAAATAGAGTAAGCTTGATTTTATTTTAGAACTGTTCCTTTAATACCAGGTGTGAACAAGGCCAGAGTTGCCCCAAACCACACTAAGAATGTTGGGTACAACACAGTAGCATCAACCCTGAAGCCTTTATTTAGATGTCATTGACTGTCAGAAATTACATTGTCATGTGGTATTACCCAACAACCTCAGGCACGTGTGCGATGATTTAGGCGTGTGAACTTTGCACAATGCTAAACTAGACTGTCGGCTAAAAACTTCAATTACCTGTTAGCACCGTTAGCTATGTAGCTCTGCACAAACCTAAAAACGGACTTCAGACACCAAATATTACTGATCAGCCTTGTGCTAAATAAATGTAAATTTGAACTGTCACTTTAACAAGGCCCAATCTAAATCCCGAACATTTCTGTGCTTTGTCACAAGGTGGCAATACGTAGCTGTTGTCAGATACATACATTGCTGCATCCACCACACTGGCTTATAGTTGTGGCCTGACAAACAAACAGGCAGTGCTGATTGCCATGGTTTGAAGACAGCGTTTGGGTGGGGAGAGGAAATCTAATTCACTGTGCCGGTGGATTTTTTCACTCAGCAATCTCTTTCAGTTCTCTTTCCTTCCTGGGCTTCCCCTGTTCCTCTAATGCTCTTGCTCATTTTTAGTCTGTCCTCCCGTGTGCCGTCTCTGTCTGTGAGCACTGCTGATCAGCACTTTCTTTACAGATACTTTATGTCATGCATGATATCTGCTGAGAACAGGTACAGAAGGTGGCTTTACTAAACTAATCTGTGCACTGGTTTAAGTCTCTCTTGTATGGACCCTAAATGTATGTGTGCTTGATTATGTCTGTCTGTAGCTGTTGTGTGTTATTTGTATGCCAGTCTGTCACTGAAGAAAGCACTGGATAATACCGAGACATCAGGCTGCCTTGTCCGTGTTTATTGATCAGTCCTTGCCTCCCTCTCTCTCTCTCTCTCTCTCTCTCTCTCTCTCTCTCTCTCTCTCTCCTCTTTCCCTCTCCCTCTGTCTTTTTTTTAATTGTCTGCTTTCAATCTGATTTTCTCTGTTTCCCCATTTTCTCCTCTTTCTGTCTTTCTGCCTGTCACTTTCTCTCTCTCTCTCTCTCTCTCTCTCTCTCTCTCTCTCTCTCTCTCTCTCTCTCTCTCTCTCTCTCTCTCTCTGTGAATATTGATCCAAATCACTACCCTGTTGCCCCTGGGAATACGGATATGGTGATCACTGTAGATTTCTCCGGATGTACGGCGCCTAAAGGAGCGTTGTGTCCGGACCAAGCGTGAGCTGGCCATGCGATTAGGGGCTCGAGACGTCAGCCAGATCAAACAGACCTATGACATCAAGGTATACTTACCCAGGAGGAGTGTAGATGCAGTTCCATCCATTCATTTATTCATGTTGCATTCACTGTAGACACTACAGAGTTCTAACATGCAAAAGCAGTGAACCATCCTTACGGTTGCTTAATCTTGCACAGTGGAAAAGTTTTTTTTCCTCTCTTAGTTTTGCTTCACAGTGAAAATGAAACTGTCCTAATGTCTCAAAACATGTAGCAACTAAGCCATGAGGGACCTTCAGCGAGTGACTTTGCCCCTGCTATTGAACACCCTGTTCTCTGTACACCATCGACCGCTTTTTCTGCTCTTCCTCAGAGCTGCAGTTGCCCGTCTCAGCACTCACCTTCTCTCCCCTAGGTTCAACAGCTCATGAAAGCTGCCCGGAACGGCACTAAAGATGGTCTGGAAAAGACGAAAATAGCCATGATGCGCAAAGTCTCCTTCCTGAACAAAAAAGAAAACACAGGTTTGGGATTTTCTTGACATTTGCTTCTTTAGTACTGATGACGCTCTGATGATGATGATGGTGATAGCAAATTGGAAAGGGATTAGTCCTTTTTGACTAATTTAGAAACAAAGAAAACAGCAAATTTGTAAAAGTAAAGGTGGGAATGGGGGAGCAAATGAGTTGACTAGGAACTTAAAATGTTCCAGATGACACAGAAGATGATTCTGGTTACCTGGATGTGTCTGTTTCTGAAGTGAAACACCCACCAGCACAGCTTTGTCCCATGCCAGATGGTCTGAACAGCCAACAGGTGTGTGTGGTGCTTATTACTCCTATTTCTTGTTTCCAAAACTAAAATTTTCCATACTGCATGTCAGTTTTTCCTTTGTTTTATCAGATAGCCATGTATACAGTTACCAGTTTTGGCTGTTTGGCAGTTTTTCTTTCCATTTAAAATGTTTGAAATGTGCATATTTGTCGTGTTGTAATAACAAATAACTGTTTGCGATTTTTTTTTTAGATTGTAAGGCGTCATATTCTTGGCTCTATTGTCCAGAGTGAGATAAGCTACTTGGAGTCCCTCAAAAGAATCCTGCAAGTAGGTGACTGATTGTTATTAATTTGAATATACTCCTAACTAATATGCAGTTGTTTTTGACTTTGGTCTAGCAGTGCTTCACTATCATAACAAAAGCTTTCCAGTTTTAGAGTGGTTTATTGGAATAAAACAGCTGTACATTATATTTTTAGTACTGCATGAGACAATCCTTTATATACAGTGTCCAGTCAGAAGTCGTTTATTTTTTTAGGAGATATTTCCAGAAAGATTAGTTAATCCACCTGTACAAGTGAGATGCCAAAGGAAAATCTGTGAAAAAACAGTTTAGGGAAGAAACAAAGCTGTGACCATAAGATAAACAATACTGTAGCAACTCGCTCTTGGCTCGCATATTAGTTGACCCGCAGGAGGACTGGCCATGCAAAACAGCCACATGCACAAGCACATGGAAAGTGCCATGACCTCGTAGAGCTGTCAGTAAAGCATAAATACAGCATGTTCCTGCATGGACATTATTGGTGTTCCTATGGTTTGGATGTATAGCTTTCAAGAAAGCATAGCAAAGAATAGAAAATCTAAAAATCAGACAAACAAGCAGCAGGTGTTGTGGACTCCAGCCCTAATATCACTGAATGTGTTTGGGATTGCTTGGATCACCAGAAACAGAAATTGCAACCAACTTCTAAGATGGGTGGAAACAATATCCCTGCATGTTAGCATAAAAGAACTTAAAGCAGTAAAGACAGTGGACACACTCAAAACCTAGACAAATACACATGTGTTATTTAGTTATTCAGACCTCTGTGTTATTTCTCATCCTGGTATTGAAAATGAATACATTGTATTGCCTTTAGCTGAAAGTGAAATGAACAGAGGGTGATCTCTGACCTTTGCACAGTTCTGTACATTTAAGTATGTTTTTTATTTATCTCCTGTAAAGCTACCATTTTCAAGATTAAGGTTTTAGTTACAACATCAATGAAGTGACTTATACAGAATGTCCTACTGTTTTTTCGTCTAAGAATAAATGTATTCATATCGTACATTCTAATTCTCTCTCAGGATTACCAGAAGCCTTTACTGGAGGCAGAACCACGAATCCTGAGCTCTAAGAAAATCCAGCCCATTTTCTTCCGACTTAAAGAGATTCTGCAGTGCCATGCCATGTTCCAGATTGCTCTGGCCTCCCGTGTGGCTGAGTGGGACCGTACGGAGACCATCGGGGACCTCTTTGTAGCCTCAGTGAGTCTCAAAACCTTTGCTTTGACTGGACTATTCAAACAGGGTCCAAATTCTGCTGCTGTAGTCTCAGCTCAGCCTGTGTAGCTAAACAAGCTTGATCTTGTTTACACCAGTCCCCTTTGGTTTCTTTTGCTCTTTGCAGTGACATGATGTATCAAGTAATAGGAGCCATCTGAGCTGTCATGTGTAGTGAATAGTAACCTCTTCCAGCAGCTTCACACTGTTATCAACCACTGCTGAAACTATCAAACCCCACAGTATGATAGTATGACATTTTGATTCAGGCAAGCCAGTCAAATTAACGCCGTTGGTGTCCTGAGCACAGTATTCACCTGACAGCTCAGTGGTTAGTTGAAAATGGGCCTTTCATGAGCAGTCCTGATTAAAGCTGCCTAACTGAAGGTGCTGTTAGATAAAACCAATGTTTCTTAACCCTTACCCTGAAGGCACCCTGCTCTGCACATTTCAGTGGATTCCCTACTTTAACACACCTCCAGCAACTCTGAAAAGGCTTGTTAAGGGTAATCAGGTGTGCTGGGAGCAGGGAAAGCACTGCAATCTGTAGGACAGGGTGCCTCCACTACCATGCTTAAGAAACACAGGATCACAGCCCCATATCATAAAAATGTTTAATGTGATGTAGAAAAAAAGTTTTTTCCACATAGTAGTTTATAAACCATAGTATACACTTTTTACATCATATGATCAATATGTGAAAATGCCCTTGAACGGATTGTATTTGTGATGTCGCAAGAACCAAGTATGTCCACCCATTCATACCTATAGCAGTTTAGCCTGGAATTCAAAAAAGTGTTTCAGTCTGGATTGCTTTTCAAACGAACTGCAATTCAGTGCGGCCAACCAGAACAGACTAATCACATAAATTAGCCCTTAAACAGCCTGTTTAATGTTGAAAGATGATGGGGGGTTGGAAAATCGTCATGTAAAAATGAATAATGACCATTTCTAGTACATAAAAGCACACAAAATGGACGTCAGGGGATCTTCAAATAGAAGAACAGTTTAGGATATTGACCCTTCAAACCACAGAATTGTTCATTTGGGTGCTATAACTGTCTTCATGTTCACTCCATATTCACTATTATCTGCATCAGCTAGCTTTTTTGCTGCGTTCTGACTGTGCGCTGTAGGAGCTTTTTTTAGATGGAAAAACAGGAGATTCTGTGCTCAGCAGTTCTATTTAAACAGTACTCATTTCCTTTGCAGAGCCTGAGCTGTGACCACCAGCTGTGCTTGTGCTTTGTACGTTCAGTGCATGTTCGATTAGTCAAAAGGAAAATATTGTGCAGGTAGTTAGCTTTAGCCGGCATTGGGAAAAGTGCAGACACAGCTAAAAATATGGGCTGACAAGGTGCTCTTTTTTTTTAGGAGTTCCAACAAGATTTGGATATTTCACAGTGCTTTGTGTGTTTATGTGATCATATATGTGCATGTATGTGCTCTTACTTGTCTCTCAATCACTTGCAGTTTTCAAAGTCAATGGTGCTAGATGTATACAGCGATTATGTCAACAACTTCACCAACGCGATGGCTCTTATTAAGAAGGCTTGTATGTCTAAGCCAGCATTTCTGGAATTCCTCAAGGTGAATTTTATTTTCTCACCCACTTATCCCTCACTCATCATCTACACCGCTTATCCTCCTGAGCTGCTGATTTTCAAAAAGACTGTTTTTACTTAAGGTGCATAGAATTCCAGTGACACAATTATTGCTGATAATTAGCAAAATAGTCACATATGAAAGATTTACTGATCATTTCGTGCAGTGTTTTTAGTTTACATACACCTGGCATTTGTATCAACTCCCTCACTTTAACAATGTAGTAGATAACATCACACATCCTCACACAAAAGTTCTTGGGCAAGACTCCTGACACTACATCTGTCCATTATTCTGGATTGCAAGTGGATAAGACCCTCTGCTACATAAAGTAATATATTTACCTAAATTAATATGATCGCTTACAGAGCCCCTAGTAACTCATTTATGTGATTTATTGATGCAAACCATAACAAGACCCGGTGTTTATTATTATATATATATATATATATATATATATATACATTTATTTATCTATTTTCACTGACATACGGCTTGGGAATGTCCACATCTATATAATTTATGAGATGTTATTTTGTGAGTGAGGTTGAACACTGGCCAACATACTCATGACAAGGTGATGTGAATTATCGTTCGAATGTTCGAGTTCAAATGTGAAATGCCTTGATTGGCTCTTGATTTTGTACGCTAGAGCATTCATCAGAATGCACCAGAATGCTCCTTGCACCAATTTAGGATTTCCCATCTTTGTTGGGGCACATGAAGTCCAAGAAAGGTTGGAAATGGCCACAAAGCAGTGAAACATGTTGGGCACTAAATGATGTGTTTAGGAGAACAAGTGTACCCAACCTATGCCACACCCCACACTAATATGGAACCAGCCTGCATAGTGTCTGGTTGACAACTGGGGTCAGTGGCTTCATGGGGCCTCACAAACCATACACTCAGCCTATAATAATGGGTACTGTGACCGGGACAATTGTTTCCAGTCCTGCAAGGTCGAAGTAGCAACCTCACAAGCCCAGGTGAGGTGCTGTGTCCAGCGTCAGAGTGTTGAAAGAGGCACACTGGTGGGTCTTCTGCTTCCCAAATCCCATGGAAGCTAAAGAACGATGTGCTGACCTGCGAGACATGCTTGTTGGGCATCCTGCATTGAATGTGGATGTGAGTTCTGCCAGAGTCACTTGTCTGTTTGCATGGACAGTAGTAGCCAGACGCCAGTGGATACGATCATTGCTCACTCGCTGATGGCCACTGCACAGTCTACTGTGTGCTGTAATGCTTTCTTCGATGTATTCCCAGTACAGAGTTGCCACAGTGGATCAAGGAAGCTTTTAAATTGCTGCACTTCGAAAATGGAATGTCCCATCCATCTCACACCCTCTATCAAAAGCCCTGAGCCTGTGTTCAGCCTAACTTACAAGATACCTCCTCAAAACATATTATTGCAATATAACATTTATTGTTTAACGGTATCACCAGAACATTTACATTAGTGCACCCCTGGTTTTTGCTTTTCTGAGAATATGTCAGATGAACCATCAGCAGCTTGATTTGTTGCATTGTGTTCCTTTACACATGGTATCTTTCTAAATTCATTTTGGAATTAAATGTATTAAGAACCATTCAGATTCAGATTTCTGCTCTGCTTCTTGTTTTGGCTTTCAGAAAAAACAGGCTGCCAGCACGGACAGGATCACCCTTTATGGCCTCATGGTGAAACCAATCCAGCGCTTCCCGCAGTTCATACTCCTCCTGCAGGTCAATACACAAAAACACAGTGCACTTCTCTTACTGTAAACAGTTCTAGATAGAATTAGCTAATATTAAAGTTTGGATTTCGCCTCATATTATTACGCAATTTTGTTTTAGTGCTTAGAGGAAGTGAAACAGAGACTGACATCCCTACAAAAGTACTACATTCTGAAACATAGATTTATAGACTGGGTTGTGCAAAGCACGTGTCTAAGCATGCTATCTAGCCAACTGGTTAGGTGGGTGAGATTACCACTGCACTTCATAATCCTCTTATGTTCCCTCAGCAGCATACAGTAGAACATTATCTAATGATGCCCCCCCCTCACTCTTTACCCTGCACAGCATTATGGGACACATCTGCATCCTCTGTATTATATGCAGACTCCTTTGATCATCATGCGTTAACTGGAAAAGGAAAGATGAATAGCGAATGTTTTTTTCACGCTCATAAGCGGCTGAAATAGCGGCCTTGTTTTACATGGACACGGCTCATTTAGCAAGAGATGAGCATTGAAATAAGCCTAAACCCCCACAATCCTTGTGTACTGGAGCAATGTATGGCTCTGTGGGAGGTAAATTGTGCCTGTGTACGTGATGGGGCTAAAAAAATGCGATGAGTCAAATCATCAGGTCAGGGATGTTTATTATCATACATGTTCAGAAAAAACGTTTAACTTATAACTTTGTTATATTGTTTTTTTTAAGTTAGTGTTAGGCTTAGAAGTGAAAGCAGAAAATACTGTTTGTGTAATCTGTATGCAAATGTGAGTCCATACAATATAATTAATTTAATTAATATATTACATTTTCAGTAAAAATCAATATTTTAATATTTTCTTCAACAAGCAGGACGTGTGCGTTATACTTACTTTAGAACAGAATCGATTTTTTTCTGTATTTATTGTGTCCATGCTTTGTCTGTATTACAGCTTCCACTTTATTTCTAGAGGCTTAGTTAAAACTTTTTAAAGAAATCTGCATTATTCCACTCCTCCAGAGTTCAGTCTTGTGAGCGATTTCTGCTTCTCACAAGTGATGTAGAGGTCTGAACTCTGAGGTGGCCAGCAGCTTTATTGTCTAATTTGTCTATATACTGTTCTCAGTAAGGGCTTTTTGGCAGCTGTGCTTTTTTTCTGACCCATAGTGCTGAGTTGTCCTCTCCCAGTGGAAGGATGGACAGAAATATTTTTTTGAAATAAGGTTGTAGCTTGATATTGTCCTTGCTGTCAAATATAAAAGCTTTATTTGTCTCATGATGACAGATTTGGTGGGCTACCAGGTCTTGCATGGCTGTTAGGAGTTCCATTTTTCAGTGTCTTCTAGTCTTTTTTCATATCCGGGTATTTCCCTGTCCTTAATGATCAAAACAGGGTTGAGTGATTGTGTAGCTGATCTCCTCTAAATTATGTTCTAAGAAATGAATGGCTTTTTCCAAAATTACATTAATTTACTGGAAATAAAAAAAATACAATTCCTACCTTCTTGTAATGACCCCATGTGTTGACATGACTTAACAACAAAACTGTGTATGTGTTCAGGACATGCTGAAGAACACTCCGGCAGGACACCGTGACCGGCTGCCTCTGCAGCTGGCTCTGACCGAGCTGGAGACATTGGCAGAGAAGCTGAATGAGCAGAAGCGTTTGGCTGAGCAGCTCTCTGAGATCCAGCAGCTAGCACGCAGCAACAGCGATCGGGCCCTCAGCAAGGTCAGACACCACAGCACACCCTTTCCTCTGTTAGACACTTCAAAGAATTAGTCAGCAAAACTATTGCATGCCTCAGCATCCCTAGCCTGTTCAGCAGACAGAGGGGAAGAGTGAAATGTTGGCGTTCACAATAAGTTATTTCCACGTTTCCTCTTTCCTTCCAATAAATTTAATACCTGCTCTGTCAGGATGGAGTTATTTTTATTGGGAGCACCTTATAAGCGCTACACATTAGCATACATGAGAGTAAGTGGACTGGGTAAGAACAGTAAATCCATTCATCACTTCAATAAGCCTTTATTATTTTGATGATATTAAACCTTAAACCTTCAGATATAATACTGATCCCTGTTTATTTCTGGCTGGAGAGAAATGCTGTTTCTTGTTAAGTGGCGCAGGAGTTATTTGATTCTTGCTGGGAGCTATCATGACTGATGATCTGTGTCATGCACCGGTGCAGTTGTGGCCTCGCATCTGTCGTAGACTGAGAGTGGTCTACTCGTAAATGGAGCCTTTATGATGCTCTCTATTCACTAGAGGGTGCTCCTGTCTCTCCCAGCAGCTGCACAGTGGAAAGGGGGTGAGGGGGGGGGATCACTCCCAATCCGCCTTCAGATGCTAATGAGCTAAGGGCTAAACAGTTTTTTTGGATTCTCCAAGGTTATAGCAATTCATCCTCCCCGGCTTTGCTCGACTGTGCAGAATAAAAGTGCAGCGTTCAAAGAGACTGCAGGGGGATCACAGTCCCTGCAGATGAAGAAAGGTTGAGTTTTAATGTTGTGCTACCCCGAAGGGTATATTTTAGATGTCGAAGAGAAGCTGCTCTAAGAGTTTCTGTCTTGGGTTCTTATTATATGGTGGTACAGTTTGATTGATTCATTCATTGATTGATTTGTTGCTTGATTCATTGCATTCACAGCAACTAAACTCAGATCTGAAGCAGCTGATTTTGTGTGAAACGCTGATCGAGACTGTGTACGGGGACAAAGGCCAGGTTCTCAAGTCTAAGGAGCGCAAAGTCTTTCTCCTCAATGACATGCTCGTCTGTGCAAACATCAACCTCAAGTAAGTGAAGTTTGCAGATTACTTTAGTTTAGACACTGAACAGCTCTTACCATTCAAAAGTTTGGAATCACTGTTTCCATTCGTGTAAAACCAAGTATGTATAAAATGATTCTTTGAACTTGGAAGTTTCGTAAACTTCGAATTTGTAAAAATGGTCCATTCTAAATGCTGGGACTGGACTGTATGGGAACTGCAAATATAAATAGAAAGTAGAGATTTTGTAACAATTAAAGTTATGGTATTGCTTTAAGGCATTTCCATTATATTTCCATATTCATATGTGACCTTACTCGCTGCAGAAGAAGAGAGCAGAGTGGAGAAGATAGCGGTTTACTGTGTAAACTCACCATTCTTATTGCATATCCTTCTGCACTCTACACAGTTCTATCACAGAGCTTAACTACCATGTCTTACTTATGTGTAAGTGGACCGCAGAAGCCGTGAGACTTGGTTTAGGTTGAATAATAAACCAAATAATAAAGCAAGTATGTCAGATAAATTTTATCAGTGTTTGTGTATTGCTCATGTACTTGTGCTAACTCCTCTCCTCACTACCCCAAAGTCTCTCCCTCCAGGCAAAAGCTTTACAATTTGTAACTCACCTGTTACATACGCTTAACCAGAAACACCACATGGACAAGAGATTTGTTTCTAATCAGCTTCATTGGTTTGAAGACATACACGCTCCTTGTGAAACTGATGTCTTCAATATGTTCCCAAAGACAAGGAAATGTGCTCCAGCTGAGGTGGTGAAGTCATGCGTTGGTGTAAAAGGAAAGGCCATTCAGGAAAGGCCAAGTCCTTTATGAGTAAGGATGGGTTGAAACTCGCCACTTCGCCATAAAATGCGTAATCTAATAGTTTAAGAACAACAAGCGGCTCTCAAGGAATTCACATATTTGTGCACATCATTAATAAAGTTAAAAAACAAACAGATAATGTCTGTGCAGAAAGAAATTAGCTGTACAACTTGTAAGCTATTAAGGCACTTCTAAAACTGAAAGATGGATATGTATTTTGGAGCAACATATGCTGCGTCCTCAACAACATCTTTTTCAAGTATGTCCATGCTGATTTCAGCATAACTGTGCCGAGACTGATTTTGCACATGTTGCCACAGCAAGTCCTCATAATCTTAGAGTTAACAGCATGGGGCATATTATAAAGCACAAAATACAACAACAGTGATGGCCCTGTATGGTTGTGCAGCAGGAGACTTGTAGAAAGAATGAGAAAAATTTAAAACTAGATCAGTCTGTGTCATCAAGATCACTTAAAGTCGCCTCATCAGTTCGTTTAATGTGGTAAAGCATGTAGTAAATGAGCAGGTTCTTCCATCAGTGTTTTTTTTCTTCCCTGATGGCACAAGCTTATTCCAGGACGACAATGTCATGATTCATCTGGCTCTAATTGTGAAAAAGGGCTTCATGGAGCATGAGAAATCATCTTCACACATGGATTGGTCACCACAAAGTCTGGACCTTAACCCCACTGAGAATCTTTTTCTTGGTGTGCTAGAGAAGATTTTACGGCATGGTTTGACTCTACTGTCGTCAGTGCAGTTTGGCTGCATCTCAGCCTGAAATGAATGCAGCTCTGGATAAAAAAAAAAAAAAAAGGGTGTGACATTGCATGAGGTTATCTAAATGCACAGTGAACGTGTGCCATCCTGCGAAAGGAGGTCCAAATGAATATTAGAATGGGTAACTTTAATTCGGGAAAGGCAGTGTATTTTATCTTTTTGAAATTGAAGATTACGTCCAGAGAGAACAGAGATGTAGATGATTCCTTAATTATGGAAAAATCTGTAGAACTTTGATATACAATTAACACTCAGAGGGCTATGTATTTGTAGAGAGTGGTGATTAGAAAGTGGATTAACTCTTGAGGCTGAATTACTAGAAAAATATACTGTATATAAATATATATATATACAAATTATATATTTTTTATTGTTTAATAACTTCTTGCTGATCCCAAAAAAGTCCTAATATTAGATAAAACATCATTAAAAAAAAAACAATAAAATAAAAAAAATATATATATACAGTATATTTTTCTAGTAATTCAGCCTTAAAAGTTAATCCACTTTCTAATCACCACTCTCTACAAATACATAGCCCTCTGAGTGTTAATTGTATATCAAAGTTATACAGATTTTTCCATAACTAAGGAATCATCTACATCTCTGTTCTCTCTGGACGTAATCTTCAATTTCAAAAAAGTCTTAAGTAGATAAAATACACTGCCTTTCCCAAATTAAAGTTACCCATTCTAATATTCATTTGGACCTCCTTTCTCAGGATGGCACACGTTCACTGTGCATTGTTTAGATAACCTCATGCAATGTCACACCCTTTTTTTTATATATATATATCGTCGCTGTCCAATGAAAAACATGTATCTCCATTTTTGGCCATTTTGACTTTTATGTATCATTTGAAAACAGCAGCTCCCGTTTACACTTTGTGAGATTTGCATTATGAATGGACCAACTGAAATGGCCCAAAAGTGCTTGATAAGACGTCTGGTTCCATTGACTTACATTAAAATCAAATAAGGTTTTTGGCCTCTCCTGTAAAGTTGCCATTTTGGAGATACTTGTTCTTCTTTGGACAGCGACGATATATATATATATATATATATTGTAATTCAGTTTTTATTATTTAATCTGCAACTAACCGTGTAAGCTGTTACTGAACAAGATAACCCCAGTTATTAATGATATGATAAGTGATTCCAAGCTTGTGAATGGTAGTGCATGTTTTATCATTTAAAGATTTTCTAGCAATAACATAAGCTAAACACTGAGTCTTGAGGCCTCATCTTTTACGGTTTGCAGCTGCTACATTTACCCTTTTATCTGATGATCTAGATACATTGGAAGTGACATTGATTACGTCATTGATGAGCCAAGGTAACATTTTCAAGTCTGTGAACTCTCTCGATCCTGACAGCGCGGCTTAAACAGTCTTCAAAGACCTCTGATCAGTCTGATTTCACAGCATTTCGTTGCAAAATGGGTGCTGTTCAAACACAGTTCTAATCTTCAGTGCGATGATGCATGACGGAAGATGACGTGAATAGTAATTTCTTCCTATCACAGTGGGGTCTATCTTTCTTCTCCAGGAGCCCAGTTGATCATGAGGACTCATTCTTATCACTGATTTTGTCACAATTATTCTGAGGCTCTCTGATCACGAATTATGTCTTACTGCAGTGTGGGCTTTGTTCTGTCACGGGGTTTAGATCTTTAAACTGTGCCTTTGTCTTCAATCAGGGGCCCTCCGGATATAAGCACTCTGGTCCCTGTGGGACCAAAGTACACGGTGAAGTGGAGTGCACCTCTGCAGCAGGTTCAAGTGGTGGAGGTGGGTCAGGAGAACCCTCAGAACAATGACAGCGTTTATCAACCTAGTGGAAGCAAGCGCCTCGGCTCCGTCAGCTCACAAGGTCAGCACGGTTTTATGGCTTCAGACCCCCTGGAGAAGTAAAGAGCATAGTTAACAATAAGTTCACAAAGGCTTTTGATGAATAGGATGGGGTTAGCTTGCACACAATGGTGAAATATTGATACACCCCGTCCTTACAAATCCTCTACATCTGAATGTTTCACACCATTTTGACTTTTCTTATTGTCTTTGGAGGAGCACTAGTTTAACTCTGCTTGGTTGTAGACTTGCACTAGAGGAAATTAGACACATATTGGGCTACATTAGACATAACTGAATGAACAAACAGACTTCAGGGCTGCTTTTTCACACACAGTAGCTCAGCAGATTGGAGTTTTCCCACATGCCAGAATGTCTGTTAGCACTCAGTACCTCTGTGGCTACACAAATGGCTTTTTTTTTTAAAGACTGTCTGTTAGAAGTCAGAACCTTCACACTAGTGCACACGGTTCTTTTTTCTATTATTTACCAGAGAAACTGAGAAATACACTCTGAGGAGTCTCTGTAGGGCTCAGAACAAATCCCTGTACTTGTTCTCCCACATGCACCATCTCAGGGGGGAGCGCTGGCCTAATTCTCAGATAAGATGTACTGACGCCCTTTTTTTATATTTTGGTTTGACTCGAGATGTTGCTGTGGGGATCTGGCTCTTTCATGTTGTTTGTACACTTATTGAACACTGATAATGCATTTCCAGCGGCTATTCCAAAGTTTGAACTATACTGAACTATGAATATTTTTATGTCCTAGATAATTATTCTCTATATAATGTAGTTTAAAGGTTCCAGAAGTCCAGAAGTATGTGATAGATTGGAATCTGGAAGAGCACGAATGAAGGCACTTGAAAAGATCGTCAGAAGTGTCGTTGAAAACAAAAATCGGAATTCTTTAGGATGTAGCTTTTTTGGTGGTTCAGTAGGGATATGAAAGCTGGAAAATGAAAAAAGCAGGACCGGACTGTAAATATTGCTGCTTTTGAAGAGTGTCTTTGGATGGTAAAGAAAGCAAATCAAACCTCACCTCTCAGTTTAAGGCCAGATAACCAAATTGAAGCTGCCTTATTCTGCATGTATTGTGAAGAACTTTGAAGAAGTAATTTATTTGAAAAGACAGTTTTGTTTCTGATAGAAAACAGGGTGAAAACAACCAGCAAGAGGATCATAAGAACAATAACTGTACATATGTCTTATAATAATAATAATAATAATGATAATTAATAATAATATATAATGTAACTATCTAGCCTAAAATATGTCACCATATTGCTATACTGCTGCTGTTGGAACAAAATCTTATATCTTCAAATTAATAACTTTACAGAAGAAGGAAAAAACATTTTGAACTTTTGATGACATTTTGAAGTCAGTGCAAGTCACTTTTTCCAGACGGATCAAATAATTTCTGTTCTGAAAGTGAAATGTACACAAAATGTAAATATTAACAGGCATTTTTAAATGTCTAAAACTAAAAAAAAGAAAAAAAAGGAGACAGTACCAAATGTGCATGGGTTTGCTAATGCTTGCGTTAGCGCACACCCTTGCGCTATGTGTTTACATTGGAGTGATAGAGTCTGATGGTTACACTACTATCTAGTGTCCGGAGGTGTAAACACTGTACATGAATAACCATGCTTGTTATGAATGTTTGCATGTGAAGTCAATGCTGTATTAAAAAACATAGCATTGTGATACTATATCAGTTTAGAACTTAGCTATGTAAATGAGCTCTGTTCTGATTGGGTGTACCTCATCCAAAAGCAGTCCAGGCTGAAACCCTCCTTATAACTTCTGTGAGAATGGGTGGAACTGAACTACTGTAGGCTGAAAAGGGGAATGTAAATATGCTGGGTTTTTAGTGACATCACAGAAACTATGAATTTAATCAGCAGCATAGTATCATATATAAGCTGTATGGACTGGAGATTGGATAGTACCTTTTGAAAATCAATGTAGTCAGTAATGTTTATATATCACATCAAAGCCTATTCTAAAATGTGAGGACAATACAGCTTTCCAAAATATAAACACGTACCGTAATGATCTGTTTACTCAAGATTTTTCATTTCAGATTTGATCCCTGCTTATGAAATATGGCATTTTGTTTTTAAGAACTTTGTTATTGATGCTCTCCCAAGCCTTTTAGAAACACTGCAGCCCTTTTTATTGTTCTGGACACATCTGGCGTTCCTAGCGTTTTTTCACAGCTTCCCAGCTCCTTACAAATGACTTGAAAGCTGTGAGGATGCACAGGAATAATATATTAGATATCATTTTTTAATGTGAATCTGCAATCTAATATTTTGATTAATTTTGTCTTTTAAATTGCATTTTTACATTCTGCATGTGTAGAACAGGTTATTGATGAGGTAATTCAACACCTTCACTTACCAGAACTCTGATATGATGGGAATGCAGAATGAGATAATTAGGGCCTTTTTTTCCAGGCAAGCTGTTTCTGGGGCCGCCAAGGCTGTATCACGAGCTGCAGGAACTGCAGCATGACCTTTCAGTAGTGGAGGAGGTCACGCTGCTAGTGGGCACTCTGCAGGGAGCCTATCAGGTACAACCCGGTATCCATGACCAGCTACACTAGTGTTGAATTATGATTAGCAATATACCTGATAATGTGTGTTAGATTCACTAATCTGCAAATGGCAAGTCAGTGTTCTCATAGATGATTTTGCTGTGCATTAAAGAAATGTAAAAGTTGTCCAATATGCATCCTTTTCCTTCTCCTTCTCTTTGTGTGCTATATTGCTAAGTGTCCTAAGTTTATGTGCAATTGTATTAATCACATTTTAATCAAAGCCAGCAGTCTTAAAAGGGCCAAAATGAAAAATATGACCATCACTACATCAGTCCTAAACATACCCTCAGGAGACACTTGCATAGTTGCATAGCAAACCCTATCTAATGATCTGGGCTTGACTGGTTCACTGGCTGGTTAATGCAGGATGAAGCCAAAATGCTAATGTCACTGCTGGGAGGTCAAACACAATGTCTGTATTCATTAACCTCTTATGTCAGTGGATTTCTTTATCACCACGGGTGGATGGGAATTCCTTATGGTTGTATGATTTATTTGCTTAATGAATCCTGGCTACTATTGTCACCAAAGACTGATGAACAAAAATATAAATATGATTTAGAAAATAGAAACCCATGTCAAACCAGTCAGGCTGAAGGATACAATTCTGCTATATGGAATATTATTTAACATGGCCAATAATGTATTAAATGCTAATTTTAGGTTGGCCCAATGCCTCTACCAGTAGCTATATGGCTATATATTTATTTTCTACTTAAATTTGTTCCACATAGCAGACATTTCAACCCCTTGTTTACATTCCTGCCACAAGTCCATGATGATGTCCGTGTTCCGCCTGTAAATAGAGCATAGTAGGCTTTAATAGCTTAAAATAAAGCCAATACCACCAAAATAGGTCTTTATTGGCTCTAATATTGACATTTTAGTTCAGATTAGGCCATCTCTAATAATAATCCCTCACTCTTACACCCCTCCTCTTGCTGTACAGTCGAGCATCAGTAAGTGCAGTGCTAAGTGATATGTTAACGGGCAGTCAGTCTCTCTGACAGCTGTCTTTGCCTGTGTGTGTGTGCGTGCAGAATCTTAACACCACGGTGGGGCAGGACTGGTGCCTGGCTCTGCAGAGGCTCATCCGCATCAAAGAGGACGAGATCCAGTGTGCCAACAAGTGCCGTCTGCGGCTGATGGTGCCTGGCAAGCCTGACAAGTGAGTGGTGTAGTGGGCGCAGGCTAGACAAAATGGGCAAATTGCCTGTAATGTGCACAGATGCAACACGACTGCCGAAGGAAGCACGCTCATCCCGTTAAACGACTTAAAGTGATTTCACATGATTGAAATGATTCAAACCAGAGGGCTTCAGCTTGATGGATATGTTCAGGACCAGCGGTTGCAGCTGCTCTTGCCCGCTCCCACGGCCAAATGGACTGGGCTGAGCTTGGCTTTAGTAACGGGACTTTGGTGGGAACAGATTTTAGAACAGCTGGGCATTACCTCTAAAGTGCCATCACAGAGTTTGGATTAAGTGACGTTGTGGTATTTCTGTGCTACACACTTAGAACAAATGGGAACAAATGTGTTCATTTTGGCATTCTGGGATTTATTCTCTTTGATTATTATGATTTTCGATAATTATCCTTTCTTTTTTTGGCCAAAGTAAAATCCCCAGGCCATTTATGAAAGTAAAATTCCAGAAAATGATTTTTTGTTTATATTCCAGGACTATAAATGAATATTGAACCATATTTAAATGGATTTTAATCAAATTGATAGAAATTTGTTGACGTATTAACTCTAAACAACTATAATCAGGTTGAGTTTTACATGGGTCAGAGATGTATCCCTCTGTTAAATGAATTATGAACCATTTAGTCTTTTTTTATTAATTAATGTGTTTGTATTTGTGTCTTTTGTCCCGTTATTGCTCTACAGGTCTGGGCGTCCAGTCAGTTTCACCGTGGTTTTTAACACCCCTAGCCCAGTCAGTAAAATCTCATGGGTCAATCGCTTGCATCTGGCAAAGATTGCTCAAAGTAAGTCTCTTTTTATTTTTGAACTCGCAGCCTTTTAGCTTTTTTAAGCTCAGATTCTGGTCGATGTGTGATCCTTCTAGCTAAGCCCTTTGCTGTATGTGTAGGGGAGGAGAACTTGCCTGGCTGGGTTTGTGCAGAGGATGATGAGAAGACTAAGCCTCCATTCTGGTGCCCGTTACTGGCCTGCCGTGTGCCTGTGTTCTCCCCAAAAGCACAAGATCAGAAGGTGAGACACAGCATGGAGCTCTTAGTCTTCTATTACTTATTTCCCAGTGGCACAGCTGACATGTTGCTATCCTTTGTGGAAGTGGGGCACAATGTTCTCTTCAGCTGGATATTTAATTTTGACTTTTGGGTGATACTGTTGATGTGGTATTTAGCTAATTGCGGAGCTTTTGCTTTTGGTAATTTTTTTAGTTGAGTTGATTTCTAACAGTTTGGCACTTAGAAGCTTGTTATTATTATAATCATGTTTATAGTGTTTTCTACTCCTGTTGGCTTTCAGTTTGGTTTTGCTGTCCTAACAAAGTCCTGTAACTTCCAACATGTGCCAAACGTTTTTGTCAGCCATTTCACTTGGTACTTTACCAAATACGGTCCCTATTGTGTTTAAGATGTGAAAATGTTGGCTCCTCTAAATGTCAGTTTTGGCTATATCTACAATTACCGCTGATGTCCAGGATCTGCCAGTGAGTCCAATCTATAAATACCCATCTAAGAATAACTCTGCTAGAATGTAATACTTCTGGGATTGTTAGGGTACCTGCTCACGCGTGTATTTGGTTCATTATGTAATCTACCTTAGAACATAGACGTTCTCAAAACAGATATAAACCTGTAAGAGCCTATTATTAGGCCTCTTGTTATTATTCTATCCTTACAAGTCATACGGGTAATAAGACTATATCATCTCTATCTCTAACTCAATGTCCAGCAACCTCAAAACACGCCTCATTTCCTTTAAGATCTTCCATAGATTTTATTTGACTCCCACTCGGCTGGGTTTGAAGGATACGTCCCGCTGTTGTCGCTGTCAGGCAGAGGAAGAACTTTAATCTCTGTCTAGTCCTGGCCAAGGATTGAGTGCTTGATCATATTTTAGAAATAGTGGATGAGCAGTTTGACGTTTGCCCTAGTCTATATATTCTTGGAGATCCTCGCTCTTTGAGGCTTATAAATAAAGCTGATTATCTCTGTGTTCAGACTGCTATTATGTTGGGTCGGCAAATCATAAGAAGTCTGCAGGAGTCACAGAACTCAGGAGCCGCTTTCAGAGTTGGGCAAGGTGTCTGCCTATGAGAAACACTCTAAGATTATTCAATAAGCTTGACCAGTACTATAGTTAATGAGGCGAGTTTGTTGATTACTGCAAAATGGAGTACACAATTAAAAAGTTTCCTTAACTATCTGTATGTGTAGGGAGCGAAGATAAATGGGCATGGTATCACATTCACTGAGATTGGGCTTCAAGAATTATATGCATTAAAATTCAAAGATAATTGACAGCATAAGTTTGTGAATTAGGATTTTTTTAAATTTGTTTTTGTTTTTATGTATAAAGTGTTACTTGTTAAGCGTTGCTCAAAGCTGGCCCATTAGATCGTATCAACTATCCTATCCTTTCCCCTCACCCAGTAAGCAATAAACATATTTCCATACTATATGCCGTCGTATACAGTGCTAATGGCATTTTTAGCCATTTTTTGTGCACAATTTCAATATTTTTCAACTGTCATTGCACGTTAAAAATAAAAAAATAAAATATAAATAATTTCCATATTTTACGTTTAATTTTTTCCTCTAATATCTCAAATTCAGCAAATGATTATGTGATTGTGCAATGTATTAGAAATTGCGAGTTGAAAAGTAAGTCTTCTGCGTAAAAGTGAAAGTTAAAATAAGTAAACATCCTCAACAAAGCACGTGTTACCGCCCAAACTTTTCCAAATGACTACATAATTTATTAAATTAGTATTGCTTTTTTATTAGTACAGTATATTAAATTATTTTATGCTGAAAGTGCAGTGTAATGTTACAGTGTAATATTTATTTGGATATCATGTTCTTTTTGGCTCTTTGGTCCTCTAAGACAAAATTGTGTGGGCAGTTGTGCTATAGATTAAGCTAAAAATAAAACATTGCTGTTTCACATGATGCAAACGTTCAACAGCAGACATGCGTGAGCAACTGCTCTTCCAGTGAGGAGTCCCCTCATTTCAGTACTCATCTCTGGGAAACATTGTGACTTTAGCTGACTTTAGCTTGTAGGAAAACATTTGGGTGTGAAGTTAGGGAGCTGATTGTAGCCATTTCTTTTTACCCGTGAGTAGATAGGTACTGTGATGTAGACAGTGATAAATAGCTGTTTAACTTTTTCCTTCATAAATGACTGTTTTGTTCTGAGAGCCACTGAATGTAATATCTTCTTTAATAGGTTAGGCAGCTACTTATACTGTCATTTATAGCCAGGGAAATCATAGAGCATCATAAACTGGTGCCGGAGTAACAGCCCTATAAGTCTTGCATCCCCTGAGCAGTTGAACTGTTCTGCCTTGCATTGGGCCGTATTAGTGGTCAGGGCGTTGCATTGACATCCTTGATTTGTGTCACACAAAGTAATATAACAGACAAAGCCAGACGTAGGTGTAGGTGGAAATAACTAGCAGGAAGAAACTGGCTGCATTGAAAGTGCTATGCACTACGTTGGTGATTTGCAAAATTGCCAAGATTATGACTATACGTGTAATGCTATGGGAAAGGAAACTAAGTCATTATGGATACACATTGAAGCTGAATTGGTATGCCCTGGCAGTGCTTTGTGTGCAGCAGCCTGTGATTTGCAGCTTATTTCACCTTGGCCAAACTCCCTCAAGTCTTGATCTGCAAGCCTGGCAGCTCAGCATGGAGAATTAGGCAGCGCTACAAGCACTGAGATTAAATAGACTATGAACAATGGAGAGGAAACTACTGGCAGAGGGGACAATCAAAGTCCACGAAGGAACGGGAACGAATGATACGCTTCACTGTGGGGACTTGTAGACACAGGCCGCGTGTGAAGAGAATAACTTGTGGCATATGTAGTCCTTGCTTGATAGAATGGATCAAGAAGGATTGAACTTGATGAATTCATTTGGAGTTGCTTCATCCCTCGGAGCACAACTTCACCATGTTCTAGGCTGCTGAAAGTCTTCCTCTCTTGTTGATTCACTGGAGCTAGGAGTAAATAAGTGCCCGTATTGAGTCAGGCAGGGAGCTGTTTATTCAAGGTGAGGTGCAGATTGTGGTAGGAGAACATGTAAACATGTGAACGTGGCTATCCGCTGACTCTTTGCTTTCATGACATAGCTCTTCTCCCACTTATATGGAAAGCAAACAGCATGAAAGGCAGAGATGGAATCGGAAGCTGAGAACGAGAGAGCAAGGGAATGAGAGAGAGAAAGAGAGAGAGAGAGAGAGAGAGAGAGAGAGAAATAGGATGTTGACAGGTAATTTAGCATTCTCTTGAGTTCTCTCAAGCTAGTTTCCCATATAAAGAACTGTTTTTGTACAAAACAATAATTCGAATTGTGCAAGATTACAAAGGAACTGAGAGGTAAAAACTCATTCACACCTCCAAGCAGGGCAGCAGCACCATTTCATCCCATACAGATGGATTGTGAGATTGTCTGACATAAAGCCTTAGTATAAATAATTCCAACAGGCTAATTCATGCACATATTAATCACCCTGCCTCATGTTTTCGTAGAGAGAAAAATAGGAATAACAGCCTTGGCCCCGATAGATGAAAAAGGGCTTCATCCCTGCTGAGCGAGTCCAAGAGGGGAGCAGAACTCGACCCGTATGTGCGAATTTGCTGTGTACACATGCATCAAAGCCGTTTGCCTAGAATAGCTAGCATGGAAGCTAGCAATGTACCCAGAGCTGATTTGGTCTTGGCCACGGATCCTCCGCCCACATGCAGATAGAGGCAATTGTGCACTGTACACTAATGCTACACAGTTTACTATGTACTAATCTCAATATGTGTTCGGCAGGCTAGTGCACACAGTATTAGCAGACTGCATCGTTTCTTACTAACAGGAAGTGATGAAGCTCACGTCATACGCAGCTGGTCTCTGAAGGCTTTCCCGATTGCATGATGGGACAGTTGTGTCCATCATTACTAAACTAATCAACTGTGCATTGTGGATTTTTGAGTATACTCAACTTTGACATTCGGAACTGTACTATATACTACATACTCAGAAACTATTAGAAGAGCCCAATAGGGATACACCTGGAGAATCTGACATTTGCAATGTGTTAAACGGGCCACACTGTCAGAATTCTGCCAGTTGCATTCTGATTGGCCATCCGCACTTCTACATACATGCACTTGTGTGTGGTCCGGCGTGAACCAAAAATGTAAAAAAAGTTCCATCCAGCCAATCCTATTCTCCTGTTTCCAGAGGGGCTGTTTATGTCATAAATGTTATAAAATTGGCTCCTTTGATACGCCATGCCACAAAGCATTCTTGTGCCTGGTTCTTTTGCCAGCAAAAACCTCTAGTTATAAAAAGAAATCTAATAACTTCCATACTTTCCATGAGGTGCTGGTCAGGTGATTAGCTGAGTTGAGCAGTTCATGCATACTGACCTCATTATTGTTCACTGGGGACCCCTCAGAAAGTCCTGTAATTCTAGTTCTAAGCATCCAAAAATGCATTAGCCGTGATAAACATTTTGTGCTGGAAATGAATGCATTATTTTATAGGCTATTAAAAAATGTGTAAGCATAACACATTTTGCACAGATGCTCCATATTAACCTCTTCATTTCGGACTCACACAGGAGTGCCCTCTACTGTTTCACAAGTCAGAAGTGGCACTTCTTCTTGGTATAAATTCTCTGGCCAAGTTACGTCCTGTTTCACCCATTATATCAAGAACATGACTGCAGAAGCCACCCGGTGCTGGCTGGAGACTAAACGAAAAGTTAAAATAACCACTTGTCTGTGACCTTCCTTTAAGTTTGGAAAGCAGAAGGATGCATTTCCCTGAAAAAGCGATGAAGTATATTTCCTTTTTTCAGGTTTTTTCAGGAAGAGGCTAGGTTCATTGCGTGAAATTGGTTTGTACTCACTGTGGTTTGACCTTAAATGTGCTCAAAAATATAACAGCAATCTTAAAACCTTCAGTGCTGCTCTTTGTTCAGGAAATGATCTATCTATCTATAAAACGTTTAAGCGGTTGTGATTATGCTGAAATGCTTCATATTACCAATTTATTTTGGACGTGCTCAGGAGCTCCCTCTAGTGTTTCACAAACCTGGAGTTGCAAATCTCCTCGCAAGAAATGGAAGCATCATCTTGTTCTTTCCTAAGGCCAAACACAAGGCTTTAAAAGCCCAACAAATCTCATTAGTGACTGAAAGGCTTGCCTGGCTATGCAGAGTGTTATCGCTGACTACACAAGTGTTGAACTGTCTTACAAGGTTTGCCGTTGTTGACTGTATTTAATGTGTTTACTCTGTATGACTGACATGTTGCTGTTGGTAATGGAGATTAGTGCAGTTTTGGCAGGCAGGGGGTTTAGCTACTTAACATGTGGGCCATTGATGATTAGGGGTGCTATAAGAACTGGGCCATTGGGTGTGAACTACAGGTGGGAAGCAATTTGTGGTTTAATAATTTTGTGTTTAATTAGGAGCCAAGCTAGTCTGCTATTGATTTCCTTTCATTTCAGTTTGCTTGTGTCTTCATATGCATCAATGAGTGTGATGATGGCATATTGAGTAAAGTGCATATTCAGGTTAATTTCTCTCAGAAAATGCAGCGCTCAGATTTTAAACTCTTTTCAACTTTGCACATTTTGCATTTTTATATTTATACTGTACATAGAAGTACACAAATTAAGTATGGACATCATTTAATAACCAACCCTGAGCATGAAGGTACTTCGTCATTATTCACATGCTACTTAATTTAATGAATTTATAAAAATAGTTGCGGAAATGTCAACAGAACAACATTCGTTTATTCTCAGTCATAACATCCATTAAGTAGAAGTGATTCATTTTTAGTGTCAGAAAGAAACAGAGAACATAACACATCATTAACAACTACATATAATGTATTTCAAAAGATTTATTCTGTCCATTCTTTTTTTTTTAATAGCCTCTATTATTTTGAGGAGTCTACCTTTCTATTTTTTTACTATACATCTGGATGGATAGTTTTCCACACCTCCAAAGTTTCAGGTCTGAGAAGTTGGTTGCATTTTCTACTTCTCATAATCCAAGTAATCCCAAATGTTGAGGTCTGGACACTGGTCAGTCCATCATTCTGAGAACACCAGCATCTTACAATGCGTTTGCTTTTTGCTCGTTTACGGTTTCATGCCAGCTACACATTATTTTAAACACATAGTGTTAAGATGTCTCCTCACAGTAGACGGATGGACAGAGCACCTGAGGATTTGTTCAGATGTGAAGCAAGAGTGGTGCTTGACTTTCTCCTCCGTGTCAGAGACGAAAGCTTTAAGCAGTGTTTATCTGATGCTGTTATATAAGGTCCACTTTCTATACAGTTGTTAGGAGTGACATTTTCTGCAAGTGGATTGTGTTCTACCTAATAATGTATACTTGCTGCCTGTTTATACATTTGTCATATGACCGGGTCATTTGAAAAACATGTATACAGTTAAAATGTTGTAGTGATGGCGATGTTCAGACGCTGTATGTGTTATATACTGACATTTCTGATATGCAGAGTACAGCCTTTTTGCTTTGCTGCTCTTTTATCGCAGACCAACCTTAGACTCAGAGTAATATCAAGGTCTCCTCTTTCTCCATAGCTACAGATGGCCCTTCACAACCCAGTCCATTGTTCACTGCTGGGTTTCTCTGCAGCCAGTACTTCTTTGCCTCAAGGCTATCTCTGGGTGAGCACATCTCCCTCACACTATCAGGTCTTCTTTTCCACACATGTGCATACCTGCATACAGCATCTACCACATCGAAAAACTGGGGACCAGAATAATAATAAAAAAAAAAAACTCAATCCGCTTTGAAATCCTCGCTTTCCCATGTGCATAATGATGTAGGAGAGTGCTTATTTTCATGAAGCCAGTCTTTTCCTCAGCTCCAGCATGGGGCACCTCTGTTTTTAAGACGTTTTCCCCAAGAACCTGCAGAGAGCCATGGCTGTGAGACCATAAAAATCTGCACCTTAAATGGCTTGATCGACATTCATAATTATGGGCTAAGTAAGACTAAAAGGTTTCTGAAAAGGCATCAGAAAAACCTCAGATTTCCACATCAAGCATACACTTCAAAGAGCATCCCATAAATGATTCATTCTTGTGCTGCAGTTTCTCTTATGCATCCTCCTCTTCTCTAGATCCATTGGTTGTTGGCAGTAAGTGAAAGTTGTGGATGTCACCCTTTTTATGTTTGTCTCTCTCTCTCTTTCTCTCTCTCTCTCTCTCTCTCTCACACACACACACACACACACACACACACACACACACACACACACATATATTCACACTTTTCACAGGTGGCCAGTGGAGGAGATGACACTCATGGACAGGTGGAGATTTTCTCACTAAACAGATCCACTCCACGCTCAGTGAAGAACTTCCCTCTGGGCTCTCCAGTGCTAAGCCTCGAGTATGTGACGGAACCCAGCACTGCTGAAGAAGATGAGGGTCAGGCTGCTGAAGGACCTGCCAGGATTGGAAACACCATCTGTGTGGGGTTACAAGATGGCAGGTGAGTCCACATTAGTCTTATAATTCTGTTTAATTGAGTTTCTGTGTCCTCATTGTAAAGGGTCCTGCATTTGTGTTTTTAACATTTGGGTGGGCTTGTGTACCAGAAACAGACATTCTTCATTTACACCTGACCAATTTACGACCTCATTGTGTCCGCTCCAGGTTGTTTTTGCTTGTTTGTCTTCAAGACTGATGTGTGAATCGTACTTTTTGATGTTTATATATTATAAAAAAAAGCTTTTATTGCAAATATGTATAGGCAAATTAGTTTTCCACATATTTGGAAATATCTCTAATACAAAGTTGTATCTTTCTGAGTCATTGTTGAGTTGGAAAAATGTACCTAAGTGTATATGTATCTAATTACAGTATCCTAGTCTATGGCAGTGTGGACACTGCTGCCCAGTGCCTCCTGACTTTCCGTAATCCTGAGGGTTGTCCTGTTCTGTGCCTAAGACAATCTGCAAACTTTCTCTTTGCTGGAATGACTAATGGAAAAGTTGTGGTTTATAGCAGAAAGAGTGGAGGTAAGATCACTTTCTATCTGAGATCCATCTTCAAATTCGAAATGTTCTGAGATACCAAATGTCATTTTAATTTCCTATCAATGAATAATGAATGAAGAGTCAATATAACAGGCTGAAGCTACTCTCCCAGCATCCAGTACTGCATGTCCAATTCAGTGCAGTACAAATCTCCTTGAGTAGTCTAGTGTTTGGACAAGTTTTATCTACCGATTATTCAAACCCGACAGTGTGCCAAGTTTGCAGACACATCCTATCGGTGAAATGATTTATTTGCCTTTAATTATCTTATGAATTAAATTTGTATGTGTACAATGCTTGGGTGCAATTCATCATTTTATACACATAGTGGGCAGTATACAGTGTAAAAAGAGGTATGTAAATACCAAGCTGTGCTTTAAAGCCCCAAAGAACCTAAATATGTTTTCATTTTGATATTAATTTTGCTTGCCTGAGAAGAAAAACAATCCTTTGATGAGATAAGCTAGTCATTCACTATAATGAGGTAGCCAGCTGACTTCATTTTATCATCACATAATATGCTGAGCTTTGACTAGACCAGCAACCTCAGATCATGATACTGCCCCCAGGGGCTTGTACAGTGGGCTCTTTATACTTATGCGCTGTCCTTCTTACCCTGATGCATCCATCGATCCAACCTTGCTAAATCCGGACTCGTCAGACCACATGCTCTTTTTTCCCCGGAGTCCAGTCTTGACCTGAAGTCGAGGAGCCTCACTAACAAGTGTTTTTCATATAGCAACACAGCTGTTTAGTCTCAATCCTGTAGGTTCTTGTCACATTGGGTGTGCGCAAATACTCTTACATTCTCTATTAAACATTGGCTTCCTGTTCCTGGCTTGTTTTGAAAAATTCCTCTTTAGGAAATGAAAGGCTAGTGCATCTGTTAGGGATACAAACGTTGTTGCAAGCTGAATCAGATTAATCAGTGCATTAATTATTCATTCAAAATTCATTCTTTTTTGTCCAAGCAGTGAATGTCCTGTGAATAACTTATCAGTTCCCTTTCATTGTAAACTTGAGAGTCTGAATCTTGGGTTACGGTTAGGGCAGCAGTCCCCTCACCAATAACAAAGCCGATTTGGATCGCCCTGCTCTAACAGCTTTAAAGATGCGTAGCAGTTAAATAGGTGAAATACGACACCAGCAACATCTCCACTTTTTTGGATCCACCTTTTTACACCCATCCATCAATACAAAGCACAGCTATAGATTGAGTGGGCTTGTTTTTTAGTGGATTACATTAAAAGTATGTTTTTTATTTTCCTATACGTTATCATTTTGGGGATACAGTGTTTTGTACTGACAGCAGCAAATGGAAAGTTTTAATAAGTGGTCAACTTAGGTCTTCATTACTCTTTTATCACATTTACAGATTTGTCCAGAAGAATGTTACTACTTCTAAGTCCAACTCAAGTTTGCTAAGATTTTTGCCAGCACATGTGTTATTTCCCCCAGAGTACTAGAATCTGCCAGGCCAGGTCATTGGACAGATACTGCCAAATAGATATCTTAGCCAAACAGATGGAGAGATGGAGAGAATGATCTGGTGTAGAAGAGGGTCTTCTAAAATGACTGACAGGATGTCAGAGTTGACACCAACAATTTTTTAATTTCACAATGCAGTCTTCCAAATAGGGTTTCTCGGGGGTATAATGCACCTGTGCTAATGGTATTACCGAAACAAATATTCTTATTTACCTGGGTATTTGTACTAGTAATGAAATAAATAACATGACTCATATACCTTTAACAAAACTATGTTTTCCTGCAGTTTATCAGTGTTAAAAGTTAAAACCAAACAGAAGCAGAAAGAACAGAAAGACGGGTAGCAATCAAACCAAAATCTAACCATGAAAGGATAACTGAGCTATCAAACATGCTCCGCTGCTGAGTGTTTGTTTAGGTAATTCTCCATTAATTCATCCATTCATATAACCAGCCACACCAGCATTCCCAGCCGCACCAGCATTCCCCATATAATATGGATAATGTCACAGCCAGAACACCAACTTTCACTCACTTTCCCCCACATTGCTTGTAATATTGTGCTTAGTTCAGCATCACAGGTGGAGCAGGATGAGAGTATTAGACTGAGGGATGTCAATCACGCATGCTGATCAGAATATTAGGCCATGCCCAAACATTTGGCCATCAAACTACTAAAGTCCCAATGATACCAACATTTGTATGATATTAAGTTTTCTATATTATATTAAACACTATCTTTATTCAAACGTTGCTGGATGTTTAATGTAACTCTCAGCTACAGTGTCACACAACATTTGAATCATATTCCACTGTGTTCCCTGGGATCTCAGCAGCTGGATGTAGCGAATGACTCCTTAGGCTTTTGTAACCAAGCTCATTCATGATGTACTTCATTAAAACACCAGAACTATTCGTAGGGGAGAAACACGAGAAAATGAGTTTCTGTGTTTATTATTTATTACTGCTATTCTGCAGTCTGTGGTCTGAGATGTTTGGCCTTTCATATGGAAAAACTTCTGCCATGTTTCTCATGCCTTTGTTGTATTTTCAGAGGCGTTGTGGGATCCGGACTCCAGCAGACTGGTGGTGGTTGGATATGCGCCTGTGCTGAAACTCCTCAAGATAGATGAGTGCGTGTGGGCTAGTTGTGCAAACCAAGTGGCTGTCATAGAGGGTGAAAATCTAACCACGCAGGTAAACACTAGGAACCATATGCAACACTTTACCCTCATTCATGTAGAAAAGAGAGAAAAGTCAGTTCTTTTTTTAACATAAATCTACTTGTAGACAGCAAAAGCTGCTAAATGTGACTTGTGTGTATATTCTTTCCTCTCTCGGATGAAAACATTGCACAAGGATCTTTATCTGTTCCATAACTTCTGTCACCACGGCTGCTTCTAAAGACCTTTTGTTGACAGGTGTAAACAACGCCAATGAGGCGAGGCAAGTCGACTGCCTCTGTCGATCAAAGAGCCTGAGCTTTCCTCTGCAGTCAAGCTAGCTTGGGTACAGGGTTGAATCACATCTTTATAAGTGCAGGTTATAGTTTTTTGTGTGTTATTTCGACATATAGCCTTCTTCCCTTGTGAGCTCCATTATGACAGAACATCCTAAGCAGCACATAAAAGGTATCCTCCCTGTAGAAGCCCAACAGCATGTTCGCGTGCGAGCCTTTGATCACTTCTGACAGCTGAGCCAACCTCTCCATTTTGCCGCAAGGAGCACACCCCCTCCCTCCACCCTGACGCTTAATAGCAGGAATAAATTTGGCTCCAGCACTTGGAAATTGAACTGGAGATGAGAACCTCTTTGGATGTATGTATATGTAGACATGCAAAGTTGTGTACAAATCTAGTCCACATGTTTGCGGTGGAACCCAGACAGGTGATTTGCATAGCTTAAAGATTTTGCATCAGAAGCGATTCCTTTCTATTTTCTTCAACAACGCTAAGTCGGCCTGTACGATGTAATGGTCTGCTGTTGTTTTCTCGTGCTGTTGTTTTCTCTCTGCCTCCCTCAATGCTATTGTGTGCTATGTTTTTGTCCCCCTTTTCTTTCATGGGATTTCTCTTTTGTTTCTCCCCTTCTCCTCCAAACCTGTGTTACTTGTGTTCTCAGAGCTTTGAAGCTCACCCAGACCCGATGGTGAGCGTGACGCACATGGTGCGTGCTGGGGGAGGGGTGTGGATGGCATTCTCAGAGGGCTCCTCTCTTCGCCTCTTCCACACCGAGACTTTGGAGCACTTGCAAGAGATCAACATCTCCACACGCTCTGCTTACCTGAGTCCAGGCAAGTCTAGGACATTCACACTGTGCTATATATAACACCTCACAGTTCTTTCAATCACTCAGAAAAGAGGAAAATCCCAAAATTTGGATTTAGAAATGTACAAAACTCCCTCTCTTTTATCATTCCATAATTAAAACGCTAAATGTAGAATAGGATAATCACAAAGCCTCTTAAAACTAATCACAAGTAAAGCTAGCGTTAGTAGAAGACAGTGACATTGGTTAATTTTCTTTTCCATAGGTCAGAAGACTGTGTGTGTCACCAGCCTGCTGATCTGCCAGGGCCTATTGTGGATAGGCACTGCCCAGGGCATCATTGTCACCCTGCCAGTGCCCAAGCTGGAGGGCATCCCTAAAATAACAGGTGAACCAGCCATAGGCACAACTGACATTTAATCTGAGGCTGCTGGATCTTTGTGGAAACCTGTCACAGATTGTTCTCCTTGTCTTCACAGGTAAAGTTATGACCTCATTGAATGCACACAATGGCCCAGTGGACTTCCTGGTGGCCACCTGCAGCACTTTGTCCCCAGACTTGCTGAAGAGGGACTCTTTGGTGGATGGGATGGACTCAGGCAGTGGGGGAGAGGACAGAGAGAGGAGCCACTCATCCCAGGAGTCCTTAAAAGAGCAGCAGCAGCAGGAAGAGGGCTCTCCACAGAGGGATGTAAAACCCAAAGGAGTTTTGCTACAATACCGTCTGCGCTCCACCTCTCAGCTTCCTGGGAAACTCCTAACTGCTCGACCTGAGGAAGCCTCCAATTCCTCCCAAGAGTCTCTGGAGCACACGTTGGAGGACGGCTCCATCTACGAACTGAGCGACGACCCTGAGGTTTGGGTCAGAGGCCCAGGGCCATCCACCAAAGAAGGAACACGCAGAGAGAGGGTGATGTCAGCCGCTGTTATTTCAGGAGGACGAGGGTTTCGTAGACTCGCGGCTGGCTCCGCCTCCTCTGTCACCAATGAAAATACACTCATGGTCTGGCAGCTTCCACTAACGGTCTAAAACAGTGACGAGTAACAGACTTAGAGATGCTGCCTTGTTGTCTGTAAGACAGAAGATTGAAGAAACACTGAAGGACAGATGGACTGTATGCTCCTGTTTGTTCATCTTAAGCTGTGTTCCAAAATTCGTCCAGCCACTTGTATAGGGATAGCAGAACATCTCTACCGCCTTGTCTATAAGCAGAGCAGAATGTACTCTATCCTGGTTTATTCCATAGCACAGGCTTGACAGATAAATAATTTCAGTTTACAGATAAAAAAAAAACTAAAACACTCAACGTTTCAAAATGTCAAAAAAGATTGAATTAGATTATGTGCCCGAGCTGCATGAAGTTGTTCTTCTAGATGGAGTGCAGAATGTCATCGTCGTGAATCTATTCAAAAGGGTCGTGACCCATCTAGTCTCTTGCATAATGTAAAAAGGGTATTTAATGTAACACCACTGTGGATGTATACCGTAGCAGTACAAAGAAATTTTTCAGTCATTCTTTTCCAGTTGTCTTTTTATTTTGCGTGGATCCAGAATGTGAAAGAGCTATTCTTACGAGAGAAAAAAGGATTTCATTTTGACATAGGTACTTGTTATTGATGGTACTTATTTTACACTGTGTCACTTTGTTAAAAAAAGAGAAAAGAATAAATCATGTTTACTACAGTAGAGAAATCGATGTTTTTTCATTATTCATCCTTCTCTCGTCAACAAGTCTTTCAAAGCTGGACTTTAACAGGCTGTTTCGAGGACGTCTCATAAATGCCTTGCTTCGTTTTGAACATCGCACCGTGGGGCTTGAGCATAGCAGTTTGAAGCTGTTTGAAACATTGCTGTTTTAGCTCTGAAACGTATGTTTATGCCGTGCCCATTTTCATCCTCTTATCTCTGGGCAGCCATAGGCAGCCCTCCCAATAAACATATCAGTAGACGCTGAATGAAGCAGCTCGCGCACAGGCTAATGTATGCACGCACTGACTCAAACTCGACGTGACTGGGAAACCAAATCACTCTTTATGCCTGACAGATACTGTGTCAAACGTGATGTGGGAAATTCCGGCAGAGCTGTCTGCCAGACATGATGTCTCCTGAAATTACAGCAGTGCTAATAAGTGATGGCACTTGAATTTACTGGGTTCACTTAATGCTGGTGCTGTGATAATCCCTGCTTGGTGGTCCTGGGGGGGCCTTTTTGTTTGAGTGTTAGTTGATCGTGAGATGTTTTATTAATCTCAAATCCGTTGTTAAATCTACTTTGGCATGGAGTTTATATTGTTAAAAATGAAATTATGTAAAACGCACTATGCTGAAAAATTACACTGTACTTGATTTAAATGTGTGCATCCTATTAATACCTCAACACAATTAAACACTCATTATCTAAATAATCGTTGTACAAGTAGTGCACCCAGAAGGAATCAACCAACAGGAATGAAAACTGGTGGGTAGGTTTGCTATCATGAGACATGCCAATGTTTTGAATTTTAAGCTTGGTCGCACATGCGACAGGCAAGGTTGGGCCTAAACGCTGTACCTGCTTGACCCAACAGTTCTTCATGAGTCATCCTGTTAGGGCCAGGACCATGGGCAGGGAACTGCATGACGCAGGACTACATGCACGCAGCTCTGTACAATGACTTCCCCTTAACACCACATTAACATTCTCCAAGACTGCAATACTTTGATGATTGATGACTATGTAAGTGGCGGTGAACAGTTTGTCATGTTTCACATGTCCAAAAGGCCTGGTGTCACTCCACCTTTACCCCTACCGCAAAGTCTGCAGAAGCTATGTGAGAGTATTCAAGCTGCATGGGATGGATTATGGCGGGACACTTATAGGAACCTCTACAACCCCATGCTGAGACATCTGGCATGTAGTGCAAACATGACAGCCCAACACCATACTGAGAGACACTACTTCTGTATGTGTAGTTCAATAAATATTACTCATATCAGTCTAAATATATCATCATGTATTGTTCCTGGTGACCTTTATCATTCCTCCCAATGGCATTCCAATCTGACACTTTCCTCTGGCTGCAACTTTTCTTTATATGAGTGTTTGTATATAGTATGTGAATTGAAAAACATTTGCGTTGATGTGATACGTTCTCTGTCCACTTTATAAGGTAGACTTTGTATCCACACTTTGTCCTTTTTTTCAAGTTATCTTACCGTTTTATTGTTCTACACTTACAGACTGTAGTACAGCTGGTTCTCTGCATCTGTTTGCCCACCCCCACTGCCCCTTCATCAACTGTCAGGAACCCCACCATCATTTTGTAGTGGTTTATTCTGAGCACTGCAGTGATACTGACAAGGTAGCAAGCTGATGAAGTGGGTGTGTGCGCTGCAGAGTGAATCACACACAGCAGTGTCAAGTTTTAAAACATCTCAATGTCACTGCTGGACTGGGAATAGTCCACCAACCAGAAATATCCAGCTAACAGCATCCTGTGGTCAGAAGTCGACCACTGATAAAGGGCTAGAGAATGACTAACACAAACAGTGCAGCAAAAGATGAACTATCACCTGTTTTTAAAACTTCAATTCCAAAATGTTGGGACAGTATGTGATGTAAAATGCTAAGCTAAGCTGCGGGAAGCCATTTATATTTGACTTGATTAAATTAAAACAAAAATAAAATGTGTCCTATTTTACTTTAGGAACATTTTGATTTACTGTGCTCTTTTATGGAAACATATGCTCCTTCTGAACATCATGCCTGTAATACATGTAATGTCTAAATCAGGACAGGAGCATGTTTTCCACTGGGTAACATTACCTTTACGCTTAACAACACTTAGTAATCATTTGGGAATCAATTGATTCAGGTCTGAAATCTGGAATTCTGAAATCTGCAATCTGGATTTTTTGTCATTCCTCAATTATACAGGTATACAAGTATAAACACACATTGTAGTTATATACTTTGTAGTTCTACAGTTACAGACTGTAGTGATCTTCTGCATACTTATTTATCCTCCTTTCACCCCGTTCTTCAGTGGTCAGGACCTCTATAGGACCACCATAGATCAGGTATTACTTGGAGGCTAGGTCATTCTCAGCACTGCAGTAACACATGGCTTAACATGGTGGTGGTGTGTTAGTATGTGCAATGCTGGCGCTAGTGGATCAGACACTATAAGATGGTAACAATATTATCCTCTTCGCTCCAGAAAACACACCATGATTTGTTCCCATGGACAATTTGTAGGCTGACTTGTCACACCGCTATACATCAGTTTCAGATGAACTCAATCCCAGAGAAGTGGAACATGGCATATGGCTTCCACAGCATAGCACAGTAATGGTCAACATGGATATGGCAACGAGCTGTGTTCATCAGCAATGGTTTGTCAATTAGTTCTGAGCCCACATGGTAATATTATCACGGAAGCAGTGCAGTGGTGTCTAAAGGGATTAAAGGTCATGTACATTCAGTTTTGATTTTCTGTCGTGCCCTTTACGCACATAGATTTCTCTGGATTCTCTGAATGTTTTGATAGTTGTATTCCCTGTAGTACCCACCCACCCACACTGCCACCACTGTCACCAAAGAGAGTCCATGTTTGTGCTCCACCCTTATGCATTGTACTTTAGGTTATAGATAGAATGTGGACTGTCTGGAACAGCCTAATGGTTGGTTGGAGCACCTCAGTTCTAAACTAAACTGGTGTATTATTCACTGCCACAAGGTAACAACCCCAATCCATTCTTGCTTATATAGACCTACCCTGGATGCTCCCTTTAAACCCAAGCATGATTGCATCACCTGTTTTAGATGTGTTTGAACATTTCATCTTTCAGAAAGACACTGTGTTCACATCAAAGACATTAAATATTTAAATGCAGGTGAAAGTGGCTTCACTGTTTCACTCCTTTTACTGTTTGTGTTTCACATGCTGTCCAAACTTCTACAAAATGTAGGTTTGGCAAATGATTCAGGGAACACATTCTGTAATAAAAGTGGCCCCTGATAAAATAGACAATGTGAATAGATTGAAGGTAGATCTGCCCATAGAGTGACCAGATAATGCATATCTGCTAAATTTCCTTTGGGATCAATAAAGTATCTATCTATCTATCTATCTATCTATCTATCTATCTATCTATCTATCTATCTATCTATCTGTCTATCTATCTATCTATCTATCTATCTATCTATCTATCTATCTATCTATCTATCTATCTATCTATCTATCTATATGTTATTCATGTGGAAATGAAGTACATTTGCATTACTTCATTTAAATGCATCATTTGTCTCAGTGTATGAAGTGTGAAAGGTCAAAGGCCAGTCTTGTATATTCAGATGGTGCCAGAAAATCATAAAAGCCTGAGAAAGCCAAGCGCTGGCGGACAGACATGATTTCAGCTATGAAATTGAGAAACTCTATTAGGAACCTTGCTGAGTCTCAGGTGCATTAAAATACTATGTAGGCTTAGCAACTGATAAATATTTCATGCTGGTAGGAGTCTTCTGTTTGAAGATGCCTGATTGGCCTGTGGGGCTAATCCAGCCAGTGATTATAGCTAATTGAAGGCTATAGTCAGGATAATTCCATTACTTTTGTTGTCTGTTTTTGAAAAGAACAATTGCTTTAGTGTTTTGTGTTTACGAACTTCAAGAGCACCTAACTGTGCAAAAACAGACTACTGTCGATTACTTAGAGTGCAGCAGCGTGCACAGATTTTTTTTCCTGGTTGGTGCTATGAGTCTTTTTCAAATCCTTTCAACTCAGCGGGACGCAGAAGGGCAAAGCCAAGACTGATTCCGAATACTTGCACTACTTGAACAAGGTCGAGGGGAAAAATAACTTTCAATTAATATGGCCTGTGAAATTCCATTTCCTCTTTTAATCAGGCATTTGTCGCATTCATCACGCACTGAAAAACGACACGCATCGAAGTTTATTTGAATCAGCCATGTGAAGGGAACACTTTCTCATGCACTACTAAGGAAAGATACATTCATACATGCAACTTGCACGTCCCTGCTACAGCTGGAAACAGTTTGTCCTTCATCACTAACACCATCTTCCAGTCCGGATGTGAATAGAAAGCATTACAACTAACCCCATAGGTGGCCTTTACTGTAACAGGCCGAGGGGCCAAAATGCAATTACAATGAATTCAGTGCAGTTCTGTTGTTGGAGCTCCTAGATGATTTCTCCAACCTAAATACATATACATGGGGAGCAAACATCTAAGACCACTTCTAAAATCTTTTTTTTAAAAAGTACATATAAAACTTATAACATTTAAAATGAAGGAATTCAAGCCTCTGCACTATTTCTGGGTCACCTCTCAAATCTAACCATATTCGTGACAGTGAGTGTGCTGAGGTCTTATTTTACTACTTTTAATCTCCTCCAGTGAAGCTCATGTTCAGACGACTCTCAGAAGCATCTGATCCACTCACCAGAGACTTTGCACCAACTTGTGGAGTCTGTGCACACAGTCATTAAAGGAGCAATGTGTATGGTGTTTAGTTTACATCATTCCAAAATAAACTAAATGATTAACAGAATCAAAATAAATAATCATGACGAAGACGGTTATGTAAGCTCACTGGACAAATTAGTCACCTACTTACCTAATAGCATGAAATAGCTCCACGGGCTCGAATAACAGCTGCGCTCTGATTGGCATAGACTGGACAAGTTTCTGGACGTGGTCGCATCAATGTTCAGACACTCATGTATCAAACAGTTACACAGTGGACCAAATTTGGTGTATTCAATTCAATTCAATTCAATTCAATTCAATTCAATTCAATTCAATTCAATTCAAGTCAATTCAATTCAGCTTTGTTTTCATTATACCAATACAGGGTTGTACAGTATAACGAAACGATAGTGTACATTTTACACACACTGGCTAGGACATTCACTGCACTGTAGCAGCTCTTCTCAATCTATGAATCCTGCCACTCACCCCACAGGTATTTATAGCCCCATCGTTCCCCTGCAGCGCCATCTGCAGGAACCTGAAGTTACTACCACTTTAAACTCGCAAAGCAACACATTTCTTGTCTGTTGAGCTTAACTTGTTGCAAAGATGTCCACTAGTGCTAGCTGTCCTGTCTGTAATACCACTTTGTATCTCAAGAGGTAATAGTGTAGCACATTCTAACCTCTTATTAATCTTTATCTTAATATTTATCTGTCAGGAATCCACGTTCAGCAGCTAATGAAAGAAGTGATATAAACAGGCTGGTAAGTATTGAAGAGGGAGGAGTAGTGACTGTTTATTTGCTGGTGATATGTTGACCTCTGTTTTTGAGAGTATAATTATGACAGGGTGCATCATCCTACAAGTTGCTTCTTTAAAGCAAATGCCAGTAAAGTCTGAAATCCCTGCTTCAACATGTATGCTGATAATAGAACTTGTAAGACGTCTGGACTCCACTGTATAAGCATCAGATCAAATTTTTTTACATGATCTCTGTATTATGTTTTGATGTATAATAAATATGGGGTTAAATAGACTATCCTTATCTTTAACCTTTTAGGCCCCACTGTGTGGAGGCTCTTACATTTCACCTCTTGTTAGTTTGTTCTCTGCTCAGCCCATTGTAAGTTCCACACGAATAAAATCATATCACATCATAACCGTTATGTCCAAAGTTAATAAACTGAAATATGGAAAACTGCATTGATATGTTTTATTCATGTGGACATTATGTGCACATTTGTTTCAGCTCCAATTCAACACTTCACTTCTTACATTGTGAGCGTGGTGGACAGATCTATAGGCTTTAATCCCTTCACAAATACAAAGTTAATTACATCAGTGCCCTGTGCCAGTGCGTCTAGCTGAGTTTCATTGACTTTCTTTCACTTTGACCCAGCGGGGATAAAGAGCACGAAGGTTTGGCATTCAGTTAAGATTTTCATTGTATTGAATATTTTTCCTTGAGGTCCAATTAGGCTGTGTATGTAGCTTTAGGTAGCAAAATACATTTTTACAGGAGCATTTCCCAACCTCTCTGTTTCCCTCAGAACTGAACTGGATTCTTTAGTAACTGACGGATTAAAGCTTGTACATGTATTCACTATAGAGTGCACTAGTTTGTGGTTGTGCCATATTGTAGTGGTATCTAAAAACATAATGCAGAGGATCCAGAACACTCAACCTGTCTCACAATGCATTCAAACAAGTACTGTACAACCCATGTGCCCTGGTGGATGAAGGATTTCCCATCATGCACTGTGTTGCTTGGTATGAAGATTCACACGCAACTTCTCTGAGGAGGATTAGCAAGCCCAGCTACAATGACAGCATTTCCACAGACCCCTCTCGTTAATGATGTAAGTGGCCTCCGCTCATGTTCACAGTCAGACTATAATAATGTTCTATATAGTGATCCAGATTTTAGGATGGTTGGGACTAATGGAATTATGGCACTTTTAATTTCAGCAGCTGTGGGCGGAGCAAAACATCTATAAACTTAATAGATGGGTATATTTTTTGTGATGTCACTGAAACATTAAATTAAGCTTCCCGGACAGTCGTGTCGAACTGCGGCTCGAGACGATAGTAGGATCTTTATGGTCTTACAAACTTCTAAAGAACACATTCCTTGCCATTTGTACGCTGAGTTATAGCCCAAGATGCGGGGTGCTTATTCCCATGATATTGCTGCTGTCTAGTGAGGGCTTTGTCGCCTGGAGTACACAGCATTCTACACGTACCTTGTCAGAAATCTTTATAGCTATTTTCCACTACATTTGGGTGACGCAATGCGGTCGCATTCTATTTATAGGGAGTCGCCTGTTTAGACCATCAACGCCCTCATTGGCAGATAGCTGACTTCTGCTCTATCCTCATCATGTTGGAGCTTATTTCAGTGCTATCGCGTGATGCTGACTCAGATATGCTTACAAGACGGAGGCCACAGGATAGGTTCGTGGGCTGACGGAGGTGGTCGCTGTGGTCATGCATACCAGCTCAGCGATGATATTTTCTGTGTCGCAAACACACAAAACTATAGGACCGTAACTTTCAGTGCCCATGAAACAAGTTCTTTTTCTTGCGGCTTGGCTCCATTGCTTGATAGTATTTCACGTTGCAAGTGTCAGGTAAAGGTGTATTAGACTGTACAACATGATCACATAATGACTTGTATATAGCTCGGACTCTCGCGACCAAGTGAATACATCGCACACGCGGCGTCGTGACAGCCTCGACACGGAGTAGAGAACTGGGCGCCGGAATCGAAGCACAATCAATATATACTTCTTATCATGATATAGCTATATAGTATAGTGATGATATAACTATATTCCATGATTATAGTATCCTATATATACGGCAAGAGCAGATGCGTGTAGTAGCACCCTTCTGTCTTTTACATTGTTCGCCTTACAATTAGTCTGTCTTTTTTTTGCATCATTGTTCTAGAAAGTGGTCGTGTGGTACGAGGAACTGGTCTAAACCAACGCAGCTCTTGTGCCGCGCATCTAAGACGTACCAGTGCGCTGAGCGGAACCAGTGATTTCAGAAATTGTGGCTTACACTCTCCATGCAATAGATAATGTAACGTTAACTAAGTTCAGCGGAATTGCTACGCTGCCAGAGTGCGCTGTCGCCCTCTTGCTGTATGCTTTGCACTGGTACGGCGTCGCGCAGCGCACTTACACGGTGTGAGGTCGCTCGCACACGCTTGGTCAGCGGGATTCCGTGCGTCGTTGCGCACAGGGCTGGCGGCCGAGCGAAGCGATGGGTGCTGAGCCGAGGGAATTTCGTTAGCAAGCTGATAGTGCTTTTTGTTTTCCGCGGCTAAGTGCCACCTCTCACACACCCTTGGCGTTTATGGGAGTACGCCCTATTGTAATTCTAGGGTATGGCAGCCTATACTTCAGAACAGCACTAGGTTGACCCTTGCTAGTTTCGGTGAAGAAAACAGGTCTGCTGCCGTGGGCAGGCTGTATCATGGATACGTACCAAGACGACATCGGTATCATTAATGTCTCAGACCCTTGGTGATGATTAAACTCCTATACAATGAGTAGCGCATCTTGACGTACTGCCTCGGCGCAGTCACCTTCTGGCGATGGGGGGCAAGCGTGTACCACTCCTAGAAGGGGGGGTCTAAGGAGGGCAGGAATATCGGCACTAGCTGACCTAGAAAACATTATGGCTTCACTTTATCATGGCCTCTGCTAATCGAAATGATGTGTGGACTGTATCCCTCTGGTTGGGCACTTTGGTCGTAACGTGCTCTGCTGCATCCGCATACTGACATACGCGATCTCACGCTGTGAAGGGTATAGGGTCAGGCTACTAGCGAACCATACTTTTGTTGGCTGCCCTGAAGATGTAGCCACGGAATTTGCGTTGGATGTATGTGCACAGTGTGGCGTTTAATGCAAACTTCACAATGGCGGCTTCCCGGGTGCCCCCCGAGCTTCTGAGTAGAGAGGCTCTGATAGCACATGCCTGGACTGTCTCTCTCAGCATGTCGATAGCGACGCGTGAGGGTAGGGCGTTTTCAGAGGCATGGACGGTGCAACTGTTGGTGAAATGCATATGTTAAAAGGGGATCCGCTAACCCCACTAAACCCTTGGCTGTACATCCTTTTCCGGCATTCAATTCAAGGTCACTGACCTCTCCGCCTCAAGTAACTCTGACGTGCAAGTCTATATCCTTGGTTCACACACCCGAACCATTCATCATCCACGCGCTGAAGGTCATGGGATCCACGAAAAGCCCGTCAGCTAATGGCCATTAGTGCTAAGTCAAGATCGCTTACATTATAACAGAAAGGACTATATAAATAACACATATCCTCCCCTCCCCGCAGAAAACAAGCAACAGCTGCGTGCGAGCTGTAGTTAACCATACTGTAGCCACCGCCGCTGTCCCCTGTAAAACATCAAACCCTCTCTGTAGTATCGTACTTGTCTGGACATTGGGAGCAAGATGGACGAGAGGCCTCCCAGAGAAAACACGTTCTCCCAGCGTTGTAGTGTATGAGAGCATTGGTACTAGTCCTGGCGCGGCTCTAGTCAATGCATGCTTATGCCGCAACCACTAGCAATCCTGATTGGCGTGGGCAGGGTGCTGGCTTGTGTAAACGTTGGTATGGCGGTGGGATATGCTTAGTCTGCTCCTTTTCAGCCATGGACAAACTGCATCATTTGCACTCATGTAGGGATAAAACTCAATCTCTGAGCACAACTTAATGTTTCTGCAGCACCTTGGTAAAAAAAAAAAAAATGACGACACTTGTGCATTCATCGAGGCAGAATAGTTTAGTGTGATACGCCCTCTTTGTATCCACTCAAAACTCGGTGTTCGTCCGTGACTTCTCTGATGTTAATAATGTGTGTTTACCCGCTGTCTCCTGCGTATACATTCCTTGCTCACAAAGGCTTAGTTTGGGGGCCGCCTTGAGCGCGTCATTACCTCTTTAAGGTGTGGGGTGGGAGGCTACATCAAATTCACATCCGTGTCTCAGACACATGTTCGGGTGCGTGGGACTTTTTCATATCATCTGTCCAAATCAGCACTCATGTCGCCTCCGGACAGTCCCTAATTAGCCCCATCCCTTTCATTGCTTGCGCTTGTCTTATCCTTGCCGCTTCGACTACCCGCCTTAATCCATCTAGGCCACCCCATTTTATTGGCTGCTGCCCTTTTCTGTCGCCCGGTTATATCCCTCCCCCTGAAGCAACAGCTGTTACTGTGTGGCCAGTGTATGTGGCATGCTGCTGTTCGTTTGTCAGTCATGGTTATCCAGTATCGTACATTGCTGTATCCTCTATGACAAGGCCTTATTGAAATCCTTACTGTAGGCATTTTTTCAAGATGAAAATTCGTGTTCCTGTGTTAGGCCTTGTGCTAGTTGTTCCATAGGTGCATTTTCCCCTCTCCATTGTGAGCCATATGCTGCCCTTGGAATGATGTCACTGTTTGTCTTTTGATTCTTCGTACGTCGACTAGTTGGTGAGTACGCTAATAACGAGTCTTAGAGAACTTCGGGTCCAGTCTAGGCCAACTTAGTCAAATACATATATCCTACTCATCTACACCTAATGATGTCCACGGATTATAACCTGTTTCTGATATGAGGGTCCAGTACTTAGCCTCAGTTCCGGGTGGCAATATATGTACATTATCTTTTCTAGGGTCCGTTCTCGTTGAAGCATATTGTAACAGGGCTAGGTCATCTTAGGCATCTACAACTGAAGCGCTTCAAAAGTTTTTTTGATACCCCTAACAGGAACTTGTGCCATACAAATTAGAGAGCACTTCCTTCAAGGCTATCACCAATTGCGCTGCATAGTTGACGTTAAGTGTGTACTCACATTAGAGGTTGGCAACCAAATGGCTGATAGTTAAGTATTAGGGACAGTGATGGTAGGGGCATTCCGCCTCGGTGGTGGGAAATGCAGCGGCCAAGGCCTTAGCTTCTAGTTTCTGTAGGTACTGGATAATAGAGCATGGCCTTGATAAATATCAAGTGGAGTAATGGAATCAGCCTGCTTGTTTGAAGAAAGGGGGCGCGTTTCTAAATCAGACAATGTCAGTTCATTTTCACTCTTGTCAAATCCAATAACACCCAAGAACCTGTGACGAGAAAGGACATGACCTTCAATCATCCTGTCGTCGCACACTCCGTAACCCTGAACTTAATGTGACGCAGAGGCCCTAATCGCGAGGCGACGAACTCATACGGACTAATTCAAGAACTGATGGTTTTTATATTCAACCCATTCTCCATTGGCCTTTATTAAATGGCTAGGGCCCGCTGGCAGGCCCACACGTCTATAACCTAGGAATAGCCCAACCAATTTGCATTGTAATCCTCAAGCATATAATGAGTGTGGAATTTTAAAAGGGGGTTACCATCTCACATAGTCACAAAATTGTACTGGATCGATGAGGATTCCTTTAACATACTTTCTGTTGTCAAAAAACTAGGGGGGGTATCTGGGGCCCGAACAACAAAAGGTAACGACAAACTAATGTTCAGGTGACTAATTAATATCAAGCCAGGGTCACTGATCATGGACGCCCCGTACCCAAGCACAAGAATAGTGTACATTCTGCAAGATGTCTACTGTCCCGCACCGACCTTCTCCTTCATTTACCTTCTAGTAATTGTAGACTAGTTTATCAGCTAATGACTGTTGGAATAGGTCATCCGTAGTTTCACATGTAGCCTCCACAGCCCCTAGCGTCGTCCGGAGGCTGAAAACGGTTTCGAAGCTTCAGAAAATGTTTTTAACTTTAGGAAAGATGGGAGGGGTCGTCGTGTCAGCAGAGTATAAAGGTTCCAGATTAGGTAATTACAAGAATCAGCCAAGTAAAGAAAAATTACTGAACTGGCAAAGTGTAATTAAAATGTAAGACTAAAATTATAATGCTATTATCCAGCTCCTGCAGCGCATAAGATAATGGAAAGCGCTAATGCGGTGGTGTTCCTTTGTTTGCCCTGCACTACATTTTTAATGGTTCCTCTTTTAGGCTAAAACACCCGTTTGAACCTCCTGAGGTGTTTGGTAATGAGCTGATTAGATGAGTGCAGTGTGTTAGAGCAGGGAAATGCTAAAAATGTGCATTTCAGGGAGACCCCATGAGCAGAACTGGGAAATGCTGCATTAGCGCATACTTAGCTAACGTGATGCAATCATCTCGCACAGCCGGCTAATCCCTCTAGATGTGTGCAGATGCCTTTACAGTGCATAACCCCTCACTTTCACCGTGGTCAAGCTTTTGACCACAGCTCTGTGGTCATTTCCATGTGAAATTGTGTTCAGCAGAGCTGAAGGCCCTCAGTTTTAGCATTACATATACAATGTTTTGCTAAGTGCCCACAGAATCGCAGGACCTTCTGGCCTCAGTGTCTGAGCTGCATGTGGGGCAGCATGCAGAACCACTTGGTTGATGGAAGAAAAGCTCATGGATTAGGGAGGAGGGGAAAAAAACATGAAAAAATAATCCATTCGCCGACGTCACCGTGGATGAGCCAATACGGAGGAACTGGGGGATTTTGTAGGTCATTGAATTTGTGACAGATTATATTGCTTCCCACACTGATTTCTCTTTATCACATGGGGACCGTCTGAACGGGTCTGTACTCAAGGTGCTCTCCAAAACAGAGCTGGCTTTTTTGTGCCGACTGTCATTTCTGTCTGCTGAATGCACAGCTCATGTAGGAGTGGGCGTAAAACGGGGTCATCCCACTTTAATTGGGTCATTTTCTTACTGTGCCTATCATAACAAGTTTGGATACCTGCAACTGGTGGTTTCCCAACAGAGAAACTTGCTGCTGTTTGTGTTTGGTCAGCAGGTTGTTTCATTCGGCATTGTGAGTTCGCAGCAGCAGCAGCGCAACAGCGCATGCTTGATGAAGGATTTACTGAAAACCATGTGATTACATTTAGTAACATAATACGCCTTTAAGCTTTTTAAACTAATTCGGCAATGAATACATAGTGACCAGTTGCTTGGGTAATCAACCATTACAATAATGCAGCTAAGGCTGCCAGAAATCTTTTTATAAATGCATGATAAGAAAAAAAAAAAACATATGGATGGGTTTGACGCTATAGCAGCGAGCAAGGCTACGTTATGATATTCCCTTCCTTTAACAGACATAACTCACACGCATGGATTGCAAAATCTACTTCACCCTGGAGGACGTTCTCATTCAGTGAAAACTTGATGTATTCATATCTATCTTTTCTTTATTCATAATATCTGTTTTTAATGGTATCCATAAAGAAATGCATCTGAAATTTGGGAAGATTAAACCCAGTTATTCATATCTGGTCTAGAAATATTAGTTTAACAGCCAAGCTGAGTCGGCTGGTTTTGTTCTGTGTGAAATATTGATTAGATCACTTAGAAAATCTCAGCAGTAAGACATCTTCCCCGGCCTGCCTTCCACCTCTGTGGACATCTGTTTTTTTTTTTTATCAGAAATATATATGTCTGTTTCTGGGGTTCCATATAAATTCCTTATTATCCTGTGTGACATATTCTCAAATTATAGTGGGCTTGCATTTGTAAATCTGGTTATATTAAAGCCCAATTTTGCCAGTAACCTTTAAAAAATGTCCAAAATAGACACATTCTTATACACCGTTTCTTCTGAAATCAGGGCTATCAATTGGGAGTTTTTGGCCTCTACTCTTATTAGAATTAGATTTTGAAAACCCTGTGAAGATTTGATTGCAGTCAGTCATAAACCATAAGATTGCAGGCAGCCTCACTAGTGAGGTCAGGTATTGATGTTAGGTCATAAGTGTTAAATCACGTACATTACTCTGACTCATCCAGAAGCTATTGGATGGAGCTCCATCACTCCAGTGAATGCAGTTCCCTTGCTCTACAGGCCGGTGCTGGGGACTTTAAATGCCTTTAGCTGATGCTTGGCCTTTTCGCAGTCTATTGAAAATGCTTTTCAGTGGAAAGTATATAAGCCGTGTGTGCTCAGCTGAACACCTGTGTCAGCAATAGGCACCGTTTAAATTAGCTAATTCCACAGGTTAGGAGGACTGTATACTTCTGGACATGTAGTGCTTGCTAAAATATACTGATTATTATTTAACCTCAAAATTTTAAGATCATAGTAACTGTTACAGGCTTTGTAATTTGGTGGAACCTGATCTGGGCTGCTTCAGGTTCAGCGTGTGATCTCTCTTCTGTCCCGCAGGGTATTTAACAGTCACCATCGAGCCTCTACCCCCCGTGGTCATGGGCGATACGGTGACTTTGAAGTGCAATTTCCGAACTGATGGCAACCTGAGAGAAATAGTATGGTTTCGGGTGAGTGGGCTCAATCTCTGCATCCACCCCCTCCCCTTTCAGTAAAATGGTTTGTTAAACAGCCAGTTGTTAATATCTTGCATAAGTTTTATTGCCCTTGCCCCCCTCCCTTTGCCCTTTTGATACAGTATGAGACGAAAGGCGCATGAAATATGAAAATATATGCAGGATTACGGGTCCATGGTTCAGTGGTTCTAGGACAGGCCTTTTTCATTTCGGGATCTTTTTTTGGCATGCTGCGCCACAGCCTTGGCAGATGAGTTTCCAGATACAGCATTCAATTACAGCGCATTAGCAGCAGGCCAAAAACTATTTCTTCTTTCATGATGTGATGACATTTTTAATAAAACTCGTGTCACTTCATTTGCTGAACACCAGAGCGGGTTCCGTTTTATTAATTACTCGGTAAAGCTTAAATCTCGGCTGCTCTCTATGCTTGACTATGCTTGATTGGAAATGGTTCAGAAATATCAACTTCTTGAACCATTTTCACTGGTTATAATTGCCAGGAAACGTTGACAGAAGCATTTCAGTTGACATGTATTTGTTAATGACTTCTTGGTTATCGGGTCTATTTCTGAGTTAGTCTTTAATGTTGTTCATAGGTTACAGAGGGTGGCAGCTCTAAGCAGAAGATATTCACCTATGATGCTATGTACAATACCAATTTCTCTCACATGGAGGATTTTCGCAGAAGAGAGGACCTTGTTTACCAGTCAACTGTGAGGTAAAGGTCATGTCCAGTCGTGGCTTACATTTGATATTACCTGTTGGGTTCCTGTCAGAATGTACTATGGCACCTTAATGCAGTCTATTCAGAGTGAATGCTCTCGTTCTCTTTGTTGTAACTAGGCTCCCTGAGGTTCAAATGGAAGACAACGGGCCATACGAATGTCACGTGGGAATCTACGACAGGGCGTCCAGAGACAAGGTGGTCTTAGCATCTGGAAGCATAACACTTGCTGTTATGTGTAGGTTCCAGTCCTGTTTACATAGACCACTATCACTTCCAATGTTAGCACTGTTCCACTTGAATTGAGCTGGGCAAGGCACTTTGGCTAAGACCAGTTTGTCTGTAATTGGTTCTCTCTCAGAATTGGCATTCTTCTTGCATAGCCTGTGCGGATGAAAGACTGGGGGTTAGATCTCATGCAGTTCACTTTATCAGTTATTCTCCGTGGATGATATCTAACCCTGGCCGGATTGTATGCGTTCATTTCAAAGTGGCATTTCAGTCAATGACTCAATAAAAGAAAAGCTTGTTTTGTTCACGCTCTAAAGCAGTTGAACATAACTCTGCTGTCTTTTAGTATTGTGCTAAAAACTAATATTAGAAGAGAACAGATAATGCCTCTCCTAAATGAGCAGTAGCTCTAAAAGCAGTACAAGCATATTTTTTGTCTTGGTTCTGAGCTGCCTATTAGCCCGTGGGTCTCGGGGGGAACTCAAAAGCATGTTAAGCCAACTGCTCTAGCTTGCTTTGATTAATTGAGTGAGTAATTCTCCAGAGGAGAGCATGCTGTGACATGAAGAGTGAGATGTGCAGAAGCTCTTGTAATGATCTGCTAAGCACTGATATAAGTCAAAATCGTCAGGGTTAGACAGCGAAAAAGGATTATGCTAACATGGTGAAAATAGTCAAAAGGTAGTGATGAGTCTGGTTCACTACATTAGCATTTTGGTGAGCAGATCGCTCCGAGGTCTTTGAGCAGCTTCAAGCTGTCGCTGGCATAGAACATGGCTGAGGGCTCTTCTGATGACCTTTTGAACTTTTCTCTGTGAACTTTCTGTGGCCAGCAGGATGTTCCAGAGCTGTATCTTCTCTCTGACGTTCTGAATGATTTGATACACTAATGAATACAACCGACTTTTTCCCTCTCAGCTCCTCCGAAATCCATCTCCGTAATTGCGGCAGACCAACCGACACGATTCAATCGCTACGAGGCTCAAAACTTCACACTCGTGTGCATCGTGACCGGAGGAAAGCCCGCGCCTGTGGTCAGTTGGCGATTTATTAATAAGACAATGCCGATTCCTCACATGTGAACAGATGACCTTAGAGGCACTGCAGACATTTTTAGACTCACTGCAATAACCGATGAACCCACACTTCAGTTCCTTACTCTGTTAACTACATGGCCTGTACATTAGTTTCCTATTATGTATGGAATAATGCATAGCTGTTGCTGAATAATAAGTCCTATGTGTTAAAATGTCCACATAATTAAATTGGTTGGGAAGTAAACAAAGTCATTTAGAGTGGTTGGATATGAAAGGGTTCATCGTGGAGAAACTTATCAAGATTTCTTTACAGCGGTGTCGCGAGGAACCAGGGGTCCCAATGTCCACATTCATCTTATTAAAAGTTTTAATATGCAAAGCTGATAATAGTTATAGTGTTAAATCTGAAGTATTTCACTGTATACTTCACTATCTAACCTTGTCACACCTTGCATGGAGCCCTGCACCATATATACATTAGAAAATACATTTTAGTCCAATAGCTTGTCTTTCTATCAGGCACACATCTGTTACCGTTTCAGCTAATAACTTCCTGTGTAGTTTAAGAGGCATTAAACTTTTGGACATCATGTTGTATTAACCATAGCCGTGGTGTCACTTCATTTGCTGAACACCAGAGCGGGCTCCGTTTTATTAATTACTCGGTAAAGCTTAAATCTCGCCCACACTCTCTCCACTTGACTAGGGCACAAACTGAGGCTTGATTGGAAATGTTCCAGAAATATCAGCTCCTTGTACCATTATCACCGGTTATATCTGGCCAGGAAACTTTGATGGAAGCATTTCAGTTGACATGTATAGGTTTGTTAATGACTTCTCGGGTCTATTTCTGAGTTAGTCTTTAATGTTGTTCATAGGTTACAGAGGGTGGCAGCTCTAAGCAGAAGATATTCATCTATGATGGCATGTACAATATCAATTTGCCTCACATTGAGGATTTTCACAGAAGAGAGGACCTTGTTTACCAGTCAGCTGTGTTTACCAAACAATTCTGACCATGTCAATGCATCTACAATGGGTCATTTCAAACTGCTATGAATGACTTTGTTCAGTCTTAATGATTGACTTATGCAGAGAAATTGAAAAATAAGTGGCATGCTATTTTTAGGTCAACTCATTTGTTTCTTGGTGATGTTCTGCTTAATAACTATAGGACTCAACATCAATTTTCCATAAATCTATAAATCTCCTTTGTGCAGTTGTATTCTTCATGTGAAAAACCTTTCATTAAAGAAAAAAGAATAAGCTTTGGGAGCTTCAGCTGTCAGCAGGTTGAAAAGACAGCATAATAAACCTGCTGTTTAAGGGGTTATCATGTTACACTATTTAAATATAACTACATATTTAATAGCGAGTTATGCAATGAACCTTTCTTCTGCTCTCCTGTAGCCTCTTTTCTGTTTGTCAGATGCTATGATTAAAACATTGCAGAAAATGTGAAGTATGTGTTTTACAAGGTTTAATCCATTACGCTCTTATATTATTCATGTCAATCTCATCTTCTAGTCAGTTCTCTGATTTGCTGTGCTCATCATGCCCCTCTCCTAGGTATGACTTTTTAAAGCGTGGAGTGGTGAGCTGATCGAGGTGGTCCCCTCAGACCATTCCCATGGGGCGACTGAGAACCGAGGCTTGTTCTCAGCCAAAGAAAGCAGGCCTCTGATCAGCCGGGACCTGGATGACACCAAGCTGCAGAAGTCCCTGTCTCTCCTCGAGCCGGATGTGGAGCCAGTACGGCTGGACAGTGTCCGGCCCCATCAGAGCTACACGCCAGGAGCCCTTGGCCAAGAGGGTCCACGGCCCACCACCGAGATAATCCCAGAGACTGTGGTTAGCCGGGAGTTCCCACGCTGGGTGCTGAGCTCCAGCCCGCTTTACTATTTTAACCATACGCAGACGGAATTCAGCGATGGCACCATGGAGGTGCGGGCCATGCTCACCTGGCACCTGAACCCACAGCTGGACAATGACGCCCTCTTCAGCTGTGAAGTCAAACACCCTGCCCTCTCTATGCCCATGCAGGCCGAGGTCACACTGTGTGAGTATGAGAACTTACTTAAATATAAGTGTTGTGCTGGTATGAGTGGATCAGACACAGCACTACTGCTGCAGTTTTTTCCTCACTGTCCACTCTACTGGACAATCCCACCTTGTTGTCCACCTTTATCAATGTAAGGTCAGAGACTGTAGCTCATCTGTTGCTGCAGAGTTTGCGTTGGTCATCCTCTAGTTCCACATCAGTAGTCACAGGTCGCTGTTGTCTGGATAGTTGTGGTCAGGCAGGTATTATTTGGGTGGTGGATCATTCTCAGCACTGCAGTGACACTGAGGTTTTTTAAGACTCCAGCAGCACTGCTGTGTCTGATCCACTCACACCAGCACAACACACACAAACACACCACCACAGTACCACTGCAGTGCTGAGAATGATCCACCACCCAAATAATACCTGCCTGACCAGAAGACTGGTAAAACAGGGCTGAAACGTTTGCAAAGAAACAGATGGACTCCAGTCTGTAACAGTAGAACCACAGTAAAGTACACCTATACAGTGGAGCTGAAAAAATGAGTGGAGCTGATTATATTAGGACAGATACAAGGAGCTTTATCTAATAAAGAGTTTGGTTAGAGTACATGCTATTGCCACATACCATATGGGCACAGTAACATGTATCGCCATGTGGAACTGGAGCGTTCTGCTTGGTGCCATGTTTCTGGCTCCTGGATGCACTCTATAAGTATTTGAGTGAATGCACTTGCACAAACTGAATGAATTAGTAAGGGCTGACTGTTGATTTGTTTCATCAGACTAATGATGAAAGGCGACTGAAGTGTGAAGTGTATTGCTGCATAAAATAGTGATCTGGCATGCATGGAAAAATCTGACATGTATAAAAAGTAATGCACTGAATTTACTTGACTCAAATATGTACATCATTTGTACATCAGAGGGAACCAGTCTGTGAAGCGGTCTTGCTCAATTTGTTTAAAAATTGAAGAAAAGCCAGGCTCTAAAAGATATTTGCCCAAAAACAATGTTTCCACTGAAGCAAATTTGTTAATTTAAGCTGCTTTCATAGCCTCCACTGCACATTGGCCTTTTGTACTGCAGCTGTAGTCGTCTCTCTCTCTCTCTTGTCTACGGCTTTCAGTGTGAATTTGGTTTGTTTCTGAATCAACTTTGAAAGTGTAAGTACATCACTAAACGTATATGCAGTCTGTTCCAGCTGCTTCTGGTTAGTATTCACAGTCTGCCTTTTCTGTTGAGTTTGAAGGAGGTTTTGTATTGTGTGTGTGTGAGTGAGTGAGTGAGGGGAGTGAGTGAGTGAGTGTGCGGGAGCTTGAAAGAGTTGAGTAAGTGGAAGGGGTGATTTTAGGGCGCCCAGTCCTCTCTCTGTTTGATACGTGACCTCAGTGGTGTTTTTTTTTTCTCACTTTTTTCTCTGAAATGGCTTTGACAATGAAACACTGTGTTTTCCAAACCTCCAACATGACGCAACAGCTTCTGACAGTAAACCACAGCCTAATGTGACTGTTCCCCTTTCACCACAGAATTCCCTTTCTTCCTTTTCTCAGTTGAATTATTGATAATAATTGTGTAATATATTTATTAAAGAAGCAGTTGTGAGGTTACACACAACCCCCCTCCGGCTCCCTTCCAGACTATGGTGGCAGGGTTTCTAGCATTTGATTCTACCCATCAAGTGGTCCTACCTATGCTCATAACATAAGCACACCGTATAGCGTTAATATAGCATAGCAGAGTTGATTTAGTATACACCATTACACTTTAAATGCTGGTAACATTTTCCGATAAAGACATTTGCCAACATCTTGTTTAAATGTTCCTGTTCCACCTTAAATAGTTCTGTTTACATTGTAGTTACATGGTAACTGAAACACCATTTAAGCTTGAAAGGGAAAATCTGAACAAGAAGCTGGAGAAAAAGAAGCTGAATGTCAGCACCAGAATATAAACTCTGTACCCTTTAAGGTGGAACAGGAACATTTAAATAGGAATCTGGTGAAAAGACGCTGAATGTCAGCACCAGAATGTAAATGCTGGACAATTACTGTGGCACAAGAAAATTAGTAAAGAATTTGATTTCAGCCTCACAGTTTTTCTGGTTGTGTTTTTGATGAAGGGATTTGATCATAATAGCCTACTTGGAAGTTCATGCTCTGCCCTATTGATAAATATGTGCTACGGCAAGAGATTCCTACCCGGTTTCTTCTTCTTTCTATGTCTTCTATCCGCTGCCATAGCGCTACCAAATTAAGGCTGCCGTTTCAATGTAAGAACAAACAAACAAACAGCGAAAGGCACTCTCTACATCCAGTGTGTTGTTCGTATCCTATTCTGGCCTATTGTCTACAAGCATGCATCTTTACCCCGTCCTATGTAGATACGAATATCTCATTCTGGGCTAATGAAAGCACAACAGTTTGTAGTTACAGGTGATCACATACTAATATAAACATAGTTTTGTTTATTATATTCTTGTTCTAATAATATACCCCCCCACCCTAAATCTCACATACTGCTCCTTTAATCTGAGAGTACATACAGTGCTTTCCTTTTCTCAGTGTGCAATCCAGCCATGTGCTTTATTCTTTTATTCTTTTTTCATCTGTTGGTTACTAATCCATGTGTTAAGAGTACAAAACGCTCCAGGATAGCAGATTTGTGTCCAGCGGTGGGCACTCCTGTTATATATCACCAGCCTTTCTATTAATTTTCTGCTTTGTATCTCATGTTCCACAGCTGCTCCAAAGGGACCCAAACTCTCCATGACTCCAAGCAGAGCGAAAGTGGGAGATACAGTCCGCATTACAGTGGAGGGATTCCAAGTGGGAACAAAGGGGGTAAGATCATAAGAAGCTCCCGAAGATAAATGTCGCACTGAAGATGGTTGACATTTAAAATGTTGACATTGCAGCTACAAATGCATACAGATACTTCTGCAGCTGTAGTTCCAGGACATACACCATATTCATAAACTACATCAGTGGTTGTGCAGCTCGTGTATTTTAGAGCTGGTGCTGTTTTTTACTACTTGAGTTATTCTTGACATTGTAATGTGAAAATTCTATTTTGGGTAACTATCCTAACATGCACTCATTTCTCTTTAAATAATTGTTAAATTTAATTTCTTGGACTACTGCCTTGGCGTTTTAAGTGTGGCTGGAAGCAAGAGCAGGCTTCTAGAATTTAAATTACGAGCAATGTATGCATGTTAAAAAAAGAGGATATTGCCAAAGGCGCTGTGTTACTGTGATTGAACGTTAATTTCCTTTAAGTCTCTCCTCTTTTCAGGCAGTTAGTGTAAGATAATAAATAAAACATTAGCATAAATCAGCTTCATAGTTACACTAATCCTGAATAACAGTCTATTGCGGGGATTTCCGGTTCCAGGGCAGGAGTCCAACACTGCTTGGTGATTTTTCCTGTTCAAACATGTTTACTATCCATGGCAACTGATTAGTGCATTAAATCAGGTGTGTTTGAGCAGAACAATTACCAAACTGTACTAGACAAAAGTCCTTCAGGACCTGAGCTGAAGACCCCTGATCGATTTCAGTGTGGTTTTTAGAGTTGTTTAACTTTTAACTCCCAGACTTCACTTCCTAACTGTAAAAAAATGCATCTAGCAGACTGCAATACACCTACAGATGTAGTGTCAGCATGGCGTTAGGCCACCATGTTTGCCAACGCAACATCCCAAATGTCTCGGCATGGAGTTGGAGAGATTCCTAATGGTGTCCTGTGATAATTCATCATCCTATGCAGCTTGAATATTCTCACATAGTTCATGCAGATTTTTCTGTAGGGGTGGAGCTGGAGTAACACCAGGCCTTCTGAACATGCGACTCCAGACAACAAACTGTTTATCTTGGTGCTGACCACGGTGCCTCCAGGACACAGGACAAAAGCAGGTCTCGTCACTAAAGATGCATGTAGCGCTGCATCATGCAGCCATCTGCCAGTGGTGCGGTGCTAACAGGATCACTCATGGAGGGCACCACTGCTTGCTGAATGTGTGCCACTGGCTGTGGATCAGTCAGGGAAAGCTATATGGCCCTCTCCTAACTTACGTCACATGTGCCTACCTACACAGTTTCATTCCTCTCAGTTGATTCCTTCTGGGTGCAGCTATTTGTGCAACTATTTTTTAATGATGAGCGTATATTGCTCGCACAAGCTCATAGTATTATTAATATACACTTTTAAGTCAATTTCAAACTTGGGCAATCAAATGAATAGAGTTTTTCCAAAATATCCTGTCTTCTGTTTAGATCGTCAGTCTTCCTAATGGCTTGCTCATGATTCCTCTGTTTGTGTTCATCTATCTTGTTGCTTGTCACCTTCTAACTCTTCAAAGACTTTAAGCATAACAGTCTTTTCCAGAGAATCCAGTGAAGATTTAGACACAGGATACAGGGCGCGGTATACCAAATGCTCTTTTATCGAACAAATCAGCAGTAGAAACATGCTACCAGCACAAGCTGACACTGCTGATCACTTCTAGCCCCACATTTCCTGTACATGAAGATAGTACTCCCACACACACCACTCCCTTAGCTCATTACAGAATGGCACAAATGACATGTTTACACATGTTTAAGCTAACAACAGCAACAACTTATTTAAGGTTTAATCCTCCAATCACCCATGACCACGCTAGCCTGTAGCGGGATGCAATAATGTGCCCCACATAAAAGCTTCTGTTTGGTGGCTTGGTCGGGAACCCCTTTGTTTGTTTTCTCTGCCATCCAAACTATTCTCAACAGTCATCACCAGCAAGGGTTCAAAGGCATTCATGTTTGTTCCGTCCAGCCTGGACAAATCTGATCTTTGTTTGTGGAGAGACATCATTGCATTTGAAGATCTTTCCACGCTCCTTCATCCTTGTTCTGCCAAGTGCCAATCTGTGTTGACTGCTGGATTCTTTGTCATTAATAATTGATCCAAAATACGCCAAAGCTGTCCACCACTTCTACATCTTCACCATCGCCTGGAAAAGTAACTGGAAAAGTTACTGAGCAGAAGTCCCTGATAGACAGTGTCTGAAGTTCACACTTTTCTTTAACTTTCCTCATAAGGGCCCTCAGATCTGCCTGATTTGTCGACTCTGGGTGCCATTCCATCTGCATTTCAAATTTCCTCCACCAGCCTTGAATCCTTGATCATCTCCCACAGTCCTGCTTCTCTTATTACGTAGAGCATACGGATTAAATGAGCATGGCAATAGTGGGCATCTTTGTCCCACTCGTTTGACAATATGGAACTAACCAGTTTCTCTGTTTTCTGACTGTGGCTGGTTCATCACTGTAGAGGTCCCTTATTCCAACAATAAGCTTCTCTGGTGTTACCATTTTCCAATTTTATGACCAAGCATCATCCCTTTACTCAGCTGGAGCATCTCTGGTGGTGGAAAGCAAGGCCAATGTGCGCTCTAGTTTTGCTTCTGTTTATATCACTGCTTTTATATCATGAAAATGGATTCTTGCTGGGATTGTGTGGTGAACATCAACATCACCGTGTTTCCTGTTCCTTTTACTGGGCTTCCTTACCTACCTGTCCTTATATTATCTAACTGGGACCAACACCTTCAACATGATTTCTCTCCTTCCTTCTTTCTCTCCTTCTTTTTAGTTAAGCATTACAATTTCTCCGGAGCAATCACATCAGAACCCCCAGGAACCTGAGCATCACTATAACCTTTACACTGACCAGCGTCTGGCTCTGATAATGAACTCTATCTATGGGTCGGCTCCATCTTGCTGTTACTCCTTCCTGGACTAATCAGACTGGATCCAATAGATATTGTTCTCCTGTTAGTTCTGTCTTTCTCGTCTCATCCGGGTTCAACCTAAGGAGGTTGGGTTCCGCCCTTGAGCCTGGTTCCTCTCGAGGTTTCTTCCTTCTCACGGGAGTTTTTACTCGCCACTGTTGCCTCTGGCTTGCTCAAGGGGGGCTTGGACCCGGTTTATCCCCACCCCCCCAGCCTCAAATGTCTGTACATTAACTTTTTTTGTTTATTTCCTTTTTTTTCTTTTATATAACAAACTGATTTTCTGTGAAGCTGCTTTGAGACAACGTTGGTTGTAAAAAGCGCTATACAAATAAACATTGATTGATTGATTGACTTAACACTGCAGTGACTCACTATAACTTCTTATTGTATAAAGTGGTGTTATGAGACTGGAGGTGCCTGGGCTAGTCATGCCTGGGTTAGCATGCTAGCTTAAGTAGAGATAACTCTGCAACAGGATGCATTATTTTTATACTGTTAACAGTTCTAGTTTATTCTGGAATGTTCCAAACTCTAAATTTAACATGTTGTTTCTGTAAAATAATTTGCAGTAATTTTTTTATGTAAGTTGAAGTTTAAGGGCTTAACATACTAAAAGGCTTTTTTTGTGTTTATGTGCTGCAGAACGAGGTTTTTCCAGAGCCTCTGTTCACATGGACGCGTGTTGGAGGTGTGCTACTGGATGGCAGTGCTGAGAGAGATGGGAAGGTTCTGGTTTTGGAGAGAGTTCCTGCAGAGCTAAATGGCTCCATGTACCGCTGCACTGCGGAGAACCCACTGGGGTCCACTAACACACATACACGCCTCATAGTGTTCGGTCAGTATTAAACATCCACACACACCTGATAATGTTAATTACCTACACAAGACTCGTGTTCACTGTCTGTCTGACTGTTTTGTGTTTGAACAGAAAATCCAAGAATAAAGAAAGAGACGCTCCAGTTTAACGGTAAGACATGAGAACATCACGACTGCAGTCAAACACAAGATTCTTAATAGCTCATTTTACTGTTTACTATTTACTATAAGTTAACGTTTGTGTATTCTTGCTCTACTCCCACATTAACCAACACAAAATTCTATTAGATTTTTATTTTAGTAGCTTTTAGTTATGCTGAAAAACAGCATGTCAGTGACTTTACGGTCTATTTTGATGCTTGCTATCCAGTTTGAAATGTAAAAATTGCATTCAAATTTTTGACTGACCTGTGAGTACATATGAATAAAACATATCTCAGGATCGGTGGAGTTACATTAGGTTTTATGTATAATCATGGAATGTACACTTATCAAATGATTAGTTGCAATCAGAAGGAAGTGTAGGATTGGAATGGTATACGGAAGGAAGATAAAGTTAGTGAAATGTCTTTTTATGTCTGATATGTTTGTTTAAACAGCAGGCTGTTTCATTGGAGCTATTAGTGAAGCAATAAGCCATTAAAAAAATAAAGTAATGCAGTACTGCACATCGCTGCTGTCAGAACAGAACCTTGTAACTCCAAACAGGGTAAAGCTTAAAGATGCAGAACAGAATTTAAATCTACTATACTTTTTTCTGATTCATTGAATATCAGCTCACAAACCGCTAGCTGTCCACTCAGGGTGCTGGAAAGAAAACAGTGCTTGTGCACATCCCTGACTCTGTCAATGTGAAATCCACAAAGTGGCTCAAGTAGAGTCCTCCAGCCCATCAGCAACAGGGGGCATTTGTGCTTCTGCACAGGACAGAAGGAAGAATAGTGGCTATGTGATAAACACGCATTGTCAAGAAAGACAAATGGTTAAGGAACACCCAAGGAGGAGAAAATTTGAGGAACAAAGACTGAGAGTGAAGTTCTTAGATTAGACAAGAGCCGTGCCAGCGAGGCATTTGTTGACAAAAAGTTGGCTTTATATTGACATTTTCCTGTTCCACCTTAAAGATGCAGGGGCTCCATTCTGACAGTGGAGACACCCGAACAGAACTGCTGCAACATTTAAGGTGGAACAGGAAAATGAATTAAGCTTAATCAGGAGTAAAAAGGCATTTTGAGCATGTTGCTCTGTTCCTGCTTGACAATAGCTCAGTCTGGTTTGTGATAGAAACTGACAGTTTACTAACTCGCAATCTACATAGTGTTAGCTGTGTTACTGCTGTGTTAATGTTATATCAGGGTATTTGTCTGTAAAATGGATGAAGGGTTTCATAACTACTTGTCTAAAAACAAGTTTGCCAGTCAATCTGCATCCATGAATTTGGTGGTGGAGCTTCTTATAGAGCACTAAAGGGAGGGGTGTATTTGTTTTGCTGTCGAGGTCAAAAATCAAAAATCGATCTCCAGAATCATAAACAGCACATTTAACTTTGAATAGAAGTAAATAGAGCTCGATATCTTTCAGCTTTTCTATTGGTCCCATCATCTGGAGATTTTACCATGCTGTAAAGGCCAGCTAGTGTTTTCAAAATCTGTAATAAAAAAAAGAAAAAGTACTTCTACATTTCTTGTGAGTTTGAAGCCAAAATGTGAGTGGAACAAAATCCATTGGTAGAATAATAGGATTAATGTTGGATAAGCAATGTTTCTGTACCCATGCTTGTTTACACAGTGTCATATATTCATTAGTATTCCTCCTTTTCAGTTGCTGACTCCAGTGAAGTGCTGTATGGGCCCACGTTTACGATGCTGCTGCTATCAGTGACCCTGGAGTTTACATGAACAGAATGAGATGTGGCTCACTCGTGTCCTCCTCTTGACAGCTTCGGCTCTACAGTCACCTTCTCTCTCTCTTTTAGCTCTGCACTGTCTATCAGGATTAAACGCAGGTGAAATAAATAGACACGATAAAAGACCAGTTGCGCTCTGTTTGAGCCACGGTTCAGTTTCACACAACACAGCGCACGTCTATCCTAAAATCATCACTTGTCTTGGCTTTGCACCCATTTCTCTTGAAGTGTACACAGAAAGAAAGAAAGACGTTCTGGTCATACAGAATTGAATCTGCACACACTGAAAATGTCCTGACGCTAAGCTATTTCTCCTTGTTGCCGTTGCTGTTGTTTAAAGGGGAATTCCATCAAATATTTCTAAAGTTCTGTATAAACATCATTCAGAGTGGTCTGATGTGAAGCACGCAGCTCTAGTGTAACCTGCCAAATCTAATTGTTCACAGTCAGTGTGCCAAGCACCCCCCTGATATTTGGGGTGTCTCATGTTTGCTGGCTACTCCACCATCGGCTGGAAACTAACTCATTCATATCAATATCAGAAGCTCACAAGCGTGGATGAAACAGCTAAAAAAACTTTTCTCTGAATCTGAATTTAAGTGTCTATTTTACCCTGAAGAACAGCAACAGCATAATAATGAGATCCCACTTCTGACACCACTGTAGCGTAAGGGACTGCCTTGATGAGCCCCACAGAATCATGGGTCTGGCCCATAGCTAAAGCAAGAAAAGCTTCCCTCGCTCACGCACACGCTAAAAACATAGCCTAACTTAGCCTGAGACTAAAAACATAGGTCCTTTCTCCTACCTAGACAAAACCAGTCCACCCATATTCAGTGCCCTGGAAAATCTATTTATTTATCAGGGACCCCTTAGAATTGTAATGTATGCAAGAGGGTACAGGAGATCCAAAAGGTAAATAAGGGTGTGAGAGACTCCCCAGGATCCTCTACCTTTTGCAACTTGCTCACAGTGGTGATGGTGAGGAACCGGACGTCAGAAGACCACATTAATGGTTAAAATACGATGCAACATAGATTTACCACTATATTTACTGATATTTATCACTATCAGCATTATATATTAAACACCTGTAGGTTGCCGGTTTGTTGGTTGTGTTGAAGACCAGTGGTTCTGGAGGCTCTCTGCTCTGCACATCTTAGGCTTTAACACACCCCCTGCAAGGCCTTGGTAATGAGCTGAAGATCAGTTGAATGTTGGGAGTAGGGACAGCACTGAAATGTGCAGGGCAGGGTGCCTCCAGGAGCAGGGTTGGGAACCAATGTTGTAGATATTGTGATACTGTATTTATGTGTCTTTGTAGACATTGCGACCCCTGCTTCCTATCACCACCACTGTAAGGTAAGCACGAGTTCTCAGCCGTTTCGCGTCAGACCACTCGGAAGGACTTAACCTGCATCTCAATGACCGAGTACGCAGTAAGTGGAATTCCCCACATTAACATGTCCAAGCTCATGTGCCACATCTCACCAGTAGGTGGCGGTGGAGACTTCCCAACGAGAGAAGCGTGTCAATAAAGAGAGTCGTACAAAAAGCAGCGTGACTGAAGCGCTGTGTGATTGTGGAGCGGTTATGTAATGCATTAGAGACCTATTTCTAGAGTAAGGCATATAACAGACTACTTTCTCTTCATATAAAGTCTTAGAGGATTTTATACCTTGCTTTTTTCTTTCTGTAGAAAGTCCTACGAACTGTACTGATATTTTGTATCGCGAGAAACAAAGGAAGACAAATAAAAGCTCTGCTATTTAATCGCAACCCTCTCCAGTGGTGTTTGTTGTAGGTTGCTGTGTGCTGGTGGCTCAGTAGCCGATAGCGGTACTATGAGCCTAACATGCGCAACCAGCATGAATCTACAGGACTTGCTTAAAACGTGTGCGCATGTATGGGAGGAGTATGTGCTTTCCCCAAACACTAACAGCGGGCTTCTTGAAGCCTTACATCGAGAAGAGTAGCCAGGAAAGCTTCTGAAAGGCTGGGCTCTCTCTTCTGAATAAACTGACTCTGGTTAGGAAGCCTCCGAGCGAGGGGGGTCTGATGCTGAGGCAGGACGTGAGCACCTACTCCTCTCTCAGTCAGATCTACCTGAGAGCGAGGGAGAGATAGACAGGGAGACTCCGCAGCTGACACGTTACACCTGAACTGGTAGATATGTAAGTTTGGCTCTGCGCTTTATACCGAGGAGCGCTCAGACCAGGAGGGTCCTAACGCACAGCCCCAAGGCTGCGGGAAACTTTTGCAGGAGGCTGAGCAGCAGTGGCGCACACGCGCACCCACACTCACGCACGCTCACTCTCCCTCTGGACTTCAGCAGCTTCTTTGGTTTCTCCAGCAGTGGGTACACTCGCTCGTCATGATGGATCTAAGGCTGTGGGGATGCGCGCTCCTTTTTCCCCTCCAGATTTTGCTGTGCGTCCTGAAGGCAACCGTGCGCTTTTTGCTGCCCCCGAGGCGCAAAGACCTGGGGACGGATGTGGTGCTCATCACCGGAGGTGGTAGAGGAATTGGCCGGCACCTGGCCAAAGAGTTTGCCAAGCAAGGAGCCAGAAAGGTACCACAGACTTATACAGCTACAGGGTACTTGCGTTCCGATCTAGGACGCACGGTTACGCGTCATTTATGACTCCGCTTAGATGAGCAGGCAGTGCATGGCCATCTGTACGCTGTTCTACACTGTAAACAAATGATTGTACTTTCAGCCCTGTTACTGGTTTTCAGCTCGGACTCCCTAGAGTAGTTCAGATCACCAAACACTTGGATCTGTTTTGATGTCACTTATTATTACTGGAGCTCCAGTTAACTCAATATTTAAATGAGATCATTGACTTTATATTACCTGTAGAACAATGCAGCATTTTTATAGGCAGTGCAATTGACATGTCACTTTATAAAGCTCTGTGTGGTCTTAAAACTTTGTCTTTAGAACTTTAAAATTGTCTCTGAAGTCTGGCAGACCTGTCTGAAATGTTATGCTAGGTAATTTTCTAGGGAATGTGCCATTACAAGCACTTTGAATCGAATTGTGTGGCACTTGTACAGCACACTGAGGACCCTGGAAACTCATTTTAACAGTCCAGTTAGAGGCCATTATGATGATAACCAATTTTCCCTCTTAAAGGAATAGTTCACTTGAAGGATAAGTGCAGTCAGAAATGCCAGTGGTTCCCCAATGCCTGGTTAAAGGAACAGGTCAATCAGAAATGCCATTGTTACTGCATTTTTACACCTAAAGGAACAGGTCAATCAGAGATGCCAATCCCCCAGTGTAACCCAGTTTTCCCACTTAAAGGAATAGATCAGTCAGAGGTCCCAGTGTAACCCAGTTATTCCACTTAAAGGAATAGATCATTCAGAGATCCCAGTGTAACCCAGTTATTCCACTTAAAGGAATAGATCAGTCAGAGATCCCAGTGTAACCCAGTTATTCCACTTAAAGGAATAGATCAGTCAGAGATCCCAGTGTAACCCAGTTATTCCACTTAAAGGAATAGACCATTCAGAGATCCCAGTGTAACCCAGTTTTCCCACTTAAAGGAATAGATCAGTTAGAGATCCCAGTGTAACCCAGTTTTCCCACTTAAAGGAATAGATCAGTTAGAGATCCCAGTGTAACCCAGTTTTCCCACTAAAAGGAATAGATCAGTCAGAGATCCCAGTGTAACCCAGTTTTCCCACTAAAAGGAATAGATCATTCAGAGATCCCAGTGTAACCCAGTTTTCCCACTTAAAGGAATAGATCAGTCAGAGATCCCAGTGTAACCCAGTTTTCCCACTTAAAGGAATAGATCAGTCAGAGATCCCAGTGTAACCCAGTTTTCCCACTTAAAGGAATAGATCAGTCAGAGATCCCAGTGTAATCCAGTTCTCCCACTTAAAGGAATAGATCAGTCAGAGATCCCAGTGTAACCCAGTTTTCCCACTTAAAGGAATAGATCAGTCAGAGATCCCAGTGTAACCCAGTTTTCCCACTTAAAGGAATAGATCAGTCAGAGATCCCAGTGTAACCCAGTTTTCCCACTTAAAGGAATAGATCAGTCAGAGATCCCAGTGTAATCCAGTTATTCCACTTAAAGGAATAGATCAGTCAGAGATCCCAGTGTAATCCAGTTCTCCCACTTAAAGGAATAGATCAGTCAGAGATCCCAGTGTAACCCAGTTTTCCCACTTAAAGGAATAGTTAATTGAGAAATGCCAATGTTTCCCCAATGCCCAGTTAAAGGAATAGCAATGCCAGTGTTCCCTCATTTTTCCCCTTAATGGAATACTTCAATCAGAAATGCTTAAGTAGCTAACAGTGGTAGGACGTGAATAGCCCCCAGTTAGCATGTTGCAAATGCCATCAAACTAAGTGGTGGTTACTAGCTTCTATTCATACATTCTTAGCCATGTAAGCTTAGGTATCTGAGCTACTCTTTTAAGCCCCGGCTCTCTGTGTTGTGGTTTTTGGCTTTCTGTGTGATGGCACTAGTCAAATGTCTTCAGCCCACAGAGGTTGGAGTGAACTGCCACTGCCCCCGAATGCAGAGTCACTTGTGTTTCATACGCCTCCTCGGATTCTCCTCTGCGGGCACACAAACACAGGTGTTTCCTACGCCTTTCTGCCTTTACAAATGCCCAACAATGGAGTGCTGACAGACAACACTGACTGTTTTGTTGAGCTTAAATGATCTATGACTTTTTAACCTCCTCACTCATACTTCCCTGTGTTGTATGAGGAAAAATGTAGAATAAAACAAAGTTTAACACATTATCACCACAGTGTTCTGGCAGTACCATCAAAAGTCAACTTATAAACCTCACTGACCCTTTACTAAAACAGAGGCTAATACAGGGACGCTAATATCATTTAAGCTTAAAGTTTTTCAGTGAGATCAATGGGAAAACTGCTCTACTTCAGGAGAATGTGTGTGTGTGTGTGTGTGTGTGTGTGTGTGTGTGTGTGTGTGTGTGTCTGTGTGTGTCTGTGTGTGTCTGTGTCTGTGAGGGAGAGAGAGGAGTGCATGATCGTGGGTGTAGGTGTGTGCATCCCTGTGTGTGAATGGATCGCATGCAGGTGGTGCAGTAGGCGAAAAAGCACCTTACAGATTGGTTACCACAACCAAGTTCATTGGCAGGTCAGCCAGCTTTAGTAGAGTAGGGCTGATGATGTCATCAGTGTTATTGTGCAGGCTTCTCACTCCCAGAGGAAAAGACTCAAATGGAAAGCCAGAAGAGTTGAGTGTGTGAGCGAATGTGTGTGTGTGTGTGTGTGTGTGTGTGTGTGTAAGCCAAGCTAAGCAAGCAAAGCATACAAAAGTCAAAAAGGCCATAAGTGTCAGCTCCTCTCCTTTGACCCATTGTTCACTGGAACATCGTAAAAATGTTTTATCATAATAACATGCTTGTTCCTTTCTCCACTTATACATATATAACAGTGTTAAATCATGTAACATAACAATTTATTATTGTACAGTACCGTGCAAAAGTCAGAGACCGAGTCAGAGATGCATTTAAATGCCATTAAGTACAAATTATTGGTATTTCAGTGTGTGGTGTTTCCACTGTTGGATTTATTAAAGCCTTCCTTCTTTCTGCATGTCTTGCTTCCAGGTTCTACAGAATTCTGCAGGTATATATTTATATTATATTGTATTTTCACACCTCTGAAGTTTAGTCTTAGATGGTGGTTGTGCATTCTGCTTTTCATGATGCAAATAATACTGAATAATTTCAGTGATGTTGAGGTCTGGACGCTGGGATGGTCAGCCCATTGTTCTAAGAACCCCAGAAGCTTCTTTCTTATATTTGTCTGTTTCCTGTCCTCAGTAAGTGCTTCTAGACAGCTGTACATGCTTTTATAAAATAAGTTGTGGTCATTTTGACTGGAAGTCAAACAAATGAATGGTGTTGTATGACTTTTGCATAATACTGTATAAATTAGTAGTGTCTATTTAGTACCTACTGTTTTCATACGAGAGATGTGTCATAAAGCAGCCTTTACAGATATCCAGGACCCCAGCTCCTGATAAACGAGCTGAGGGTGAAAAACGCACTAAGAGCCCGAGGAAGAAACACTGAGAGTAACAAAGACTCAAAAAGAGGCGGAAAAGTGTCCTCCTCTGGTTGACGGCACTCTGGAGAGTCATGATAGACACCAGATGTCTGATAGGTTTGATGCTTCTGAAAGCTACATCCCACTAAGCTACAGGAAATGTGAAATATCTGATACATTGTTTAACAGTAGTTTTAAATGTTTAGTCTGAAACATTTTCATTAGTCCATTCACAGCCAAGAAGAACATGCAGAGGGTGCCAGTATTTTATCCATTATTGATATCACATATTCAAACATCAGCGGACACATGCAGGTTCACTGGACTGTAATAAAATACCTATATTTGCATGGTAGGCATTCCTATCACCATCGCAGTGAAGTAAATATGAGTCAGTAAGTTTCTCTACAGGGAACCGTTTCACATCAAACCCATCTTCATGGCTTCGTTGACATCTTATCATGATTTCATAATGCTGATATTTTGGAAGATCTGTGGAATTTCTCTTTAAAAATGAGAGCCATAAAATAAACCAAATATTAGATGTCTATAAAAGACATTTTGACCTATTAAATCACAGTTTATTATTCCGTTATTAACTAATATGTATTGCTGAATAACTGCTGCGGTATACAATAAGACTATAACAGCTACATAGATAATAAGGTACTGCAGTTTGATGGCATAGACTATAATATATGCAGAACAGTGGACATGATAACATGGTAGGTGTTCGGCAAGTGTCCCAGAATCAGGGCGGAGATATCAAACAAATCGGTGTTCTTATTAGACCGATTGCAGTATAGATATGAATCTGCGTTTGAATGTGATATGCACCTGCAGTGATATAAGATAGAGGAAGTCCTGCAGTATGTAAATGGTAGAGCGTAGGGTTAAAGGTGTAGAGCCAGGAGAGGCAATGTTCCCAGCTGGGCATTGGCCCAGGTCTGACCCCAGCAGGACTGCCCTAATGAGGGGAAACGCAGGCATCCCCCTCCACTTGTCCTCCAGCGGCCCTGCAGCTTGAACTTTTCCTGATAATGGGACACTTTCTGCTTGCTGATTGTGACACTGGTTGGGCACGAGTCAGGAGGCAGATCATTCAGCAGTTTAGAGTGCACACCTGTTGCCAGCATATTCTAGTGCTCTCTCTCTCTCTCTCTCTCTCTCTCTCTCTCTCTCTCTCTCTCTCTCTCTCTCTCTCTCTCTCTCTCTCTCTGTCTCTCTCTCTCTCTCTCTCTCTCTCTGTTTCCTCTCTCCCTCTTGCTCTGTCTGTCTTGCTCAGATATTAAGCAGACAAAAAGGGTTCATCAGACGACTGAACCGTGTAATGCCTTTGAGCATGCGTGTGTGTCTGTGTGTTTGTGTGTGAGTGAGAGAGATGAAGACAGACGGGGTGAGGGAGGAGGACTCATTCTTGCGTTACCTCTCTCTGACCCCTCCCCCGAATGACAGATCTAATAGCCAGTGAGTGGAGCGGCCCACGCAGGCTGACCCCGTCTGCTATCACTCTCACTGGCTCTCCCGCAGCCTCTTGCAGAAAGATATGGGAATACATCACTGCGTTTTCCTCAAGGGAACTCCAACACTTCGTGCAATGATGTTTGGCAGTCTCAGCGACTGTCGGATGTTCCGAGCTGCATTAATCATTAACCTGAAGGGCCTTCAACCAGTTCCCCTCTTTAAAATAATGGCTCTCAAGTGGTTATTGGTTCAAGTGTAGAGTGGGCAGAAAAAGTCAGTTCTGATTAACCTGTAAAACAATACAGAACATATTTGATGTTTTTCCTTATGAACTACACAGGTATGTTATGTTTGTAGATACATGATTATTTCAGTGTCTTATTTGAAGCCTGCTGTGCATTTCCAAAACAGCTAGGGCATATTTACTGCTGTGTTACACTACGGTTTCTTTTAGCAACATTTTTAACACCATCATTTGAGGACTGAACATCTTAACTGATCCAGTTTTGAAAGCAAAATAGACAACACCATTATTCCTTATACAGGTGTTTAGCTGTGTGACAATATGGCGGGCATATATGGCACACAGTTTAACGGGGAGAAAGAACCTGTACTCTCCAACATGCATTATGTAGCTTGGTGCTGTCATGCTAAGATAAGCATGCATGTCCCTGAAAAAGACAGTGTTTAGAAGGCAACATATCACTACTGTTGGAACTACATCTCCAAAATGATAGTTCAACACAAGAAGGGAAGAAACTCTATACTTTATGTTTAATGTAAGCTAATAACTCCAGATGTTTTATACAAACAGCTGTGGGTCATTTATTTCCATCCATTCACCGTGAATTGTACCCACAATGTAAGAGGCAATGTGTACATTCATAATATGCCAAAAAAAAAGGAGATACAAGGTTTTGTTCCAACAGCAGCAATATGTGCAGGCATCCCTCAGCCTCAATAGCTCCTCCACATTAGCATTGTGGGCACTAATACACCATTGCCTTGACAGGCTCTGGCTTATGAGCTTTTTACGCTGGTGACAATCTGGATGGTTTTCACCATTTCTTTATTTTTTTGGTCTGAAAAAAAAAAAAACAAGTTTCATGCATTCCATTCAGGTGCACATTCCTCAGTCCTATATCCTAAGCCTTAAGATATGGATGTAGTTTATAATTCTAGTGTGCTAGAGCATGGAACACACTGTATGTATGTAGGGAAAAGGTTCTCCAATGACCTAGAACAGGTTCCTTGATGTTCTTCCCCAATTGTGCTGCCCAATAACAGCTCCTCCTCCCCCTCCCTCAGGTAATCCTGTGGGGCCGCACTGAGAAGTGCCTGAAAGAGACAAGTGAGGAGATAACCATGACGGGGACGGAATGTCACTACTTTGTGTGTGATGTGGGGAACAGAGAGGAGGTGTACCAGCAGGCCAAGGTGGTGAGGGAAAAGGTAACGTAAATCTGATAACGTTTGCTCAGTACTGAGAACACCTCCACGGATCCAGAGCAGAACAAGTTTGCAGTGTATGACAGTAGAATGCCTCATGGCCAGTTTGGATAGCTGATGTGCCTTGCACTAGCTGAATGTCTAAAGATGCCTGAAGGCATAATCAGAACACCACAGTCAGTCTCTAATTTGATGTGTGGTAAAGCTGAAGGAGGCATATGAAAGACATGAAAGCCAATAACATCTGAGGCCTAAAGGAATCTTTCAAAGCTCTGCTGGTTTTTATATCCAATGTAATTGAAGCAACAGTATCAAAAACCTCAACTTAGCTGGCAATGTGAATGAACGAACTACAACCTAATGGAGTGGTCATCTGTAAACTGCTGTAAGCCAAGTGGCTTTAAAACTCATAGAGTGTGGCTTTGGGCTGTGCTTTGATATGGAACCCGGTCCAATCGCGGTGTTTTGGACTCTTTTAAAGGTTGGCGATGTTACCATTCTGGTTAATAATGCAGCAGTGGTTCATGGTAAAAGTCTGATGAACAGTGATGATGATGCACTTCTGAAAACTCAGCACATCAACGCACTCGGCCAGTTCTGGGTAAGTACGAGCCCAGCGCTCCGGCTCATTTTCTTCCCTCTAAGGAATACGAGAGTATCGTCCCACAGTAACCTTCCCCTGAACCCAACAATTGCACACGGCTTTCTTTGTGGATTTCAAAACATTCTTACTTACATAAACACTTCCAAGTCATTTGGCATGCTATCTGTTTTGGAATATTCCCTCATAATTAATCGATGTTATTGCCAGGAAAGGGAAAAATCTGCTTTAAACATCGCATTCCTCACATAAAACAATCAGAGGTTCCTTGTATAGAAGACGTTCTAAAATAACAAATCCAGTCAGGATAACTGGCTCCTCTTCAAAGGACCTCCTAGCGGTTCGTTTGCAATAAAAGATTGAAGCCCGAATCTGCGTTAAAGTGATGTTTGGAAGAAGTCGGACCGAATATGTAGGTCCAACAGTGGTCACGTTGAGAACCAAGTGGATGATAATCAAAGGAGGCGTTCAGATGCTTTAGATATATGTCTGGTAACCAGTGCCGGAGGTGGTAGTACTTTGTTGGGCTCCTAACTTGAAACACATGGAGGTTTTTGGCTGTGGAGCCTTTGATATGTTGAGGCATGGCAAGGCCAGTGGATAGATGTAATAATAGTAGTTCGTAGTCATTAATCCTCTGACTTGAGATCAAACAGCTAGTGTGAGCCAAAATTTAAACATCTGCTAAATCAATCAAAGTCTTCTAGCTGGACGCATGATTTTCACTTATGGGATTCCATGGCCTTCCTACAGTCCTCATCACTTTTGTGTTGAAGCTTTTCTTCTTGTTATTGGAAATTCCTAAAGCTAGTCAGGGGAATAGCAGTGAAAAGCAGAACAATGCAGAATGTGTCCCGTCTCTCCTCCCCACAGACCACAAAAGCTTTCCTTCCTCGGATGCTGGAGCTGTGCCACGGCCACGTGGTGTGCATCAACTCCATCCTCTCGCTTTCTTCCATCCCTGGAGCTATTGACTACTGCACGTCCAAAGCCTCGGCCTACGCCTTCATGGAGAGCCTTACTCTGGGTTTGCTGGACTGCCCAGGAGTGGACTGCACAACAATATTGCCCTTCCACACTGACACGGAAATGTTTCAGGGCATGCGAGTCAGGTAGTAACCTACGATCACAGTATGAGTTATGAAACAGGTGGATCTGATAGTTATAGATCTACAGTAGATACACTTGCATAAATACACATATAGGAAATAATGTAGACTATATAAGGTTTGTTCTTTCTTGCCCTTGTCAGGTTCCCTCAGCTCTTTCCTCCTCTGAATCCTGAGATGGTGGCCCAAAGAACTGTAGATGCAGTCAGAACCAACACTGCCTTTGTTGTTCTACCTTGGACCATGCACTTTCTTGTCGCCCTAAAAAGGTCAGGCTTTACAAGATCTGAATATAATAGTATATAACAGTATGTAGTATCTATACAGTGATCAGTCATAACATTAAAACCACCTTTCAGCTGCACCTTGTAGTTCTACAGCTAGAGACTGTAGGACATCTGTTTCTTTCACCTTGTTCTGACCCCCTCAGGACCACAGAGCAGGTATTATGTGGGTGATGGATCAGTGGTGGTGTGTTAGTGTGTGGTATGAGTGGATCAGACACAGCAGTGCCGGGGGACTCTTCACACAGTGTGTTCCACAGACACTCCTACCGTGTTGGGGCACATTGTAAATGATAAGTCATCAAAGTCAGTGGCCACAGGATGTTTCCCACAGGACGCTGTAGGCTGGAAAAGATTCACCTGCAATTTGGTGGGTGGCCTATTCTCAGTCCAGCAGTGATACTGAGATGTCTAAACACTCCAGCAGCACTGCTGTTTCATCCACTTAACACCAGTACAACACACACTAACAAACACCACATACATGCAGTGTGGTGGGCTTGTAGGGGTCTTGATTATTGAAGAACAGTGTGAATATTGACTAATTATGAAAGTACAGTTGAGTAGACTAATCGCTAATGACCTCATTAATAAGACCTCAGGAGAAAGGAATCCTTGACAACAAGCGACCTCCACAGATCACTAGAGAGTGTGTGCTTTTTAAATTTCGATCTGAAATTTAATCTTGGCATCCTTGCTGAGAAACGTGCCTACATTAGAGGTCCGGAGAGCCGGAGAAATTTAAAACTCTGTAACCGACTTTAAACTTAACCATGATGTGCCTATTCCACAGTGCCATGGATCCCATTATTAGCCTTCAGGAAAATCAGACTCCACCATCTGTTATTTCCATATTGTTAGCAGTATAATCACATGTAGTGGAAACTGTAATTTGTGGAAAATGTAAAACTACAAATTGCATCTATGTGTTAAGCGGAGCCGATAAACTGGACAGTGGGTGTAGGTACAAGGAAGTGGTTTTAATGTTATGGCTGATTAGCATATAAAGTACACTACAGACATCAGGATATATAGCATATAACAGTTTAGACAGTTAACGATAACGAATGTAATCACTCAACCAAAAGATTTTCGGTTGAAGTTTGTTTCTTTAGTTTTGTGATGGAGTTATGGCTAATGTACCTCCTATCTCCTTTATTAGCACTAGCACTGTTTACTGAGGGCCGTGTTTATAAGGCTGCATGACACATATATAAAGCTTACATGGCAAATGACTCAGCAACACTTTGCAATGAAGTGTTGGCTAACTAACATGAATACATTAGTAATGCATTAGTTAACATGAAGTAATAGATCAACAATGGTTAACTAATGTTAAGTAAACAAGTACTTACCACATCTTTACATGCTAAGTAAACATGTAACTACCATGTATTTATATATTAAGTTGTTGTTTAATTAACATTAGTTAACCATTGGTGGTTTATTACTTTATGTTAACTACTGCATCATTTCGTGTTAGTTAGTGAATACTTAGTGTAATAATGACCTAAACTTGTATAGACATTTATACTGTCAGTTGTTGGTGAAATGATGATGGTCACTTGCTGGAAATAAACTTTTATCTATAGGGTTACGTCAGCTGTCATGAAATGCTTGTGCAGGTGTCATGTAGCCTAGTTCAGTAAAGGTTCAAAACATCAAGTTGTCAAAACTACACTGTGGGATCTGGGGATTCTGAGACCTCTCTGGTGGAATTATGTCATTACCCACAACGAGCAAGAGAACATATCGTCTCTGTCCAAAGAAAAACAGGTATCTCCAAAATGGGAACTTTACAGGAGAGGCCAAAAACCTCATGTATTCTGAATGGAAGTCAATGGAACCAGATGTCTTTCCAAGCTGTTTTGGGCCATTTCTGTTGGTCCATTCTTCATGAAACTTCCACACAGTGTAAACAGCAGCTCGTGTGATCAAATGAGGCATAAAAGTAAAAATCAACAAAAATGGAGATACATGTTTTTCATTGGACAGCGACGATATTGTAATGCGGGTTGTGTTCTTACGATGTGAGGCTGTTTTGATAGAGAACTCAGTCAGATGTTTCTATTCACAGCATAAACATGGAGATGGACTCTTTGAGTCTGTGTGTGTGTGATACTAATGTGTAAAGATGTATAGCATGGTGCAAAAACGGACCTTACACATCTGACCTTTAAATTCAAATTCACAATTGAATTTCGGAGTGAATCAAAGCAGCACAGCGGCACCATCATTTACACTTTCTATCCAACTTGCTATCACTTTAGCTGAGATGATCATACAGCATATTTGAATTATGTTTGAATTATTTGACCAGTTTTTTATTATTGTATGCACCTCTATGATATGAAGTGAGTGCCTTATGAAGACCTATAGGACTGCTGTGTTTACTTCCTACTCCATTTTTTAACATGTAATGTTTGCTGCTTTGGCCCCTAGCCTTCTGCCACAATGTGCTCTGGAGGAAATTCACAAGTTTGCTGGAAGCTACACCTGCATGAACACATTCAAGGGACGGACATAAAGAGCCGAACGCAGGGAAGGATGGAATGTGAAACATTTTGTTCGACAAACTTATCAAGCAATGCAAGCACTTGGTCCCTGGAACAACAAACAAGCTGTAGCAAAGGACTTCAGGATCACAGGATGCGGTGTATCGCAGCGGCTTGTTTATCCAGCATCGTTTTGTCAGTGGGTGTAGCATGGACTGATCATTTGTAGTTGCTTATGCTGGTAATATTGATGTGTTAGTCTGAACGGCTCACAGGTTTGCTGGCTAGTCCGCTCCTCGGACTTTGGTGAGAGTACTGGAGTAACCCTGTATTAACCGATAGAGAAGCTGGTTTGGGGAACATGTGTATAAGTTTTCCGATGAGGATGTTAAAGCCTCACACAGATACCGTGGATTTAGCCTGTGTTCTGTAGACTTACTAATTTTAAATGCCTTTTTTCCTGGTGTAATTTAAGACAATGCAAGCTCTTTCTCCAACTCATTTTCAGTACATTCAGTGTATCCACCTCCATATTAATGTCAACACTGAATAAACAGTATTTGATATTAAAATAACGCCGGCCAGTGTTATTCCGTGTGCGTTCATGTGGGTTAGAAAACAGGGGAATGTATGTCCCTGGCAGTGAGCTTGTTCTTTCTCAGCCAAAACTCACAGGCATTTCATGGTCAGCATTCCTCCACCACGGGCCAGCCAATCATGAGCTCATAGCGCTCGAGGTAGGGTTGTCAAAACACAGGCTCTACTTAACAGGAAAGCATGCTGCAGAGGGTCAGCCACTGGAAGGCTAATGGACAGATTTCAGTGGGTTTACTCAAATAATCAAGGGCTGCCTGCATCGTTTTCAGCTTTGTCAAATGTGTTTCCGTAGCCAGCTGTTACAAATGATCACCTTTAAGAAAGTCACATCCCTTAGAAGGTAAAGTCTATTAAACTACCCCTGCCTCTCCCCCTGTATTAGTCATTTTGGACTCGAGATCAGAGGCTAGTGCCACATAAAATATAACCCGGAGACTGATTACAGGCAGCTGTTGTCTTTCCCTAATAGCATACCAGTTATAAAACTGTTCTCTACATCTCAGTCATTGCACAAAATAGGATTAGGTATAAGAATTGCACTGTGTACTGGCGGGCGAAATTACAAAACACTAAATTATTTCATATTGGGCTACAGTTCAAACTGACTGATGTTGTAACAGAGTAAAGTGGCATTTAGAACAGGCAGACTAACATAAGCCCCCAGTTTTCACTCTTAGGGAAAACATTTTCTCCCATCATTTTTTTTGGCATCTTACGACTTATTTGTTTAACTGCTTGTGACACCGAAATATAGCGAGCAGTTCGACTCAATTCAGAACTAAACCTTGGATCTTCATGTGGCCGACACTGCCAGTGGAAGATTGGGATCATGACACAAAACTGTGTCATGGCCTGCACGTGTGTTGGAGAAGTCAGCTCAAATCTCAGGGGGCGAGTTCAGAGCAAGGTTAGCCAAATAGTAGATAAATGTGAGGAGGCTGTTGGACGGACAGCTCACCCTGTGATGAACTCTTCGCACAGCAAATAGAACAGCTTCATGAGACCCAACACAGGTGGAAAAGAGGGACTGTGACGGCTGTCCTGGGGCACTGGTGGGGGCACACCTCATAATGAAACACATATAGCCTACATAGCCTCAAATACAATCTAATTTTTTAAAAAAGTTAGGACGCTGTGCATGTATATGAGAACACAAGGCACTGGTACAAATCATGCAAAAACACTGTACGAACTATTTAAACCCTGTATTTAATTGAAGACAATAACAAAGACAATATATCACTGCTCTGCAAAAAAACACGTATCTCCAGAAGGGCAGCTATACAGATGAGGACAAAACTCATTCAACTTTAATGTAAGGTCAGTGGAACCAAGCTTTCTTCCAAGCAATTTGGGCCATTTCTGTTGGTCCATTCATCATAGAATTTTCACACAGGATAAACAGCAGCTGCTATGATAAAATGATAAATGTTCAAATGATAAAAATCAACAAAAATGGAGATACATGTTTTTGTTTGGACAGTGATGATGTCAGATGGTTTTGGAATATATCTTTTGAATTTGATGCCTGAAACATGTTTCTAAAAGGTTGGGACGGGGCAACAACAATTCAAAAATAATGTTTTTCAGGGTAAGCTAGCAAAGAGCCTTGATCAGATTTTCTTAATCTGTCCTACATAATATCACGAAAAGATTCTGAGAAATCTCTGTATTCAAGAGTTAAGGTGTCAAACCAGAATTGAATGGCCATGATCTCCGGGTCCTCAGGTAGGACTGCATTAAAAACAGACTGATTCTGTAATTGTATGAGCTCAGGAAGACGTCCCAAATCATCATCTGTGAACACAGTTCATCGCTGCATCCACTAATGCAAATATTTTGCTACACATAAACAAAAAGGAAGAAACAAAAAATAAACACCATCCAGAAATGTCAGTATTATATGTTGCCATGGTCTAATTTCATCTTAATATAGGGCCTAACTTTCAAATCAACTGACCTAGAACATTTAAAACTTCGGTGGGGATCTTCTCATAAAGGTTCCTGATTGGTTCTTGGCTTGGACATACAGGACACACGTTGGAATCACAGTTACAGTAGTGGTTCTTCAAACCATTGTCCATCGAAAGGTTCTTTAGGGAACCGACTGTAGTTTTCAAAACACTTTTGTTGATGAGTGCATGTAAGAACATGTGTGAACCAGATCTGATTTAGTGCCTAGTGCTGCCGAGGTTTGTGTCTTCATTTGAAGGTCCTGTATTATATTAACTTGTAATGGCCGTTGTTTTCAATTAATCTGAAGCACACATACAATCTCCAGCTCACTCTCATAGCTGTGATTTATTCGCTATTTACGAGACTTGGGCTCTGCTGAAGTCTGTAGTGCTTTTTTGTGCATTGAGCTAAAGCAAATAACCAGTTCAATTTCTCGAAGACATTCCTTCCACTGAGCACATTCATTCCTTCTGAGGCACTCTTTTTCATGGAAAAGGTCTCAGGAGAAGTCTTTGTGGTGGAGGAAACATGCATGAAATTGAGTATAATGGTGACACTTGGCTGAACAATCTTTGACCTGCGGTATGAGGATTGTGTTCATCTGGCTTCATTTAACGCTTCAAGAAATACAAGTTTGGAACTTCTGAATAGATTATCATGCATAGTCATTACTCTCCGTATGCCAAACATAGATGCTATTAGATTAGGCTCCCGGAGTGGACTGGCATTGTGTGAATCCATCAATAAGTAATGAGTAAGTGTGGAGGAAAGAGAGACAAACGGACCCTGAGCTGCTCCTCGGTAAGGGGGAGACCCTGGATGCTCCATTACGCTGTCAGTCAGAAAGAGGAATGAAGCCTGGGAGCCCGCAACACAGCCAGGTTTAACTCAATGGATTCTGGACCTCACTGTGTCCAGTGAGAGTTAAGTAGGGTTTACACAACCCTGCAAAAGTCATTTGAGCTCAGGGATGAAACACATCAATGAAAAATAGGTCATCACATATGAGCAGTATAAGCAGTCGCTTAGAGCTGTCCACTATGGCCCACCAGTGCATATTTAAACAACCATAAGAAAATATGTAGAAGCAAAATACTGGGACAGACTGATGAAACTGATTACATTTGGATTATACATTCACAGCAAAAGTATAGTGCACCCAGAAGGAATCAACTGACAGGGAAGAAACCTGGTGGGTGGGTTTGACATTGTGAGACATGTGACTGATTCAAGCTTTATGCTCGGTGGCCCATGTGGTGTAAGCAAGGACAGGCCTTATCACTTTACCTGACTAACCCAACGGCTACGACTGTGGACATGCAGAGAGCAGTGATGACCCCCATGAGCCATCCTGTTAGTGCCAGCACCATTGGCAGGCGGCTGCACACAGGACTACATGCATGCAGGACCGTTATGATGACTGCCATGTCAATGAAGACTGCAATGGTGTCAGTCAGAATGGCAGCAGGTCATCTTCAGAGTCACACTTTTGTCTTGATGGAGACAAGCAATGAATCTGTGTGTGGAGGCACCCTGATCAGCACCAACATGAACAGTTTTTGTCACACAGAAGACCTGGTGTCACTCTACCTCCACCCCTATTCGAGCTGCATGGGATGGACTATCACAGGACATCATTAGGAACATCTACAACTCCATGCAGAGACGTCTGGCATGCTGTATTAGCATGTCTGTCATTTATTGTGACTGGTAACCTTTAACCTTCTCCGAACAGCACTGCAATCCCACACTTCTGGGTGCAATTACTTTTTTGACAAGGAGGGTATTTATAAAACATGTACTCCAGATCAAAACATGAGCACAGAGAGCTTTAGTTATATCTGGGCAGTGTTTTCCCTATAACATATGCAAACATGTTTTTTGTTGTGCAATCCACAAAATGACTGGGACAAATAAACGATGCCTGATTCTGATTCTCAGTGTCCTTTAATCACAAACACATGAAAGAGCTATGAATTTGAAGGAACAGTTGTAGCCAATGGTGTTTTACTTGTTGAAGAGGAACCTGAGTTGAGTCAGCTCACTCTTCCAATAGGCTTGCTTCTTTCTGTATATGCTCTCTGGCCACTTTATTAGGTAATCTCATGGTCCATTTTATCAGCCCACCTACCATATAGGAATACTTTGTAGGTCTACAATTACAGACTGTAGCTCCACATACGTTGTTACCCAATGTTCTTCAGTGATCAGGAACCTCACAGGACCACCACAGAGCAGGTATTATTTGGATGGTGGATCATTCTCAGCACTACAGTGATACTGATGTGGTGGCGGTGTGTTAGTGTGTTGGGCTGGTGTGTATGTAATAGACACAGCAGTGTTGCTGGAGTTTTAAACTCCTCAGTGTCACTGCTGAACTGAGAACAGTCCACCAACCAAAACTATCCAGCCAACAGCGTCCTGTGACCACTGAAGAAGAACTAGTGGATGACCAACACAAACTGTGCTTCAGCAGATGAAATGTCATCTCTGACTGTACATCTACAAGGTGGACCAGAAAGTTAGGAGTGTCTAATAGAGTGGACAGTGTTTAAACACTCCAGCACTGTTGTGTCTGAGCCACACAAATCGCACATAGGCAAAACGGAAAACAGCTTCTCTTCAGAGCTTTAGTGACATGCCACAGCGCTGGCCTTCAATTACTGACACACCAACAGTATTATATAAATAAGCTATGAAGACCTATTAATAACAAGTGGTTGGTGCAGCTCAGTGGGTAACACCGCTACCCACTAGGGACCCACCACCACATGTGGGATTTGGGGTTCGAATCCTGGTCTAGGTGGCTATGCTGTGCTACACCGATAGGGTCCCAAAAGGGTCCTTGGGCAAGACTCCTAACACTACACTGGCCCACCTGTAATATGATTACCCTTGTAAGTCGCTCTGGATAAGAGCGTCAGCTAAATGCCATAAATGTAAATGTAAACACTTCTCATTAAAAACAGTTGTATCCATAAGCAAGCAACCGACAGGAAAGACCCTTGGTGGGTAGTTTGTTGATTCAAGTTTCACTCTCCACCACCCATGTGACATAAGCATTCTGCGAGATGGTCTTATTAATGTATTGTTCACCATACTGACGCTGTTGGCAGCAGTGAATAAAAGATGGCACACAAGAAGGATCTGGAAGACCTACACGAACCACAGAGAGCAAGAACTAACAGGTGGTCTGACGTGTAGAGTAACCCAACCATCACGATTCCGGACATTCAGCGAGCCAGCGCCATTTGCAGACGGCTGCACAACACAGGACAACGCAGACTGTTACAAGAGCTGCCCTCAACACCACTTCAACGTCACCAAAGACTGCAATGGTGTCGGGGCAGCAAGTCATCTTCAGTGATCAGCCCCGCTTTTAGTCTTGGTGGAGACCACCAACAAATCCATGTGTGAAGGAACCTTGTCAGCACCAAGATGAACGGTTTGTTGTCATGTGTCACATGTCTAGAAGGAATGGTGTCACTCCACCTCCACCCATATCCCAACATCTGCAGGAACCGTGTGAGAATGTGCAAGCTCACCACACTGAGAGCAACTACTTCATGTGTAGTGCATGTGTAGCATGTGTATGTCTAAATGAATCATTTATTGTTCCTGGTAATCTTTATCTTCCTTCCCAATAGCACCGCAGCCCCACACTTCCTTCTGAGTGCAACTATAGTCTCTTTCCCACCAGTTTGTCTGTTCTAAACATTGCTCAGAAACGCTACCCACATTTATGAGACACAAAAGTAATTTTAATTTAAAAATCACACAATTTATTATTAGGCTTTACATTTTATACAAACAGCAGAGACTTACACATCCTATGCTGTACTCTTTATATTACTGTCCAGTAGTTTGTGCCTGATATACAGAGAAAACTATTACACACTGCTGCAGATTTCACTGTGACAGCATGGGAATGGCGCAGAATCTAAATCTGATGCAGTATCTCGCTGCTCTCACTGAGAAGAGGGAAACGTCTTTCAAAGGAGACGTAATTTCAAAAGGAACTTTAAGTAAACAAGAAAGTCATAAACATCCTTTTGTTTGTGTAGGACACAATGTGACGTTAATGGGGGGAAAAAAACATGAGCTTCAGAACAATCTAATGAACATTTATTAAGTTTTAATACCTTGTTTATGTGTAAACATTTAGAGGGAAAAGTATACCAACCTAAAGGAACGTAAAGTAGAACTACCTGCATCATAAGTGCATTTCACAGCAGTGTTATGCTACAGCTAAGATATATTATGCAGGAAATACATAATAATGAGAGAAGGAAAACAGCTAAGGAAAAACTCTGAGCAAGTATTTGGCAGATTGGCAGATTTAAGTTTAGCTATGCAGGCATAGAATGAATGAAAACCAATGCTAGTGGTGTTTAAGGTACCCCAAAAATGCCAGCGAGAACAAAAGGCACAAAATCTTAATCACACTTAATCACTGCAGAGTAACAGTAGTTTATTTCAACAAAATGAGTCAGTCTATGCACTTCACATCCACGTCCTAGATCAAATTCTTAGTGATTATTGTAGTGTTCATATTGTTACTAGTTGTCATAACTTTGCATATAATCTTCTAGAGGCATATCTGTTATTATTAATGATCCACAAGATTTAATAGCTGTTCTGTCACAAAAAAGTTCTTAAAATGCTTATAGAAAAAGATATACAAATAAATAAAAAGAGAATTAAACCAACTCCAAGGGTTTAAATGTCAGAGCGAGACTGCAAGCAGCATGATGAACCATACCAGTAACTGCTCACTAGTGAGCAGTAAGAGCAGCAGCAATTTGTTACTTCTATATCAGTGCAATTTAATTACCAACCACACAGAACCCTCAGATATATAGAGAAATAAAAAAAAAAACTTTTTAAAGGCAGTTTTTACAGCAACCCCAACATCCATATAATTCTCCATAATTTCTCCCTAATGATATGTACAATACATGGCAGACAGTGGCATACTGGTGTGTATCTATATATGTACATATTTGCTCTATACACAGACATATACAACATTAGTTAGAAGGATTTATGCAACAAATACCACTCAAACTCTATAAACAGCTGTAAAACAAAATATATATCTTTTAAGTTCAACAGAAATCTTACTAAAATACTTGCATATTTCTCATAGTTAAATCTGTGCTTAATGAAGAATATTACAGTGGACAAGTTTACATCATGAAACAATCCCTTCATCAGGAGCGTGTGCAGATGACTGCGTAAATGGGTGCCCATTCTTTTTTTTCCCAAGCCACAAAAACTCTACAAGGAAAGAAATGCCTTTAATTCAAACAACTGGAGAACTATGTGGATTTACTTCTGTTAGGAGTCCAATAATAAGCTGTCCTCATTCTCACTGGGGGGTAACATGAGCTGCTGCTCATAGTAAAGGCTCTTGGCATAGTTGACTTCTTGGGAGATCTTGACAGCGAGGCTTTCGCTCTTCACGTGAACCTGGTAGAAGGAAAGGGTCAGAGTTTTTATAGGTCAAACTAAGAAAGGTTATTAAATTATACTCTAGGGCTGCACGATATATCTTTTTCAGGATCATTATCGCAATGTGCACATGTGCAATAGGCACATCGCAGGACATGCAATGTTAAAATGTCATGCTACAACTTCATTTGCTGGATACAAACGAAAAACTGGCACAGACTCTGATCTAAGGCTCCGTGGATACACAAAGAAGCGCTGACACAGCAAGAGTATAAAAGTTCTGGAAACGATGGCTCACACACAGAAAAGTGCTAAAAAATGATTTCTCAGCTTTTTGCTATTTTCATTTTATAATGAATAATGTTTTCTAAATATTGATGAATTCCTGATGCGATCTATATGTATACTGAAATTAAAAAATATGGTCATTTTTCCAATATCATGAGGTCCCATTATACTCATTCTTAACCATCACCATAACAAATACAGAGTAGGTGGTCTCACCATAGGCTTTTGATGAGATTGGCCAGGAATGGCCACTCCACTACTAGTGCTTTCAGCTTTCTTGGTGAGCTGAACATACACCTTCCCGTGATCCTTGGAGACCAGACAGTGATAGAGGTCATCGTATTTGACTTCCAGGAAAATTGCTTCCCGATCCACGTAATCCCCCGGCTTAAGGAAGTATACCACTTTAGAAGAGATGAGTACGCAGTAGCTGTCTATGAGCTCCACAGCGATAAAGCTACAGAAGGAGGAACAGAGGATTGTGTCACAGCCACAAATATAAAAACAGTATATAAGAGAAAAAGTTCTGTTTCTGAATCACACTGGAAGCTATTCACACAACCAACGTTTGTCTAAACCATTCTAACTCCTGCTCATATACTAAATGCTGGAACACTGCCGTAAGCAATGATGGATTTGCTTGCATTCAGCCACAAGAGCATTAGTGAGATCAGATATTGATGTTGGACAATCAGATTCTGAATCACCAACTTTTAAGTCCAAGGTATCGGATGGTGCTCCATCACTCTAGAGCATTGTGCCCCTCCAGCAGACGTTTAGGATTGGGGTAGGCACCATAGGCTCATCTGGCGGCTCCAGTGGCCTCTATTTTATTTGTAATGCGTTTCTATGGAGATAATACAAACCGTGTGTCCAGAATTTAAAGTGCTTTAAAGTAGCTGGATGTACTAATCAGACGTTAGGGCACATAGTTATGAAAATACATTGTGGTGTTCATGGGATAATTAATGGTTGCTTGGCCACAGCCAGAGAGATGATTAATTGCAGTTATTACTATGTTTAAATTCTTGACGGTATTTTATACAGTTAGTTTTGACAGCACGATTTGTTTGAGTGTTCCATTTAAACATTCTTTGTTTTGCCGCACAATAATGAGGCACAATAACCATCATCCCACGGAGCTGGTGCTGTTAAATGCCAGCCTGCTTTATGCTGCAACTAGCTGTGTGCTTGTTTCTACTATAAAACCAAAACAGGTAAATACTTCAGTCAGCAGTTCTGACAGCAGAACAACTGGATCAATTGGAATTAGACAGAAACTCACTGGATACAATTGAGACACAAACAACAGGAGTTCGACAGTTCATTTAGCAAGCAGTGAAATAACTAAACCCAAGTCCAGAGCTTCTTTGTTCTACTTTTATTTGCAGAACTGATGTAGAAAAGCAACAGAACATGCAAGGTCGCATGTTATGCAAAAAACCCTGCTACCAACATAATGTATTTGGCCATGATGCATGTTTAACATATCGCTATGTTTCAAACCACCATAATATATATCTTTGAATATGTTTATGATGCGATGGCGCAACATACCTGATGTACACTTAAAAAAAAAATGTCATCGGGGTGGTACTCCCAAGGGTTCATTCAAGGTGAACAACTGTGCCTTATTGTCTCTCTTAGGGTATATTTACAACATAGATTTGCTTTTAATTAGTTGTACAATGTTTACCTTTAATTAGTAATACTTAATGCTAAGGATGTTTCTGTAGTTTTGTGTTTTAAGTGTTGGTCACTGGAGTTCTGGTCAGAACTTTCTACATTTGTAATCATACAGGAGGAAACCTGTGAACATATATGTGTAAGAGAGGGGAGCTGTACAATATACAGTTAGTAACAAAACTTAAAATTCTAACTCAAGCTTACAGCCGCTAACCTCCTCAGTGCAGAATATTTCAGCACTACGAACAGGGAAACAAAAATGCTTATGACTAAGCACTAATCACAGCAGTTAACAAAGGAATAATTCATTGTGAAAGTAGAACTAACGTAAATATATGACTAACGAGAGTTATCCAGGTCTCAACGGCAGATACACGACAGTCACTTCACTTACCACTGAATTAATCCATCTGCTGTCAGTTTCTCCTGAATGCACAGTGTAACACAACAGTAGTAAAAAACAACTGTTCAAGTACGAGTTTGTCATGTTTCCAGTTTGTGCTGGAAGCTGCTACAGCCGCCTGTGTATTGGGGAAGCAAATGTGTAATTGTGCGGCCAGGCTGATTAAATGAAATTAAATGAAGATTAATGTCAGGATTTCTTGATGTCATTGGATGTACCCCTGGGGGTACGAGTACCACAGCTCAGGAACCACTGAAGCAGAGTGATTATGATAAAGGTCTAGCATGACTGTGTGAGTGAGCCTGGTGAGGGGATGGCGTGGTGCTGCTGCTGGGGAGAGTAATGGGCTGTGTGGCACCTTTGAGGGGAGAGGTCAGTTGGGCCACAGGGGGGGCTGCTGATCTGGATGGATTAGCCTCAGAGGTGACAAACGCCTTTTCGGCCCGGGCTTCAAGCACAGTCGCAAGCCCTTAAACTACTAGCTTTAAGCTGCTGAACAATTCTGCTAGATCCCTTCTAATGCCTGACTATGGCCCTTATTATTTTTTTGTGGTGGGGGGGTTGATGGAGGCAATTTGGGGGAACAGCCTTTTCCTTAATAAAAAGGTGTGAAGGTATGATAAAGTCACAAATGCTGAGATCTGCAAAAATGACACGCAAGGAAGCAAACGTAGGCAATATAGGGCCTTGATTTTTTACCTGTTCATTTTACTCAACCCATTTCATAAAAGCATATTCAACGTGCTTTCTATCCAGTCTTTTGAAGTTTTCTGATATTTGTATTTAGCTCTTAAATCGCATTTTAAAAAGCACTTTGGGCATTAGAGATCTTGTAGTCCGACCTAATGATAAATGTTGTTTGAACTGATATGCACGATTTGCTTGAGGCAAAATGATACAATACCAAGCACAACATAAACCGCTTTCTGGAAAACTCAACACTGCAAGAGTATGAGGGATTTGAGGTGAATACTCACTATTCAGAGTGGATGTTGTCTGTGAGGCGAAAGAGTTGCTCTTGTCCATCAGCTTGTGTGGAGGAGAAACGGGGTAGCAATCCCTGAGGACCCTTACAGCAGCGTGGCTTCCTAACTCGCTGCACACTCAGCCTGCCACACACATACACAAATCAATTTACTTCACTTACTGACACCCTTGTTCTGGCCTCTTAGATGCATATTGCTGAGTATCAGCAAGTCTCTAGAACAAACATTACAGTTCAAACAACACTTGCACACCCGCACACACACACCTGCACACTGGACAACATTGTAGATATGGCAAACCCTTGTGGTTCAACTTTTTCACACTCAAAACACATAGTCCTGGTCATAGGCCTGTAGACTCTGTCACTTGCAGAGAAGCAGCAGCAGCAGAGGCCTTCAAACAAGTCTGAGGTGATGTACTGGTAATGTTTGGTCTAGGAACTATTCCAAATGTCTACCGCAGGTAACATATGTAAAGCAGCAAAGCATATTTGTGCATTTAGCACAGCACTGCATCTGTACCTTATCTTACAGTGGCACTGACCTTATCTACCTTTGAGCATTGTATGCTTCGTGGACAAAGCCTATGAAACTACAAGGACAGTGCCAAGCAGCTTCAATGCCAAGGCAAAACTTTAGTCTCATTCTCCTGCAATTGACCCCTCTCCCTGGCTGCCACTGCAGGCAGAGCTAAAATTCCTACATCTGGCTTGAATCGGGGCCTGCAGTCATTTGATTAGAGTTGATGGTTTCCAGTTGATTCACAAAGACGGCAGTGTACTGTTTCTCTGTTCTGTTTAAACTGTGGCCTGTGCGTCTGCAGCTGCTGCTGCTAATCTAGAACTGAGCTGGGGATGAGAGACATGAGGGAGCAGCACAACTGAGGATGGCTTTCTGAAGAACTGAGACTGAGGATTTTTTGGGAGGAGAGATCTTTCCTTAACCTATCTATTGCGACACAGAGAAATTGCAACGGCCTCTGCGATTTCAATGCATAAAAACCAGATGTCTGCAACGTTTGGTTCCAAAAAAGGCAAGACAATGCTCTACCTTCTCAATTCAAGGCTTCAAAAAGGTAACTAAAACTGTCGAACTTGCAAAACTGCCTTGTTTCTATAAACCACAGCAGATCAACAGCACCTAACCACTACACTGACGCAAAGTATAATCTTGGTACTGCTTTCACTTCATGAGAAGCCAACACTTCCACATGCTCTTGGCTGAGAGACGGATCATAATCATAACCGTAAGTCATGAGAGCCAAAGCTATCCAGTGAGACTCTAACCTTTCCTCCTATAGCCTCACCCACTGCTCTGAAGGCACTTGCGACAATGCCCTGCACTCGATTGTGGTGTTGGAACCATTGGAACAATAGGGTTCAACTCTAGGTCAGACTCGGGGCTTGGAGTCCAGCCAGTCATCTGTCAATGGGTGCAAACAAACAGCTCTTACTTCTTGCTCCCTTCCGAGAAAAAGCATGAACAGCAAGACAAGGGTAGGGAATTTTGGGAGGGGCGGGGGGTTGCTGCTGTACGGTAGAGGTGTTTAATTCAGTTCACCATATGTATGTGTTTAGATAATATGAGCTGGAATAAATGATCTTCCAGTACTCTGCTAAATACACTATGGGGCTAGTTCAACATTTTAGCAACATGTATCAGTTACCCAGAGACAAAGCATGTCAGAAGCACTTAGCTTAAGCCCTTTTAAACTGTGAGAATAAACCCTCTAATGACTCAAGTGTAGATAACCTTGTTCTTAATGAATGGATTGTGCTAATGAACAAACCATTACGACTATACAATTAATTCTGGTATCACCAAATATTTGTGTAAAGAAGACTGCATTGGCCAAATCTAAACATCGCTCGAATGCAAAATTGTTACGCAATAATTTGGTGCAAAAATTAGCATTAAATATCATGCACGACAGGGGTACTGTGCTAACTGTCTGCATTTTATTACTTTTTCCTGCAGACATAACCCTACAGAAATATGTGTTATATCATAGCTCTAATCCAGATGGGTTTAGTTCTAATTTGTGCATTTAATAAATGCTTATGCATTGGCCTGGACAAATATGCACATGAAAAATATTGGATATCTGGATGGGCCCAAAGAAACTTCCATATTTTCATATCCTGGCTGCAGTGGCTATAAAAGCTTTGCTTTTTAATCATTTCCAGTCTGGCTGTATTTTAATCATTTCACTGTAAGGATCATGGCTCAGTACAGCTGTATAATGATGTGTATGAAAGCTATTATATAAATTAATGTCTACCAATCCATAATTGACAGTAGAAACAATGGCTATATGTATATGCCTACAGTAGAAACAAGGAATATATATATATATATATATATATATATATATATATATATATATATATATATATATATATATATATATATATATATGTTTTTTTTAAACAAACACCATATAGATAACAAAAGACAAGTAGTGATCATGAAATGTGACTAAAAATTGATCCACTTTCCATGATCCTTGGGATACATTTAACTCAAGCTGATATTCAGTACTGATATATAGTTAAGCATGCTTAAATTGGTTCAATCAGATGTAGCAATTCCAGAAAAGTTTACTACATGTATTTTGCTGTGTATAATCTTAAAGTGTCATAGGGAGTAAAAAGTCATTTAAATTATTTATGATCTAATAAAAAAAGGGAAATTTAGGGCTAATTTTAGGGCCAAATCCTAGTGTGTAAAATGGTGTGCGAAACCAAAGAAGGGCATTTTTCACCCTAACCATACCATTTAGGCAATGATCAGAGTATGATTTTAAATACTGTGTACATGCATTCTATTGCACCTTCAAATTAAACCATGTATGCCTAGGAAACAAAACTGTGTAACTGCTGGGTATACTGAGGAAAAATCTAGAACCAAACCTGAGTTCTATGCAGCTCAAAGGATGAACTAAAGGCATGTTTGAACTTATTCTGAAGATAAATTAATATTTTTACATGCTTATTGCCAAGACAAATGACTTAAATCATTTTCTTAGGTGCCTACCATGTACTATATGTGAAGGATGAGGGGCAGTTTTTAATTATGCTGCGATGGTTCTCATTTTTCTTGTGCGACATAATCCAACTGCTGAAATCACTCACATCACATAAACTCAAATGACCCGAAGGCCTACCTTAAGTTTATAGTGTATACACTGGATTACGAAACTGCATAAATCAAAAGAGGAAACATTCATAACTCCTTAATAATCTCCTGACCTAATGAATTCAGAAGTCCACCACAACCAGGCAGAGTAAGGCCAGTCAAAAGGCAAAACACATAAAGAGAATTTCATATGCTGTGCAGGGGTAATAGAAACGACATGCCTTTCAAACATAACTGACAGCCATGAGCTTGGTTCAGGGTGCTTATTTAGCCAAAGCCTGAGCCCCTGCCGCTGCCCCCCCGGCACTTCTCCGCTTTGTTTTGGGATTGTAATTGAGCTGGCTCTGGAAGGCTGCCTGGTTTGCATAGTGCAGTGAGGAGGGGTCCATATGTGTGTGTATGTATATATGTATGTGTGTGAAGATGGGTGGGGGGGGAGTGGATATGTGTGTGGACGGGTGGGGTGGGGGGGGGGGGGTTGAGTATGCTGAGAGATGAAGGAGGGAGAGTTCACAAGCAGGGCAAGAGAGCAAAGGGAGTGTGTGGACAGTTGCACTACTCCTGGTCCGCTGCAGCCTGTTTCTCATTTACTTGTTTATTTCCTGTTTGTGATCCGACGGTACATGTAGGAGATGTAATGGGGCTGTTGCACTTGAGAGGATGAGGCGGTAATAAACATTTCCCCGTGAGCTTTTCGTCTCATTCATGGCCACGTCTGCATGAAAACCACAACATGGGAGAAAGTCTGGAGGCCAGGATTTATAAGCGAGTGAAAGGAAGTTTAATGGGGACTAATGCACTAGGTTGTTTGGACATTGAAATATGGAGCTGATCCACCATGGGGAAGAGCATGTTGAGTGTATGCATAAACAGTAACAGAAAGGGACCTTGCTTTACCTGAGAGTGCGTTTCTGAGAGAGTGTAATAGCAGGGTCAGACAGTGTCCGCTGTGACCCATGAATCCTGCGCGTTTTCGGTGTGAACTTTGGCTGAACTCCTCGCCGCACTGTGGCAGGCACGCTCCGAATGCCTCCCCCTAAAACCCTCCCCTAGCTCCCCACTGCACAGTTCACCAGCAGGTCCTTCACACACACCCACACACCCCTCCTCTCTCCTCCCCCTCCTGCTGCACAGGGTTGGAGGGCAGGAAACTCTCTCATTCCTCCTCCAGTTGGAGCAGAAAAGCTACAAACACTCGGTGCGGTGAGTCCAACTCCTGCCGACGCCTGGCTGCCTTGCATATACATAGGCAAATGCAGAACAAATGGCTTTGCATACCAGACACCCTGTGTAATATGAGCTCCACTTGGGCCCCCCTCATAAAAGCTCAGGTAGGGCAGTGTTGGAGCCAGAGGTTGGGGTCACACCCAGAGGGAAAGCTCTTAAACCAGTGAGCAGAAGCGATTAAACACTTTTGAATAGTGGTGTGGATCATTAGGAGGTATTCATTAGAGAGAAAAACCCACCAGCCACAAGCTAAACTAATTAAAAGACAGGTGGGATTTATAGGTACATCTGGTGTTTAAGTGCTTATGGAGAGTTCACTGAGCCTGAAGTGCAGTCCACAACCCCACAACCCTGTAAACATCATGAAAGCACAAAGGGTGGGAACAGCACGCGTGTGTGTGGGTAATGACTTATACAGTGCCTCTAGTCTGAATTTGGACTTAACTGAAGTAGTTAAAAGAGAAGTATACCTGTGGTTGCTTAGACTGGCCATGTCTCTTACAGTCTGGGCTGTTTCTGAGGCGAAATCCAAGGCTCCTGCCACTGGCTTGGTCACTGTGCCAACAAGTCCTTTCCCAAGGCCTGAGAAAAAGCCACTCACTCCCCCCTCTGTCTTTACACCCTCTACAGTAGATGTGATGACGCTGGTCAGACCACCGATAATACCTGTATGATGCAAAATGTTACTGAGTGAGATGAGGAGATACGACTCAAAAGACATATAGTATGGCAAAGCACATATTATATAGAAAACAAATTTTTTATTATTTTTTTTTAAATAAAAGACTTTTTGATGTAGTGTGTTCCACTGATCAGGTTTAGCCATTCACACTGGACTGTTTTAACTCTGACTTTTAAACATGATATAATACAAGACAGCCAATCAGAAAAGAGATAATTTACATATCAGTCTTAAAGGGACCACAACAGAACAGCTCAAAAAAACAGGAGGTTGGGAAAAGGGTATGTAAAAGTCAATTATGGCTTTTTCACTACGTAAAAAGTGGGCAATGTAATAATCAAAAATAAGACAAGATATGTGCATGCTAAAAACAGGCCAGACCACAAATTACACACTGAAAGAGAACTATGATTATGACAATATTTCATACAAAATTATAAGATGATAGTGTACCATGAGCAAGACCATGAATGCCTGCCACTAGGTGTTCCCCACTGGTAGCTCCGTGGTAACGAATGTATTCTCGTTCACTCTGGTGCCGATTGTCCATGGTCTTGCCAAGCCCATCTGACAGAGTACCAGCAAACTGCAAAAACAAAAAAGTAAATAGAAGGAACATAAAAGGCAAAGGTAGAGTCGGAAAGACACAAACAAGAATGAAAGTCAAATAGTGTTCACAATGGGGAGGCACAGAGAACCCTTTGCCTATGTTCAGTCTTCCAGTCCAATTGGATTTTTTGGTATATCCAGATTTAATTCATATTGATATCTGATAGTCTGGACACCCAAAAAAACAACAAAAAAAAAATGTGACTGATAAAAGTCAAATCCAGAGTGACAGAAGTTCTGGGATTCAAAAAGGGCACTGTAGGAAAGTGTGACTAAACAGAGCGATTATTTGCAGGGAGAAATGATCCACCTCAGTCTCTCCTGCATTTGTGTATGAAAACCACATCATTGGCCACGTAGTAACCGAAGCCTACGTCGATAACCACAGCAACTCATGCATATAGTTTGATGATGTCTGGACTCACAAATCACAGATCTGATCACTTTTAAATAACAGTCATATAAGATCTAATCTGAGAAACCTGTTTTGCCTCCAGTCTGAATATAGCCTTTGTTGCAAAATACATAAAGCATAACCCGTGTGGTTTCAAGAATAAAGACTGTCCAACAATTTCCCTCTCCCTGAAGTTGGGTACAAACTGTATCTGCCAGTGTACTACAAGGTCAACTCAGTGTTTAACAATTTATAAGTCAGTGCTTACATATAATCATACAGCAATTTGTTACACAAGCTAAACAGAGTCTAATGTTTCTAACATTTGTTTTGTGGATGTCAGAAGCTAGCAGCGGTATTGCACAAGTAGCAGGGTCTACATGAAATAGAGCTTGTGGTTACAGTCCACCAAATCAAAAGTGTCCAGCAAGGGAAAAATCATTACATGTCCTAGAACGAGCTATAAACAAAATGTTCCTAATATGAAACCCTCATATTAAAGTTTCATGTGACACATTTTGTCACGTATAAGGTGGCTAGATTAACAATCTATGTCTTAATAAATCTTCATCACATTCAAATATTTGTCTGTTAAAATAACAAGCAGTTGTGATGCCAACACTGGCCCTTTCAGCCTGTTAAAAGCCTCCTGCCGGGTCCCTAAGGAGTGGACTGTCTGCTTTGGACAACATCAATGACTTATTGTGGCTCTCAGTGTGAAGTGATTGATAACTCATTTGTCTTAGTCAAAGGTCCTTCCATACACATGACCCAAAAAGCTGTTTCATTCAGTCAGTCACAAATTCAAAGAGCTTTTTATGTCCAATAATATACGCAGGAGTTTAATTCCAAGGAGAATTCTTTAGAAGTCAACTAGATTTTGATCTGCAATTCTAAGTATTCCATGAAAAAAAATGAATCCCTGGTTAAGAATCCATGAAATAAATTACACATCCATCTTTCCCGGCAAAGTAATGGCATTCAGTAACCCGTAACTATGAAAACATTATTTACAAGACTTTAGGCTGGCCACCAGTGGTGCATTTCTCATCGCTGTATCCGCTTCGCAGTTGAGCTATGGGGACACTGATTTTTCACAGCGCCTCATCCAGCTGTCAAATATATCAGGCAGTAATTTGTCTAGCGGGGTGGCTTTCCACCCTTTCGGCACAGTTAATCTGACTTTGCTCAGAGGGCCCCCTCCCTCTCCAATCCCCAGCAGGTGCCTCCTGGAAGTGGGTTTGTGTTACAGACCGAGCGAGCGCCCTACTGGAGCCTGAGCACTGGGTAAACACAGGCGCATTCTGCAGAACTCCGGCAGGAGCCAGGCATGAACTTGGGATGACCTCTCCAAGCAAAGTCCCTGGTGAGTTCATCTGAAGGCCAGCTCCAATTCTCTCCACCTCCTCCTCCTCTCTGCCTTTTTTTTTTTTTTTTTAAAGCTGTGCTGTGAAACTAAACCAATACACTTACCAGATCAGAGTCTGGTGGGGGGGTGGTAGAGGAAGAGGAGAATGCTTTCAAGTTTATAGCCCCCCCCCAATCTCCCTGGTCAAACCATCAGTTCCTTCAGTCTAAGAGCTGGGCCCCTTAGTGTTTGTGTGTGTGTGTGTGTGTGTGTGTGTGTGTGTGTGTGTGTGTGTTTGTGTGTGCTGGGGTTGGGGCAAATACAACCACAACGTGACTGTCAAAGTAGTTCAGGGTGCAACAATCAAAGAGGAAGAACTCTGTATGAGGTAAAGATGTTGAAACTATTCCGGAGACAACAAAGCTCCATTCGCCTGTGATTAAGCATGCCTTAGAGCAAGTAGTGGAATGCGATATGTCACAGATTAACGGTACATAAGCAGCTGTAGGGATGCAGCAACACGAGAAAGCAAACAGTTTCAAAGCAGAAGCAGTACTGGATAACGCTGGTGTGCTTTTAAACTTAGAACTGAACACAAACTACTGTGGAGTGCATTTTGGATAATAGGCATTCTATTAATGGGGAACTCCACCGATTTGTTTTTCCATATCAGTTTGCATAAATTCATCACTGCAGTGAAAGTCTTTCAGAGTGGTGTGAAGTAAAATGACTCGCTATAGAGTTACTAAATCAGATGTCTTTACAGTGGTAGTGATACGAACAGGGATTTAAAAGTCTACAACACACATATAGCCTTTTTATTTACTATGCAAAACCAACAGTAAAACTAAAAAAAGTTTCTATGCTGCATTTATGATGGGCAAATATGATGCATTTGTCCCTCCACCTTAAATCCATCAATATAAATCGATTAACAAGATAACTGTAAACAACTCTGACCTTTTTTTTCCCACATTAAATAGAAATTCTGAACAGAGTTCCTTATAGGGGTGATGCAAAACATGGCTATACCACAATTTCTGAATGCTATATATATATATATATGAATGTATATTCTGAATGTTATATATTTAGAAACATTTTAGAAAAAATGACTATATTTTACACATTCTTGGTCAATAAACAAATGAATAAACAGCACCTATTGGGTTAAATTCTATTCTGAACAAGCACTCAAGAAGTATTGTAACTGTATTGTATGACCACCAAAGCATGCCATGGTGTTTGACCACCAAGGTGTGATGAACATAAAAAAAGAAAAATTGTTGAAATGTTGTGAGAATATGAAATAATAAATATCGTATTGAGAATTGTAATGTTGGCCAAGTGCATTACACCCACGTCATAAAAAATTAGGGGAAGACAATATTGCCAAAAATATAAGATCATAATACGTTATATTAATTACTTATTTAATTTTTGGTGAGTTAAAAGAAAGCCCCTCTGACTGAATGGCTTTGGACTGTGGGAGGAAACCCACACAGACATTGGGAGAAGACGCACAACTCACAGAAAGGACCCTGGTTGTCGGGCAGGAAAATCAAACCCAGGGCCTTTTAGCTGTGAGGCTACAGCACTACAGCACTTTTATTTAAATTACTGAACACTGACAATATTCAACAACACGTTCTGAAAAGCTTCATGATGTAATGGCATAATTTATCACAGTAACGTTACAATCACCGTCATCCTGCACACCCCCAGATAAATACCAGAAAACTGCCAACAGTTTTAAAGCCTTTCTGGGTGGCCACTAGCTTTATCTGCAAAACAAAACAATAAAACTACCCACTGTGCAATTCCCAGATAAGGTATATAAACTAAGAAACCTCAGAATGCATAACCAAATCAAATGCTTTCAAAGTCCTCTGCGGAACCTTCATTCTGATAAATGTTACTGAATTTTTATTATGGCGGTGAGTCTTGGCACAGATATTTCATCTAACCCGCTGGATATTCTGGGAAATGTGTGCATGGGGAATAATATTCTGTTTGTATGAAATTCTGCCAGTGGCAACAGAGAGGTTTAAGAGTGAGAGGAAACAATCTCCACTGGTACCCAGTGTCAGAACTCCAAGTTCAGCTGCTTTCTTTTCCTTTCCGCATTTCTTCAAATCATATCCATCACACATAGAAAGAATAGAAAACTCAAGGCTCATTTAATTCTATCCCAATACATTTTCAGATTAATGAATAAGGGAATTAGCCAAATGACCCAAACATCATTACTTTGCTGTGATGGTTACGGTCGACGGTCAACAGCAGCAATCAGGACGCAGAAGCTACAGCAGGAATCCAGAATGGGGTTGGGGCAGGATTTGGTGATGGAGCCTGCTGTCATAGCGTGCTCTCATGGCCAAAGCAGTAAATGAGGAGGAGAGGATGGAGGGGAAAAACACACAAAGGGGCTGGCTGACAGGGAACTGGCCGCCACTGAAAGGCTGGGGCTCTGTGGCCCCGTCAGCCATGCATGCTGGGAGCTGGCTGAGGGGCTAGAAGTGAAGGCTGGGGCAGCACTCAGGTCTGACCACACACAGCCCACACAGCTACTGTACGGGCCATCTGCTGCCACACTCGCCGGCACTGGGCGCGAATGAAACCTGTCAGGGCAATGAGCAAATGAGGCCTGTAGGAGCTGAGCTAATAAGAGTCCAGCTGAGCTCAGGAGCTACAATAGGATCATAAAGTAATTGAACGATGAGATAAAAAGAGAAGAAGCTCTGTGCATGGATGCAAAAATGCTTTCATAATAGCCCATTTTGAGCATGTTGAAAGAAGCAGGTCAAAACTGTGAACCACAATCATCTCCACTTCTAGCCATGGTGCTCCTAATTCCAATGCCAAACCATTAAACTTGGTTCCATTACAGGGAGCTTCCCTTCATCGAATGTATTGTCATCTTTTAAATCTTTTTCTTTAAATATAGGGGTTGCACAGATTACAAAATGTGGTTTGGATGTCTTCATGCTTATATTAAAAAATTGTGCTACCCATTCGATGTAACCCATAGTCCAAGTAATCAAGTGGTAGAACTGTATAAAAATCAAGGTCATTACTGCCTCTAATGCATATTAAAAAAAGAATCAGGTCAGAATGCTTAGCTGTGGAACTCACGAGTACGCCTGACCTTTCTGTGCTGTTCTGTCTTTTTCCTGGAAATAATCAAATGACTGCATGGGTGGTTCTGTTCATGTAAAGTATTTCAGTGTTCTTAGAAACGTGTGTTTAAAAAGACCCTCTGAAAAAAACATCCTGAGGTCTCTACCTAGCACTAAACTGGAGCTCTAGTGTTAAGTAGGTTGTCCAATTACTGTTCTGCTAGCGAGCACAACAACAGATATCATTGTGCTATATTTATGGTAAAGCCATAAAGCACAATGGTACAATTTTTAAGCATCTGTTTTCATATTTAAATTTTCAGCATATTTTTCTGTTCCCTGCTACCCTGTACAACATGCCAGTACGAGTTACAAATTTGCTCTGTTGCACAATGGGCAATGAATGTGTACTAGAGCTTTTGTGCAAACAGTTTCAATGTTGAGGCAGCTATTGACATTCAGGTATTAACAGTTGGAAAGGGAGCATTACCTTAGCTGCAGAGTTAGAAACCCCATGTGTTACGTTGCGAATGAGACCTCCGACATTGCCATATTTGATAAGCTCCGAAACTCCTTCTGTAACATCATTCAGCAGGCCAATGGGATTGCCCAGGAAGTCCACTGATCCCAAGATCTGAGCTGCCTGACTGAGCAGCTCCTGAAAAAAAAAGTTGCTTATTACAGCAAGTAAACATTTAACATTTAATTATTTATTAAACAAAACATTTTTTATTAAATGGTCTCAAGTTCAGTATAGCGTTAAATTAAGTACAGTTTGTAGAAAAAACCCAGAGAATAACAGTTTGTGCTTTAGTTTGTAAGAACAGAAACACACTGAAGTAACTGAAGCACCCATACCTCCCTGAAGTGCTTAAGTATATCATTGATGATGATCTCCTGGGTCTCATACGGGTGCACTCTAGTGAAGGGATACATGTTAATGACTGCATCCTCAAACTTAATAAGTGGTATTCCCAAAGTTCCCTTTAGAGCCTGTATAGAACACAGAAAAAAGTGGATTACACTCTAGTCGCATCACAACGCAAACTGTAAAACAGTGACTCGCTTGCCATTAAATCAAATAAAGTGCTACTAGCTGCATAGCACAACCCCTCATGCATGACTATGTAAAGGGATAATAGAAAACAGAGCGTGTGCTCTTACTTAGTTCACATATTTTATGTCATAATACCAACACATTTTAATTTCCGACTGTCTGGGCCACAAAATCTGGTTGATTCTGCAGCCCTACTAATCATTCAATATAAACATAATACATTATTTGACGAGACAATGGAATGATTTTCATAGCTCAGCGTAGCACTATATTAATGTTCTGAACAGTCACCTGGGTGGGCACCAGGATCTAGCTGACTGCAGGGAGTAATATGCAGACGGAGAGGGTCAACCATATACTCGTTTGTTAAATACAGGAGTGCATATAACACTTCATCAGCTAAAATCATGGTATATTAGCCATATGGGATACATGCTGTCACTGTTTCTAATGTGCGTGCATTACCATAAGGTCTGGAGGCAACTTGTTTGAGGTGAAAACACTTAGTTTGACTTGAGGGAGGCTTATTTTTAAGTTCTCAAAGTAGTAGCGTTTTGTAGGCCCTGTGTCCTCACTGGCCTTCTCATACAGGTTCTCATCCAACTTCTCAACCTCTGAAACACATCAACATTGACAGTCACACACTATTGTAATGGCAGGAGGCTTCTTATGTATACACTTGGGACTACAGTTGTATTACATAGTTTGGGCACCCAGAGTCAAATGACTTGTTTAGTTGATTTGTGAAAGTAAGTTCATTCCCCTTTACAGAGAACACACTGCTGCACACTCTAATGCAATCACAATTCATTTGACATGTTGGCCTGTGCATGTGTTATGAAACATTCCATATTTAGGCTTTTTTATTTCCAATATGGTAAAAACTCTTAAGCTTGATGGCATCTAAGTTTGTTTCTTTGTAGAGAATGTTTTCACATATTTTCACAAAACAACAAAATGTGTAATTTGATTAAGGGTGTTCAAACTTCACAATAAAATACATGTACATCTTTTTATACAACCTTCTGTTTGTCCATAGCCAAAGAAAGCCAGGAGCTTGAGCAAGAGTTTCTCTTCAATAATGACAGTGAAGCGCCGGGCAGTGACCATGAGGTGCTAGTAAATGTAACAGAAATTAATATTAACACACATTAACAAAGAAGCTATATCTGAGCAAAACTAGTAGGCACAGATGTTACCTTAAAGAGCTCTGTAAGCATGAGACTGCTGGGCACTTTGACAGCATTAACTTGCAAAGCAGGTCCAGAGTCCACCACACTGCTCTCGACAGAGCATGGGGTCACACACAGCATGACTGGCTGAGTGGTGCCCAGGAGTTGGTTATCCACCTGAGGAAGAGTGAGAGAAGAGAGATGCACCGCTTATAACTTTTTGCCTCCTGGGACAGAACAAATTGACAATTTGTGCTGCAGTCACCTGAATGTTCTGCACACTAAGCTCTAGCATCTGGCTGGCGGCAGTGCGGGTAAAGTGCACATTGATGCCAGTCAGTGTGGCAAACACCAGCTCCTCAGGCACTTTGTTCACAAGAGACAGGCCCACACCCTCGTCCAGGTTCACTAACACCTACAGCGAGCAAACGAGCAATTTATGTAAAATGCGGTGTGTTTTCAACCTGTCCATTCCAGATTTTACTGTCATCGTTTGTTCCTAAATGAAAATCATCATTTCAGAAATCATCTAACCTATGAACAACTGAACCGATAAATTGGAATGATTTGTTTATATGCAGACAATAACCTCAAGTTCCCCTTCAGTAGCTCTCTTCTGAGTATTCTCCTTGCTTGGGTCCTCCTCTGAGCTGGGAGATGTTCTGTTCAAACGCCGCTGATTAAAGTCACTAATCTGGAATGAAAACAAAAGTATCAAGCCACTCAAAATTTTTGCAATTGCAGAATCACATCTAATAACTTAATATCATAATGGTGTCGAAGGATGATGTGTGCTTTGTAAATCCAGAGAGATAAGGTCACTGTTATTCTGGATTACTGCCTGATTTTACCTGCAGTACACGAGTGGGTCCATCAGGCAGAACCTGTACAGACAGCACCCCAGAACCTGGCCTCATCTTCTGGTAAATGAACTGCTGTTCTGGGAGCAAATCAAGCAGTCCCTGGGTAGGCCCTAGTACAACCTCAGCACCATCAAACAACCCTGAGACTCCCCCCTTCACCTGCGGCAAGAGTTATAACAACCATTTACGATAATGACATGAAAACGAGAATGCAGAAGAGACACAGTCAGTCCTAGGAAATGAGACAGACCTGCACCACCAGTCTGGGTAAGCCGCAGGTCAACATGCCAGAGCTGAAGTGCCACGTCTGGGTAGTACTGCGGCGAGAGTCTGGCCGCCTCAACATCAGTGGCTCATAACTGCATGAGAGAGAATGAGAAAGAGAGCATGAGAAAGAGAGAAAAAGAGAGCGAGAGCGGCAGACTAAATAAAGAGTAAAGAGGATTAAACATGGTGATAGAGAGCGTGAAAGTCTGATTCCTTAACAGCCACATGATTAATACATATAAATACCTAAATAGACGCCTGAATTTAGCTATTAACTAATGTCTGGCAGTCAAAAAACACAACATCTTGCCCTGAAAACAGGATCAAAAGCGTATTTTCTGCTCCTGTTACACAACTTTTCAAATTTGCAAGGATTGTGTGGGTGTGACAAACTGGCATAGCTCTAAGCCCCAGGCTAAAAGATGAGACACGATAGGCGTAATCTGAAAACAACTCTCTCCAACCAGGACAAAACATCATTGTCCTCATTGCATGGATTTAATATTCTGGACTATTCATATGAGTCAACTTATGCAACTTAATTTGGAAATTATACTGCTTGTCTGATACTGTTCCCTTCAACAAAAAGCATGCAACATACATGCATGGCTTCTGTAACATTCACAGATAAGGGCAACGCACACCAACCTGTTATCTGTGACCGCTGCCAGTCCAGCAATGTCCAGCACAAGTGAAGAGTCAGGGGGTCGGGGCTGGGCAGGTTTACTCTGAGGAGGAGAGGAACCCTCATGACAAAGCATTCCTTTCCCTGTCATTCTCCACAGCTGAGAGCGCTTGCCTGGCTCCTACAGGGTAAAATCAAGACTGTTAGGAGACCGGTGTCCTTTAGAGAGAAGGGACGGTATGTAAAGTGATAAAACAGCACCTTTTTCTTCAGTATCACTCTCTGTGTCTTTGGTTCAACATCGAGCACCAGTTCAGCACTGCTAGCCACACGCTTCATTACTCCCGGTCTTTTACCTGCATCCCTAAAGTCACAGCAAATTACAAATTACAAATAACCTCAATTACAAATAACATAAATGGAGTACATAAAACTTTACAAAGAGTAAGTGTCACTAGCTTCCACATGCAAAATTATTCAACTTATGGGTGGGCAATATAACGATATTTACCTTTATCACCTTTATTTACCTTTTATGAATACATTTTGGATATCAGTACTTTAAAAGAACATATTATGAATAACTAGTTGTTTGGGGGTAAAACAAGCTAGTCAGTTTTTTTTGTCCCTATGTTGCATAAATTGGGTATATCATTACAATAACCCCTCCCAACTCCTGCCCCGGTCTAAAGGTCTCCACCCATGGCTTCAGAACTAACCTCTGCAAGACAGCACCACATTTTTCCTGCTGAGAGCATTACGTTCGAGCCAAGAGTTGAGCTCAAGAACTGGTTTGTTGTTGGCTGCACATGACTGGATAAAGTATATTTCTGCTACAGTGGGTAAAAACCGGTAGGTGTGAGCTAACCACTTTGCGTCTGACACAGAGTGTTGAATTTTCCTGTTCCATCTTAAATGGCGTGTCAGTTACGCTGACGCTTCAGGCTGCCTGTCAAGCTTCTTGTTCTATTTTTCTGCTTCAACTTAAATGTCACAACTTGGTGGCTCAGGCTACATGTCGAGGCTCTTGTTTTTATCTACCTATTCTATTCTAAATAGTGCAGCACTTTACATGCTGGGTAGTATTAAGCTGTGGCTCATTATCATATAAAGCAACAGAAACTCAAACTGACAGCCCAGAACAGGGCTGTTTAGACAGTGTGAGAAAGGTGCTGTGTAACACACATTTCATTAATAACCCGAGAACTGTGTTAACTTCTCAAAAAAGGGGTGTCACAAAAGGCATGGTATATTGCAAAAATAATATAACTAGTTCTGTATAATAGAATGTATAACAGTGGTACAACTGATTATATTTGTCCCCACATCATCCACCTCTCATTTCAATATTGGACAAGATTGCTTGCACAGTGTAAGCAGCAGTGACCTCAGAGGAGCCGGCACCTTTCACGGTCATAACGAGGTAAGGGGAAAAGGTGGGTTCATCACATGCATAGTCCAGTGATGCCCCAGCCTTCACCTCTGTATGTAATCTCATGTCTGTGACTCCATGCTGCCAGAACTGAATAGGCACCTGAGGTAAAGTGAAAATCTCATGTTACTAGACACAAGGCACAAATTCCTGAAAGAAAAATAACTAAAATTACAGTCAAAGTTGCCGATGCTTCCTCTCACCTCAGAGATGTTGTCTATGCGGAAAGGTGGGGGTAACTGATCAGTGTCACTAAGTGAGATTTGATAGGTTGCTCCTTTTAGGGATATCTCAGCACGGAGAAAAAAACAGTTTCCCAAAGTGTCCCTGTGGAAGATGCCATAGATGGGAAGCTTATTGTAGCGTTTCCCTCAGAACTTTTCATTTCTACTGATATCCTATTGCAATTAAGTAAATTGAGAACTGACATGTAGGTTACTGCTGTTAATATATTATTGTTGCAGAGTACCTCATATTGACATGGAAAGACTTTGGTTTGTTGACTTGAAACCCTCCAGACCAGGTGCAGTTAGGTACATCCATGAGCCGGACACAAAGCAGCTGATCGTAGTCGTTCCTAGGCCAATGAAACACTACACTGGAGCCTGGCAGGGTTGATATATAGCCATCTGGATTTGTTGTGCCCTAGAATGAGCACATTTTATTACAACATTTCAAAATTTACAATACCGTTATGATATTCATTTACAAAAATTATATATATATATATATATATATATATATATATATATATATATATATATATATATATATATATATATATATATATATATATATATATATATATGTAAATCTTATAGTTATGGCACTGAGGAAACTGTCCAATCCCTTCCAATAGAATGCGTATATCAAGGCACCCTATCACAAAGTTCTTACCTTCCCTTTAGCAAACTCTCTTTGTGAGAAGGCCAATTTATGCGAAGACTGATTGTCAAGTAGATAGCGAGGTGCAAAAGTCACAATATGGGTGTCCTGGTAACGTCCCTTGCCTTTTCTGACATTAATTCCTTAAACAAATCATAATAAAGTCTCACAATCCATAAACAGTAAGAAAACAGTATTTCAAAGTAAAGAAGGTAGATTTGATTTTCTACTCACCAATATTATAGATTAGTCCTGGTCTGTTCCCGGGCTGGATTACTTTGACTGCTCGCACTCCACTCCCTCCATCCAGAGAGAAACCCTGACACCAGCCTGGAACACTATCTGGGTGGATGCCTTTACCAACACGCATAGTGCACCTGACACACACATGAAAAATTAAGTGATGAATAAAAAAAAAAGACTAACCAAAAGAGAGAAATGAAAAGTGTGCTGACTGTTCTTCTTTCACTTACATGGTAGGCTGCTCTTTGTCTATGTAGCAGAAGAGGAGCGGGCTCAGACTCCTGGCTAATTCGTGCTCCTCAAACTGCCCAGCGGCATCCGTTTTCCCATTGTCCTGGCGGAAGATCAGAGGCAGTCCTGCAGGGCATAACACAAAAGAAAACAATTGCACACGGATTACACCATCTTATTCTTTGCGTCATCGTACCTTTGTAGCTAAGAAGTCAGCAGTATACCAGTCTTGTTTAGAAGCCAATAGGGAGCAGAAATGAGGATCTTCAGCGCCCCCTGTGCTCGGAGAACGATGCGGATCGTGAGACACAGAAGCCGTTTGTTTGTGTCATACAGACGCATGCGCACCACATAGTTTTGAGTGCCAGGAGGAATCAACAGCTCTTTACATACTGGGAAGTTCTCCAGAAGAATACCTGAAACACATCAAGTATCTCAGATTAATGTATATCTAAAAGAAAAACTATTCTGAAATAAACATACATATATATATACATATATACATATATATATATATATATATATATATATATACACACACACACACACACACACACACACACACACATATATACACACAGCTACTCTCCAGCTTACCTAACTCTATATTCTGTGAGGTATCTGCCCCATGGAGCGCTGTCTCTTTGCCCGGTTTCATGGTCCCCTTGATGGAAGTCCCTTTAATTGAATAGTTGAGGTCACAGGGCAGCAGGTTAGCCAGTACTAAAGTGGGCAGTAGGTAGATGGTGTGTCCTGGCTGCCGGTAGATCTGCTTGGTGCCACCAGAGACTGTTTTGGCAGGCTGCTGTTCAGGGTAGTTCTCTTTCTTGATAACAACACAAAACCTATCCAAGGAAACAAGAACAAAAAGACTTTATCGTGTTCTCCTTCTCTTTTGTGACCTTTGTACCTCTGTCATTACCTATATACTGCGATACCTTTAGAACATACACACTGCAGCTAAGTAATGTCAGCACATCCTTAAGCAGATTTAGAAGTAGCTAGTCTCTTGTAAAGTGACTCCTTCCTGTCAGGAACCTAGTTATAGTTACCTAGTTATAGTAAACTAATGGAGTTCTTTAAGTTCTTTAAATCACCTATAAAGCAGGAGTAGACTATAAACTAAATTTAATCCTGGACTCTACACCAACTATGTACAGGTACAGTGAGCCCCTCTCAACCCCCAACCCAACAATCCTCATTTGATACTAAGCCTGATATCTTAATTACAGTAAGATGGCACATATTTGTAAACAACAGTAAACATGGTCTATTTCTTTAAAAGGCAGTGAACACATCAAGGACACTGGCTGGGCTGAGAACCAGACTGACTGCTAGTTAGCTAGCCACTTAGGTAGCCAGTATGCAATAGTAAATGAACATTTAGCCGTCTGTAGCATCAGTGTACAAGCAGACTGAATGAACTGGCCATCTTATCCCTTCAGCACTCTGTCCCAGCGATCGGACAGAACTGATAAATTGAACAAGAAGCTACAAAGAGGTGTACCCAAAGAAGAGGCTGGTGGGTGTATACAAAACGTGTCTCTCACTGTCCCAACGGCCCACCTTGAATTCTGGACTAATGAATGTAAGTGAGTGAGTGAGTTACAGGCCAGGTTTATGAGGTGCTAAAAACACAATATACTGATTAAAACACGACAAAACCTCTAGTCACGTACCTGAAGCTGCGTTTCAGCTGGTCATCAAAATCAGCTGACTGGCACTCCCTCTTGCTGCTGCTGATCTCACCAGGACGCTCTACACTAGTCCAGTGTATGGGCATCTTGCAGAAAAACAGCCCAAGGCCTTTGGGCCGAGCCTGAAGCCTCCATGAGGTCAAGTGGAGAGGAATAGGCAGAGCTTCTCCAGGCATGATAGGTGGAAGCACGACTGGTTCTGTTGGGAACAGTGGGTCAAGAAGATTTAAAAAAGGACACATACTATGAAAATATACATACAGACAAGCCAGAAGCAGGAGAGCTGATGGGACACTCACTGTCAGGAGCTGAAGGGCTGTCCAGTCGTACCTCCATGGGGACTTCTAAACGATTTTTCACCACAAGAGCAGACTGCACTGTGATGACCTTGCGTGCACTACCCTCCATAGTGATGGAGAAAACCACTCTGACAGGGGGCAAGGCTGAGAACTGCACACAAGTTTAAAATCAGGACTTAAACTTCTAACAACCTTAGTGAACATTTAATAGAGGACATCAAAGCATATACGCACATATACATGGGGATGTATGATGTTCGTTCTGCTGACTGGGCTGCCAACCTGAACAAGACATAGCAAATGAGATGCTTAAAATTCCAGCTCTATTAACTATCCAGAAAACTAGATTAGATCACAACAAAAACATCAAAGAAAAGATTAAAAATGAACCCCCTGAAAAGTTCAAGGACCTCAGTAATATGTGGTCACTCCTCAAGTGCAGAGTATTTCAGTGAATCATTCCAAAATTAATCAGATTATTCTGCTGCCAGAGATTAATATTGTGCTTTGACTGTTTGTACTTTAATAAAGGCCAAAAACTCACTGTGTTGGAGGGGTTATTGCGATCAGGAGCAGCGTAACGGAAGAACACTCCGACCTTATCCACCGACACAGGCTTTACCTGCTCCCAGCCTCCAACACGCACCAGCAGCTGGTGCAGCTTCAGCTCATGGGTGTGTCTGAGGACAGGACAACAAATAATCAAGACCAAACAGGAACAGATGGGCTTTTACAAAAGCTACTTTCCCGTGTTTAATAAAACATAAAAAGGGACTTAGACTCAAATTCAAGGATTCAAGGACAAATACAGATATCAGGTTCCATTTATAAAACTCAACTCTGCACACACTAGAACATAGCTAGTTTCCCTACAAGGGATACAGCATTACGGTATTTGTGCTCAAACTTTCCATGTGCTTTTAAGAAACTACCAACATTGACTGACCGTACCTAAATCTATACAACAAGATTATTGAAAAGTGTGTATAACACTACATTTCCTTTTTATAATTCATAAAGCCACATATAAACTATTGCAGCTTTAGTTGCCAGAGGGCTTAAAGGGAAAAAATTCTTAGAATGAATCCAGTTCTCCACTGTAGTCGAACATCCAAGACATGTATGGAGTCAACATTTAACATCTTTAGAAGTAGAACAACGAGGTGGATGCAGCTAACAAACGCAGAAAGTCAACAGTCTACAGGTAGCCGTTATTTCTAACACCATCAGGACTTGGAAAAAGCAGGTCTGATCTTGGATCAGATCCCATTGTATTCATGAGATCAATGTCCCACAACCAGTGTATATCACTGAGTCTGCAACTTTGTTAATTTTTATAAGCTACATTAACTCATACTGTGTCCTAAACTACACAGTCAAGACTGACCTTAAGGAACACATGTAGTTTGAGTGAAGAACGACTGGATTTTTTTTTTTTAGCAATGATTTGTGCTATTCAAGTCACTTCTGAGTTCTAGTGTTTGTTAGCAATGTTAGCCTCACTCAAGTTCCAAAGAAAAGAAGCTAAATTTTGGCAGCAGATGTCTTGGCTGATCGACTACATCTAGAATACATTAAAAATGTTTTTTCCCCAAAACATTTCTTTAAATGGGTCCATAATGTTTATTTTAGTAGGCTGTATTTGGTTTTCAACTGAGTCTCAATACAGAAAAGTTTAAACACACCTGTGTCTAAGTTTCTCATGGGCCTCAAACTCGAACGGAATCTCTTCCCCTGGCAGCACCTCTCTCCACGCACTGATGTTATGTGTGTCATCTGTCCCAGGCCCACGTACATCTGATATAGAGTCAGCACTACCACTGTGAGAGAGTGCCACCCTGTGGACATAAGACGATCCAGGTGAATGTCCATAGAAGCAAACTTCAAGTAAGCTTTCTTTGCAACTAAACATTCTAATTTATAAAGCTAGACCTTCTTACCTGGTTGGGGTGGTGGTGAGGGTGGCAAAGCACATAGTACATCCAGTATGGTTGCGTAAGGCATAAGGAACGAAAGGCTGCCTCCTTTTAGACAGCTTTACGTCAGCCGCTGAAAGCACAAGGAAAAGCCCCATTGGTAAACATTAGTTTAGGTCAACATGAGAGTAGAACCATTATCATCATTTGATGTTTTTCCATAGCACACAAAACAAACATTCCACAAACTGAAACTGAAAGTGAATCCACACGTGAATGATTTGGGTCTCTCTGACAATCAAGAGTGGATCATCTCCATTCATAACTTGAATGGATCTTATGCATTTGCAGTTTGCATTTTTCCCCCCATGTCATTGTAACACACACATACAAAGCAAGACAGTTCCACAGACTAGAATTTCAAAGTTTCAAAGTCATATCTCTATGACTTTCTAACCTTCAACTTTACCATGCAAAGCCATGATTGTGCAAGTAAATGAAAGAATGCTGACTGAAAACAAAAATGAGGCTGGGATAATGACTCCACAAGGTTAAAACAAAGCCAAAAGCTTAAAAGAAATGACCGGAGGCTGAAAGTATAGGAGAAGCTATGCTACAACACCAGACAATAACTATAAATTCCACTGCTCAGTCTATGAACAGTACCTCGGGCATGAATCTGCTGCTCAAGGCAAGTCAAGCTGGCAGTGCTCCTAGTTCTAAGGTGGGCAAGAGGCACACCTGACACCAGAGAAACAAGGTTAGGGCAGAGGAGAAAGAGAGATAGAAAGACATTCACGAAAGATGTAGGATAGGAGTGGACTTAGAAAAGCAAACTCTGCAATTCGCAGGATATACTTCACAACTACCATATTTAACAAGACTTCTTTAATATGGTCCTTAGTCATGCCATGTAATGCTGTTAAGTGACTGAAAGGCATATGCTCTGCATGTTACTGATGTGCACCTTACTTGGTTAAATAAGTGAGCTCTGTAGAACCAAAAAGCTTAAAAAACAAATTTTTCCATGTCTTTTATTATTCCATAATATTCCCATAAGGTAAAACGTGGAGAGCAGTGTTTTTCCTCCCACGTAATAAAGTACACAGAATCTTTTTTCAGTCCTGGCTGGAAGTCAAGACTGACCGCATGCCTGATACTCACTTTGGCCAAAGGAAGGGGGGTCCACAGAAGAGCCCATCCAAGACAGGGAGGCGGGGGCCTGTGGCGACTGCTCGTCTTCCTTACAGTAATCTGCTAACCACGAAGTCTTGGTGGTGCTGTACTGCTCTGTGTGTCAGAACGACAGGCCGACAGCAGGGTGAGAAAAACATCACACCACTCATAAATATGGAGGCAAACAGTTAGAGAAAAGAATACAGGTGAGTGAGGGAGCTCGACCCAGACTGCCTACCCAGTAAGACAGAGGTGATGTTCACATCAAGCCTCTGCTTGGCTCGCACTCCCATCTTCAGGCGAGGAGGATGGAGCCGGCCTGCCGCCTGCTGCTGCCAGTTTAGGACACATGGCCAGGGCTCGATAAACGGCTCCCAGCCTGCAGGCACACATACAGGCAGAAACCGGTCAACAAAACCTCAACATCTCTTCTGTTTATTCTCCAAATGTTGAGCTTAGCTACATATTCTGTCTCTAAACTGATCCAAAAAAGAAAGAGCGGGCTTTGGAAATAACTGATGACAGCCATCATCAACTCTAAAGCTTAGTGTAAAGCCTTTGAATCGGTTCCAGCTCACCTGAGAGCTCTCTGTTGTAGTAATCTCCAGACAGAGTGAAGCTAGCATTTCCTTCTTGGGTAGACCCAATCCTCTGCAGCACTGACAGGCCTTTGATGGTGCACAGAGGCGGAAAAAAGAAAGAACACTACTATTCAAAAACCACACCCAAATATTCCCCTTGAAATGCTTTTATGATATTTGCTTAAGATGACAAGACCCAAGACAACAATCGATGTTAAAACAGATGTGACTATGTAAGTATTGTACTGATATTGCATAATATTATTAAGGTGCTGTAAATTTGAATATGACAACTGGCACCTATTTGGATAGTATTTCTCCATAACATCCTGTCTTCAGTTTGGGTCTTTAAGCTTCTTAACGGCTTGAAAAGACTTTCATCCAAGTCAGACTATATTTCTAAAAAAACAACTATTAAGAGCAATCTCACGTGAGAAGGTGAGCTCAGCCAGGGGGACATCACGGTCCAGGCAATCATCAATAAAGCAGATGCACACACTCTCTGCCTTAACTTCCACCCCAGAGAGAGGGTGAGCTGAGGGGGAGCTTGAATCAGAGTTGGCTCTGCTCCTTCCAGACATGCTCTCTGCGTTCTCCAGCAGCCATGTGGCAGCCTGGTCCAGTTGGCCTGAAGAATCACACACACACACACAAAACACTTTACTATATCCACCAGCTCATGTTTCACATTTCCTTAGTGATTCAGGGAATTTAAAAAGCAGGACTTTAATAAATGATTTTTCACCTTTGCAGTGAATGAGAGCCCTCCTGCAGTCCTCCTTCCTGAAGCCCAGGTCCTGTAGGTGTGATAGCTGATTTTCTGAAAGTACATTCATGTAGAACTTCAATCATTATCTAATGTTTTGCACATCTAGACATACTGAGGTTGTCTTCTGTGGAACTTACCTAGCAGGGCCTCTGTTCGATGCCTGAAGCTATCTTTAGGTTTGGAGGTAGTGTCGGGGCCGGCAGTGGAAGGGGCTGTTTGGGAGCTAGAATCAGGGTCAGCAATACTAGAGGAGCCAGTGGGAATAGACTTAGCGATTGCTAGAAATAGCTGCACATCATTGTAGGAAAGTCGGATATCCAGAGCAGGAAACTGAATCTGTAGGGGCAACAAAGAGAACAGAAACTATAAGTTAGTAGTAAGAAGATTAAAATAGGGTTAAAAACCATCTACACATTGTAGGAATGTGGGATTAACTTTTGAAATACTTGAGTACAAAAAAACTAAATACTGACCTCCAGCAAAGGAGGAAAGTCCTCAATGTTGAAGGCATCCAGCAGCCCTGAACTGCTCTGGTAGGTTGGACTGCCACACAACTCCACTTGCACGTTGACAGGATCAATGATGGACAGGGCCGTTTCCTGCTCACTGCCCAGTCGGCATGAGAACACCTGTACAGACGGGAAAATGATGAAGCATTAAATAGAATATCTGCAGTACAAAATCTGGCACTGCTACTATCTTAGGCTAAAAGGGTTCACCTCAATGCCAGCCAAGCTCCCAGAGAAGGGTCGATCAAGCAGACGAGGCTTGTAGGTGAGAACTGTGGTGCCCTTCAGAATGATGGCATTGGTATCCAAACATGAAGAATCTTCCACAACTACAAACTCTGTCCCTATACAGGGCGGCAAACAAGTAGCCTACTCAGTTCCCATGAAAAAAATAACACTGCATGACCACAAAAGCACTGCCAAAGAAATATTTACCTGTCACATTCAGCTTGACCTCCAGATATTTGTCTTGAGTGACAGGAACAGTAGAGCGTTTCGTAACAACACCACTTTTGACAGTTTTGGGCATAACAGCACCTGTGGTACCCGGGTCACTGCTGCCACTGGGCCAGCGCTGGCGGGTGGAAGCTGCCCCTTTTTCTACTGGCATTTGCAGGAAGTCCCTGACCAGTTGGAGCCAGTCAAAAATCAGGAACACTCGTAGGTTATTCAGGACCACAGTAAAACACGATGAGTCCCTAGTAGACCTAAGACACAGAGAGATTAAAAGTTGTCATACAGGGCCTTGAGTGTATCAAGATGACCAACACAGTGGACAAATCTGAAAAGATACAGAACACTAAAGATTTAAATCCATAGAAAGATTGTCTGATCTGATTACAGGAGTAATCTTATAAAGAAAGGCACCTGTAATGGAGCTCTAACTGCAGAGAGGCCCGGTTGGTACCAGTTCTAGAGGGCTGCAGAATGCAGTCAAATACATTGTGCTTGCCTGCTGTGGCCCTGCTGAATTCACAGTACCGTGTGTCGTAGGCCAAAAGTGAATGAGAGACCAAATTCACAGACTTGGAGCCATTTGAAAAACTCTCAAATAGCAACTTGGATTTCATGAAGTCGAATCTATAAAGGGAAAAAATTACAGGTCACATAACCTTTGCAGTATGCCACAATGCAATTCACATTATATCAAATAAATAAACAAACAGGATGTGAACTAAAAACCTGGCCAAAGACTGCTTAGACCCAGAGGATTTTGGTCCTTCAAGTAATTCTAGGCTGACATTCATCATGTCTACCAAGAGAGAAAGGCCTGTATAAACGTCACCACTCAGCACCGTCTGTCAAAGAAAAAATGCAGAGGAGAAGACATTAAAAAATAGCATTTAAATGAGTCTCCTGAGAGAGTGACTAATTCGGCTACAGCAGTTCACAAAGGTTTACACTTCACTTTTCCCCAAATCCCACAAAGCAGATGCAGCTACAAATAAGCAAGCTGTGGATATATGTTTCAAAACAATACAGTATTTCATCAAAATGGTACGCTGGTGAACTATTAATTGAAGAAATTGAAAGCTACTGATCTAATCTGCATAGTGACAAGGACATACGCATAAACTTTATTGTCCTAATTTTAAATACAGTTAGAGATACAAAATACACCAATTATTAATTGCGACAATTAATACTTGATATAATGTAAATGTAGGGTGGGAGATTACATAGCTGCTGGGATCCTGCAGGTTGTAAGGCCTAAGAAACTCCTCCACAGGCTCTCCCAGGTTGTGCTCCAGCAGGCCTCGAATTAGTTGATACCTTTCCAGGTCCAGAGAACAGTGTACAGATGACAGGCTGCCATGGATGGACATGTCTGGGACTGCATGACTCAGCTCCCTAAAACACAGAATTGGATATTGCTTAAGTCATATAACAAAAAAACATTGCGCTTAATAACTTACTTACTTCTGCCTAGAAACACTGTCTCTGAATGCAGACAAAAAGAACATTAACTGAGGATGAGCATGGGCATGGTCAGGTACAGAATCAAAGAGACATACTTCGCTAACTAAACCCCATAAAAAATATGCCAGTTAGCATGTAGCACTGTTGGTACTTACTTGTCTAGGTTACGCTCCACTTTAAGTTTGAGGCGGCAGCGCTCTCTCAGCAGGCTGCCTCCTGTTCTGCGCACTAAGTAGGAAGTAAACACCAAGTCAGTGTCCAGGTGCTTCCCTCCACTGTCCCAAGGTTCACAGGGCAGCCTTTCTGCAGCAAATAAGTCCATTTCTTCCAGATCCAAAGCAATGCAGTCCAGCAGACACACATGATCCTCTACAATGCAAATGCACAGGTTATAAAACATGACTTCAGAAATCGCTTTGTGACATATGCTGGATTCATGCTGCACAGTAGTACTACAGTTATCAACCTGGGCTTGAAGGCATATTTGCATCACAGGCGTGTCCCACTGCAGGCTGGGGCCTGCTGAGGGTGAAGCCAGAGGCTGTGGTGCTGGAGGCTTTGAGTTTGTCTGCTGACGCTTCCTCACTTGCCTTTGAAGAATTAGGCTGAGGATTTTTTACCTGATCCTTTAGAAAAAAAAGAGCATCAGCAGAGAAGAGATATGTCTCAGTCACAAATACAAAATCCACCAGGGTTTTTTTTCCATATTCAGCACAGAATATGAAACAGAATAACAGATGGGAAATAGCAAAAACAAAGAATATAAACATTAGAGACAAAGGCAACGTATGTAAATGTTTGGAGAAAATAGCAGCTTAATAAACAGCACCGTTATAGTATTGTGTACTATAACAGACGTGAAACAAGGTACAAGAATTTCATGCTGTACGTGCAGCTGACAGCTGTTTTCAGATTTCACACAGTGTGCTCAGAGTGGCAGGCTATTAGAATAATGTGGTAGGGGTGGGTGATATGGCTATATAATAACATGAAGATCTTTTTACGATACACAGCATACATTATAAATGTTTTTTTTTTTAAGTTTGAGAAACCGGAATAGTCAAAAATAATTCACAGGGTCATAATTAAAAATACTACTGAAAACTATGAATGTACTGCCCCCCCCTTGCCATGTTTCATATATTGTTTGAACAGGGCTAATTATGATCTTATTTTTATAATGAGCTATGATAAAGAGTTTTATTATAAACACATAGCTGCATGGTGTTTTTTACGTACTGACTATATCCACAATATGCTCAGAAAAGCATACTGTGTTGTAAGGTATCAAAATAACAAAAATATCATCATATTGCCCACCTCTATGCAGAAGCTTGTCACTAAAAGAGTGACAATTATAACATGAATCAGCAGTGAAAGGGAAGCACTTCAAAACCAAAAGACATTAATGACTGATACCTTATAATGGGAGGGATCCTTGTATGAATTAGCATGCAAAATCAAATTCTTAAGAAACAAAAGTTATAATGAGCTAAATGTTATTTTAAAGAATGAATTTGTGTTAAAAAAGACACAATAAGACCCCCTAGTAATCATGCGCAGTGAGAGAGCTGGGACTGCATCTATGAAGAGCTTTCATCAAAGCTTTGTTTTGTAGGAGTCTGAAGCTATACAAACACCTTTCCTTAAATAAAGTAGCAACTCAAAGTACCTTCCCACAAAAAATGATCTCCTACTTAACCAAGCAGAGGGAAAGTGCTCCTGAGATGCATCTTACGGTTGCAGAGCGGCTGAATGTATGCATATGAGAATGTGCACGATAGGTGTCAGGACTCACCAGAGAGGGGAAAAAGGTATGTGCCATGGTAAGTTTCTCTACCTTGTCTCTGAGAGAGAAGGTGCCACGGGTGCCTGCCAGTAGAAATCTGTTGCTCACTTTGAGCTGACCAAGGTTGGCCACAATGAGGCGCTTTGAACGGGAGCTCTCTGGAATCAGGAGAACAGGAGCCCCTGCCTCAATGTCCAACAGCATGCGAGAAGCTCGCTGTGGACGCTCATGTACCTACAGGACAGGCAAGGTAGAACGTTACCAAATCAGTACCAAACTCACTTTCAGTGTCCGTGCATTCAACAGGATATTACATAGAAGTCTCAACAACTAAACCTCAATATCAAGGTTTTTAGTATTTCAGTTTAACGCATCAGACCACCGCCTTCATTAGAGTCTACATTCTGTTCAGGAAATTCACTTTAGAGTTTTTAGTTTGCAGGGATATTTTTTCCACACATACAAAGTTCAGTCTTGGAAGCTAGTTGCATTTGATTCATTCAACAACGTTAAAGTTTGGACTCTGGTTTGGTCAGTCCATTGCTGTGAGAACACCAGCAGCTTCTTTGTTTGATTTGCAGACTTTCCTCTTTTTGTCTATTTCCTTTTCTCAGCAGTTAACACATATATATATATATACACACACACAAAATAAATGTATTTAATAATATATCTAATCTCTTCAGAAATACTTGAACTTGGAAATTAAATAAATAAATGATGGTGTCTCACTTTTGCACAATACTTTAAATGACCACAGAAACAATACATAAATAGTACATCCGTACATCCAAATTCTGGTCTTTCAGAAAGCTCTAACTAATTAGGCATAAATGACCAATTGTTGTTAAGGAACACAATGAATATTACACAAATTATAAAGATACAAATGGAAAAAAGAACTGCACTACTAATAACAGAGGATTCCAAATCTTTATAAGAAACCCATCAAAGTTTAGTTAGAGAGTCAGTAACGGATGTATTACTTCTGACTCTAATAACGTTATCCAATTAAGAACTGAAGTTAAATATGAGCAGTATCCTAATGAGAAACTCCTGATCCCTGGCCTGAGGCATGTGAAAGAAGATTAGAGTGTGGGCAGACAGAGCTCAGTGTCTCTGGACTGACAGAAATGGGAACTGACGTCTTCCTGTGTAACCTCCTCTCATCACGGAAGGTGAAGAGTAGCTCTCCTACTGGCAGCTTTCAAACACCTAGTCACTGAAGCCATATTGGCCATCATTACAATGAAGCAATGCTTATAGTAAAGTATGCAACACAGCAGGGCAGTAAACCTTTTTTTGACATCTGGATCTGTTCTCTACTGTTTTATTTACCTGAGGAATTATAACGACCATGACACTAAACTTGAACAACAACCCTGTGTGGATGTCTTGCAGGCGTTCAAACCAGGCACTTTTTTTTTTAAAAGACAGGCCCTTTACATAAGCAATGCAATGGAGAAGAAGTCCTTTACACACATACAAACAGCAGCTCCTTTAGTCTGGATTTAGTCTATTATTAGCAAGCAATATAAAAGTTAGCCAATTAGTTAGAGCTGGCTGTTGCTTGGCAATATAGAAAATCAAAGCATAACACAACCTTGGGAAAGCGCAGCATGAACACCCCAAGAAAAATAATGTGCCTTACTTTTACTGCCTTCAGAACACAAAGTGTGAATAGCTCATGAATGACTGACTATGAAGAACTGACTAAAACTTCCATCGGTTGTTTGTCTACTGGACGCATGTGACTGTGCGGATTCATTTCTCCCAACATGTGCAACAAATACTGAAGCACTTCACAGCCCAGCAAGGAAGCGGCACCAGCTGCATTACACGAATCAGATCAATTGCTAAGCTGCTAGCAATGGTGCCACAGCTACTAGCATAAATGAAGGTAAATGTCAAGTTCTGCTTCCAAACGTCATCATGTGCAATTGCTAGAGGGACGTCAACTTTTAATTCACATTGACTTTAAGAAGCTACACAAAAGCCAGCAAGAAAATAACAAATGCATAACATTGCATAAGGTGAATCTGAGATAACTAATACAATAACTACATCTTACATCAGTATTGAGACATGTAAAACTTTACCAATTGATCACTGATTACAACTTGTCATGTCACATTAATAGAGAACGTATACATACAAAATACTCTGTCCAATGTTTAACATTAAACAAACAAGGAATAAAAATGGCCTACTTACAGCCTGGCCTTCAACTGCTGCTCTCTGCCTGCCCAAAACATCCTGTAACTGGGTGAAATGCTGAATGAAAGCTACCACCTCAGTCTGGAATCGCTGCGTGTGCACGTACTGAACTGAGGCCATCTGCAGAGACACTTTCATATCACACTCCCGTTCTAGAGAAGGGTCAGGCTGTCCGTACCTGCAAAAAAGTGGATAGGAAATTTCTAACCTGAAATTTTGCTGCAAAGTGTAGAACAGGCTGTGATGTAGTCAGTAAAAGTTCATTACTTGTATATATTGAAGACAAGTGCTTCTCCACCCCGTGTGGTGAAGCGCTCCCTGTAGAGGTCACCATGAGGGGTCAGGTCACTCAGTGATAGGCTGCCCAGGCTCCCTTGCAAGGCAAGATCTCCATCTAAAGTATTGCACATTAACAATGTTTGGTAAATAAATAAATACATAAATGCAAGTAGCGCAGCACCTGCACCTATCCACAGAAAACAGAAGATTTTAACTCACCAATCATTTCTAAATGCGTTAACAATTTCGAGACACTAGCTTTGGCAAGCTCATTGGTCTTCTTATTCAACACTAGAGACAGGGAATGAACCTGTTGAAGAGAAACAAAGAATAAAGATTTTAAAATGTAGATAAAATGATGTGTATAAAACTCCGCAAAGGCGTTTATATGTACAAGCATATTCCCCTACCTTCAGGTCCACTTTAGTATTGACCCGCTCCTCCAATTCCTCCTCACTTATTTCAGAGCACAAGTCTGCAAAATCAGGGGGTGCTGTGTTGTACAGTGGGTGTCCAGGTGTAGGCTGAGAAGGGTAACTAGGCACTTTGATAGCATGGTTATTGGCAGTAGAACCAATGCCAAAGAAGTCCAGTATGACAACCCAGGTTTGCAACGTGATGAGAACATCCAGGCAGTTGAAGTCTACATCTACACTACGACCAATACTGCCATAGCGAGTCTTAAACTCAGGGTGCCGTCTGTCCACCAAAAGCACATTGATGTGAACTAAAGAGTCATCAAAGTCTGGAAGAGGATGAGGGGATGGTGTATTCCGAGTGGGTGATGGGGGAGGGGTGCTGGGGCATTCTGGGTCTTTTTTAGTTTTCCGGCTTGACGCAGAAGGAGTGCTGGGGTGTCTCTGATAAAACTGGAAAACATTCTGGGCTTCCTCAATTTGAGCGGGCAGTGACCGTGGCATGTCTGGATACAAGGCATTGGATGCTGAAGGGCATGACTGAGACAGATATTCTTTTGGACTGAAGGTAGATGGTTTGGGGGCACCCCTAGAAACCATGAGGTGCTTGTGCTTGGACTCAGGATTTTGCTCCAGAAGGTCTTCCATGAGCAGGGAGCGAAGGGCCAGCTGAATTGACAGGGAGTGAGGATGGTCCTTAATGAAGTCTCCTTCCAGGTCCTGGAAGCGCAGACTGACCAGGCCCTGAGATCCCTGGCTAAGGTCTGCGCTCAGCTGCACCTGGAGCTCAGACACTTTGAAAATAGCTCTGACTTGGGTGAAAGAGGGAGGTTGGAGAGGAGGGCTGGAGTCCTGGAGGGGGAGTGGGGTGGAGAGAGAGGATGATATTGAAGAGTAAGACAAGCCAATTAGAGGTGGGTCACGAGCAAACAATCCACCCTGTGGGTCAGGGAAGCGATGCGGTTTGGTAGAGGAGGGTGTTGGAGGTGGGGGAGTTGGCGGCTGACTGGGAGTTGCTCTCTGGTCCTCGATCACTGAGAGGTTATCTAGAGTCTGAAGAACCTGCTCATACACTGGTTTACAAAGGAAAACCTGTAAAACGGCAAATCAAACTGTAAACATTTGTTGGTGCAGGAGCTGAATTATCTGATCTCACTCAAATGTACCAGACTACTTTACCTGAACAGCATTCACAAATTTGCCCTCCACTTTCAGTAATCCTGTACCCTGATATGGTTCATCACATGACAGGAAACTGAACTGTGTGTCTTCATCAATGGGAACTTTCTCAAGAGTGCATTGGATGGTGGTGTCTTTTAAAATGTGAAAAGCTAAAGAGGAGAGAACATTAAAAGATGGTGTTAACATTACACAATTTCATTTAAGAGCAGAAGTATTAAGATTATCATCTTTAACATAGATTGACAAGCTCTCCATCTAAAAATAATAAAAAAAAAAGCCTAAAAAAAGCCTTTGCAGCTCGTTTTCTTTTAAAACTTAAAAAGCATTAAAGCATTTTTCCTTTGAAATTTGCCTAAGACACTTATTTCATTATCTTTGACTATCAGCAGTCATACAACCAAAAAAAGCTGCCAGTGCAACACTATCCCACGGACAAACAATCTTACCTTTTCCACGGCTTAAATATTCAAAGAAGTCATGACGAGTAAACTGCGGCTCTTCAAAGTTGATGCCAATGCCGTTATGAGAGGGGGACTGGCTGGAGTTGGGGCTGCTGTCAAGGCGAGGGCCCTTCCTCAGGGTAGGGTGACTTGTATTGACAGAATAAAGTCTTATATTCTTGACTTCGACCTGTAATTTCGCTCCTTCGGTCTGGTCCTGTCCCGCTACAAAGTTCTTAATGGTAATGCTTCCTAGATGACCAACAAGAAGCTCTGGGTGGCCAGGCTTTCGAGGAATAGATACGACAGGCGACTCTATACTGACGTTTAGAGTAAGTTTGACCAGGAAGGAGTCTAATCCTGGCTCTTCCTTAAGATCTGTAAGATCCATTTCATCTTCAAAAGGGTCCAACGTCCAGTTGCTTTGACTCTGGGATCTGCATCGCCTGGATGGGGTTTCAAAGAGAGAAACCATTCCACTGTATTCTGCTGTTTTGGTAGCCAGCACAGAGGACACTTTAGTAGCAGCCGTTTTCAGCATGGACCGAAAGTTGTCTTCTACCTCATTGGCAGAAAGACTGAGCTCTTTCAAGAACTTGGCTGAATGGTTGTAATGCAGTGATGCCATATGAAGCTCTAGAGAACACTCTCCTTGGGACTTTTCCAAAAGGTGGAAACATAAAGCCTCATGAAAAGTTAATCCAGAAGTAGGAGTTTTTAACCCGGAAACCTCTGCGGAAGGTTCGTCTTCGGGATTTCCTAGACTGACCACATACTGACCTCTTCCACCTTCTTGAGTCAAATCCACCAGTTGAATGCATCCCAGGGAGCCATTGATGTCCAGACGACTTCCCATCGATACGTTGACCTTTGTCCCATTTATGCTGGCCGTGGCAATTTTCATGCCCCTCTTTTCCCCACCCAAGACGGTTCCTGTCGAAACTGTTCTCAAAAGCAGCAAATTTAATCTGTGAATTTCTACAGTCAGTTCTTTATTCTGATCATAAGTAGACTGATAGGTCTCTGCTTGGTCCTGTCCACTGGGCAGCAGTGGTGGTTGTGGTGTTGAGGGAGTCCATGTGCTTTCCTCCTTAGGAAATGACTGCTGGAGAAATTTGAGCAGCTCTACAATGGTTTCAGGGTTGAGAATAATATCCAAATTGTTGACCTGCATGGAGGTGACCTGAAGGGAGCTATCCAAGTTCATGGATGGACAGTCTGAGCTGACAAATTGATATTCCAGTCTTATGAGAGCCTCCTGGTCTCTAAGAAAGGAGTTTAGAGGAGATATTTTGTCAAAAGGCAGACCCACTTCTAGATGGTCTGGAGACTTCCCATCTTGTGAGACTGGAGATGTAGGCTGACTCTCCCTTAGACTGCCAGTGGGCACATCAAAGCTGAGGTGCTTATGAGATGCCACAAGGAGGTCAAAATCAGAGCCATACGTCTGCAAAGTATCCACCAACAGAAGTCCATGGACTGTAAGAGAAACCTCAGCATCATAAGGACGCTTCACAAAATGAGCATTTGTACCAAACACCTTCAGGACGGATATATACCGCCCTCCACTTTCAACACCAAGTTGCATGTAGTTGATGTTGAATTCTGCGAGGAGAAGCCTGGATTCAACTAGCACCTCCCGTGTGTGCTGCTCGAGGGTCATTACACTCTTTGTGAGATTTTTATCAGACCCATGGAGCTTCCACTGGCTATCCTCTCTCTGAAAAATCTTTTCATGGCGGAGTGTTAAAGGATCAGGAGATTTGATGTTTTCTCCCTTGTCACCCTTGTCCTCGTCTGCACCAGGGCTACTTAGCCTAGCCAGGCAGCTTCTCAGCGCAGTCATCTTCTCTAAGTTGATGTGCACTTTCAGGTCTGGTAAGGTCCCTGAAAGAACTGCCCCAGGGAGCTGAGGGTCAGAGGTGTAACGCAGCCTCTGCTCCAGTTGCAGCAGAACATTGAATTTCTCCACTACATGGGTAGGGCCCACTTCACTCTCCTGCAGATGTTTCCAGTTGTCTTTGTAGCGACCAACCATGATTTGCAGGTCATTAAAAGATAAAGAGTACTTCTCATACAAGATTCTACTGAATGACTGGGCTCCCTCCACTGATTTAAGGCTACAGAGGTCAGGGGTCTTCTCCTGTCCTTTTAATTCAGTCTCTAGTTCAGGAAGAGGAGATCCAGGAGGTGTTGCTAGGGGAGTCTGGTATTCCTCATCACTTAGTTCATCTCCATCTGACTGAGATGCCTTGGACTTACTTTTAGGGTCCTCTGTAAGCACAGAAAGAAAAACTGCTATTTATAGTTATATTCATAAGGCTAGCATGAACTTGGCTGTACAAACAAGTAAACCAACAAAATGCTTTTTATAATTTTATATTCATTCACCTTGTGAATTGGTTAGAAGAATGCGACCAAGATCAACTACCACTAGCATGGGGTCGTCAGACTGAAAATCATCTGGGAAAATAACTTGGGGGGCACAAATATCCAATTTCATTGTCCATCGCTTACTATTCTCCTGCAGCGGAAAAAAGAAAAGCAAAAGGTGGTACCAAAGCAGAAACACATCAACTACCACTAACACCAGTGATGGAACTTACAATAAACTCCCCAACTAGCAGCTGGTCTATAGTCTGCCGGATTTCAGCTTTTGTCTGCATTTTGAGCTTGTTGTACTGTCTCCTTGCTGCCTCAGCCACTCGCAACTCTAACTCTGACTGATATCCAAAACCTGGAGAAAAAAACATTTGCATCAAAATATTATCCTGACTTTGTATTAACTAATTAATATTAACAGTGAAGGTTCAAACAAAAACAAACAGCTGGAATAACAGCTGACCTGAAGTATGAACCCGCCCCTTGTAGAAAAAGTCAGCAACTTTCTTGATAGCCTGAGGGTTGTAGATGATATTGAGAGGGCTGGTATTAACCTCCAGTCTCCTCTCAAATTTGCTCTTTATTGGGTTACGTTCATAGATCATTTCAAAGACAGGGGATGCAGAAGACTCCATATTAAAAGCTGTAAAATATATAAAATATGAACACACATTATTGTAAACTTTTACTTTCACCCTATAAAATGAGCAAACCTTACTGAACATTTGTACAAAACAGCAACATGTAAAAGTGGAATTCATTGAGATAGTTGGCTTTAGGGTAAAACATGTCATGAAAACAGTACTGGTTACTCATCTCTCAAATGCACAGATTTCCACTTACCAATGTTGCCTTTGTCTGTACTGGTATTCAGTCCAAAGGACTGACTGATGGCAACAGCAACCTTGTCCTATAATAAGAGAGGCATTATGAGGAAATTATATCTTGACAGGTTAATGCAAACAGTAAAAACAATGCAGAAATAGCACAAAACTTTCACACACTGAGCAAGAGACACATACTGGTTTTGGTGATACAAGCACAGGGAATATAGAGCCCTGGGTGGTGAGGTCTCTGAGAAACAATTCTCCAAGCTTTACAGATAGCAGAGAAGACTCTGACCGGGGCAGGGACTCGATACCAATTTTCACTCCTGCAAAAACACAAATAATTTAATATTCAAAAAGGCATTACAGATTATATGGTTCTGGTTTCTTTGTGGAGAGAAAAAAATGGCACAGTGTGAAGAATTTATTGTACCTGAGAACTCCAACTGAATCACCCCACTCTCACTGGACAAAGGGTTCAATTTGTCTTGCTGGAAAAGAGTGACAGCTGCCTTCTCAAGAAAGAAATCCAACCGTGCAAAGAGGTGATCCCTCCTGGTAAAAGTGTTGAGAGTCTGAGAGTCTTCTAAAGGGTCGAAGAGGTCATCTGTTTCAGCTGTGTATGGTAAGAATATTACAGCTTAAATAAATTGTATAAGATAATCCTTTATAAAATAATCTTTTTTTTATTATTATTATTATTTTTTTTTAAACACTATAAAATACTATATCAACACAGAAAAAAATACTAAGAAAACAAAGTCTTCTGTGAGCACCATAGGAAGTCCACATTTATTTTTTATTTAACTGTTAAGTATGATATAAGCTTCAGTGTAAATAGAAAAGCGTTACAAGATACCCAGAATATCCCACTGAGCAGTTCCCGGCATAAGGTCATCTGTCACCGGCTGTCCATCTGGCCCCCTCTCAGCACTTCCATACCAACCGCCCCATCCAGGGAACCAGGACTGAAGGTACTGGATCATACCCGAACTGCCACTCTTAGGAATGGAACTGGCTGGAGTGGTGGCTGTTGGCTCTGAAATGGGCTCTCTTACACTCTGTACAATAAATTCAACAGGAGGTAAAAGACACCAATTATTAGGAATACCTTTTAAGAAATAATTTTACCAACTTGTCAAAATGTCAGAATATTCATTGATTTTAATGATTTCATTATCATAAAAGTAAATATAAACGTAATTCGGAGTGGGTGGATGCAGAAATGCACCAATGTAAAAAACATAAATGAGGTACTGATAGGAGACATCTGCTGAAGGCCTCTAAAAGCCACCTCACAGAAGGCTATTATGAATTAGAAATTGTCATGTTATTTAACAATTATGGAAAGTGTAATCTTTTAATATTTAACTAACTACAATAAAGGTTTGGTGTCACAGTAGGGTTTTTTATTTCTACTCATAAAGGATTGTGTCTAGCACGGTTTAGTATATACAGTCTTTTAATCTGGCCAGAATCAACTGAATTAACAGCATATTACATTACTTAACAATTATCCCAAGCCCAAAGCTGACACTGTGACAGCGTCACATGCCCTGCTATCAAAAGCCAAAACAATCATTTTGCCTGACAATGAATTTGCCCCCAGCTAACATTGCATATTTCAACAAGAATCATCTTAGCTTGCCTCTGCAATTTCCTCCTGTTTGCGAAAGGAGTCACGAACGATTTCCCTGAGACTTTGCAACTCCTCCAGGGTCTGTTCATCTTCAATTCTTTCAAATTCACTCTGTTTTTGGGAGAAACAAAGTCTGTAAATCACAGTTTTGCAACTAAGACAACCACTTAATTTTTTATTAAAGCAAATACACACACACACAGACAAGAATTAAACTTGCTGGGTTGGTATGACATCATGAGGCATGGGAATGATTTAAGCTTCATGTTCTGCCTGGCATGTGATGTAATGGACAAGCCTTACTGCTGTATCTGACTGACTATATAAGGCTGCCTTGCATGCTTTCCATTCGGGTTTGGGCTGTTGTGTTGGTGGCATTCTTTACAAGCAAAGGATGCCTCAGAGAAGAGCTCGAAAGCAATTCAAGCAGTTGGAAAAGGGACAAGAGGGGTTGCGTCATAGGGCTCCAGAAAGACGTTCTGCGTACCATACTGGTCAAGCGGATACTACCATAACATGCTTTTAGCATGCACCAGCAACACAATGGATCTGGGAGCTCTACACGAACCAGTGTCAGCATCATTGGCAGACGGCTGCATGACGCAACAACACATCAAATTTGCTTAAGACAGCAACGTTGTTGACAGACTGTCATGGAGAGACCCAGAAAGGTCAACTTTAATGACAAGTCCTGCTTTTGTCTTGTTCGAGATGACCAACAAAGCCACGTGTGGAGGCACCGTGGTCAGCCGCAACATAAATGTTGACTGACTGAACGCTTGTTGTTATGCATCACGCATTCAGAAGGCCTGGTGTCACTCTACCTCCAAGCCTTCCCCTACTGCAAAATCTGCAGAATCTGTGTGAGAATATTCAAGCTGTATGGGATGGATTATAGCAACACATGATTAGGAACCTCTACAACTCCATGTAGCAGTGTAGCATGTAGCGTTGACAAACATTGTGGCCTGACGCCATACTGAGAGACACTACTTCTGTTTGTGTAGCTCAATAAATATTACCCATGTCATTCTAAATTTATAATCATTTATTATTACTTATTATAACCTTTATCTTGCTTCAGAAGAGCACAATTATTCTTTTGATGTGTATATTTCTTTTCTGAAGTGTATATTTATACACATACAGACACACACATACATGCATGCAAACATACATGTGTGGGTGTGTGGCTTTGTACAGATCATTCTTTCAAGCCTATAAGTCTATAAGTCTATTGAGGGTGTTTTACCTCCTCTTGTGGACTCAGAGTAACTCCTTTAAGCCTCTGGCTATAAAGGCTTGTGTAGAGCTGAGCATCGCGTGCTCGTTGAAGGGCAAAGTCCCAGTTCCTCCGTCTTCGCTTCTCCCTGATCTCATGCAGGTTAGCACTGATGGCAAATGTCCACCACTGGCGGCAACTACGGCAAACACAGAGCCATTTATAATATCAGCAATACTATTTTAATCATCAAAAGGTAAAACGTGTTTGTATGCCAAAATATCATAAATATGTCTTACTTTCCTGAGACAGGAACTCTGGGTCTCCACTTGCGAAAAAGCATTTCCCTTTCCCTCCTATCAAGCTCTTTGAGAAAGGCCATTATCTGCTGATACTGAACCTGTAATTTTGATCAAACCAAAATGCATTTTTAAAGTCAAATGTTCTCACTAAACTGTTTTATTCAATCAAACAATAAATAAAAAGTACATAAAAATATTGGGATAAAAGTTGCCACTGCATACAACAGTGGTGTCTCTTTGAGTTAAGCCTCCTCTGAGTTATAGTACCTGTGAGAGATGAAGTGACAGAGGCTCCAGCTGCACTTGACCCTCAATGCGCGGGGTGTTGCGAGATCGCAGTGGCTCTTTCGAGGCATTTCTCCGCAGCAGCACAGAGGCACAAACTGGCTCAAATATGTACTGATGCTCTCGGCTCTGCATGCATGCAGTCATTGTCTCCTATTTGTAGGAAGAGTGACAAAAGAATGGATGTCATGAGAGTAAAAACTAATTTTACATCAGTTCTGAGACTATTTTGTAAAACAAGAAGAGCAAATCAAAGTTAATTATTCAACAGTAAGATGAGAATGATTTTGAGATCAGGTACCTGTATTTCTGTAGGAGGAAGATCCCCAAGCATGGTGCACTTTGTGTCCCAGTACACACTGAACTCCTCAATTTCCAGCTGCTTCTGTCGCATGAGCTTCGGAGCCTGTAAGCAGAGAATTTCATTATGTAAGTCAGAGCTACGGTATTATTGATTCCATATTTAATCAAATCTGCTGTTCATCTCACCGCTCCTTTAGAGGGATTTTGCGCTGAAACATTCTTAATACAAACTCCAAAAGCAAATGGCTTCTCCGGATTAGAGAAATTATCCTCGAACCTTAGGTGCACACCTTGAATCTTTAACTGCATACAACAAAAAAGAAAATGAAAACACATTAAATTCCAATTAAACTACAACACACTGAAATTCAAATATATCTACAAACAGAACTGGGGCAAAAAGGATACCTCAATGTTCTCAACTATTCGGGTGACCACAGAGGCAGTGACTGAGTACCAGTATGACTCTCCTTTCTGCTCGCACTCACTCTGAATGACAAAAAAAATACACATTCATGTTTCTTTGTTTCTTTAAAAGAAGTTGTTTTTTAAGCATTCTAAATAGATATGCTTCATTACCTTCCATTTGTCCTCCAAGGCTTTGAGCAGCTGTTTCTTTTGCTCCTGTTCAGCTTCCCTTTCCCGCACATCATCGTATTCTTGGGGATGGGCAGGGCCAATAATCAGATTCAGCTGAGACATGGAGATGACCCATGGGTCACTATGAGGCCGATAGAAGGGTATCTGAAGCACGATCTTCCCAATGAAGCCTGCACAAACATAGAAATTAAGAACAATTTGCCAGATTATAATGGCCCAAATAAAATGTTATGGGCTTTCAGATACTCATTACAGATACTCAAACTGGTACTGCCAAAAGGCAATATGCAAGGTCCCTAATGAACTATTATATAAGTGTGAAACCATTATATTTTAATTTGCTCTCTTTATAATGACGCATGCTGTTGGTGAATGTACTGCGAGTACTGATGATATCATCAGAAAAAGCATACAGTATTGTGACATAATTTAGTATTCCAAGATGTGCAGTATTGAAATGTATGTTTAATTTATCACCAGTATCATGATTTACTTTTAATTTTATTTTTGCTTTTTTGTTTAATGAATTTCTTTTGCCGCCTAACTGAGATGAGGTCAGCCAAGAGCTGAACAGATGATCTACACTCAGTCATATTCAAATCAGCTGTGGCGCTCACCACTATAAACACCACTATATTTACATATCTGAGATGACGCACTAAACATGGCATGCGCCATTGTATGCTAATTTCTTCGGACTGATCTTGACTGGGGTGCCTAGCATAAACTGATCATGCATTTCACTAAACCTGCTGTTTTTTCCATGTTAACAGTAACTGGTTCACTTAAATTGTCCTAACCAAACACGCTTAAATTCCCTAAGCGAGTAAAAGAAAACAACAAAAAAAAGATATGCACGTTCTGGTCACCAAACCAGAAATTCCTGATCACCCCTCACTGACACTTCTTTACCATTACGAGCTCACAATTATAGGAATGACACAGCCCACAAAAGCAGATATCAGCATATCTGCTGACTCACACAAATCAGCTGTACACCTCTGTATCATACACACTCAGTGTTAAGCTAGCCATTACCTGCTTTGACCTCAAAGGGTAGATCAAACTCTCTGAGCGCATCTTTCCTTAAAGGAAGATTCTCAAGTTCTACGGCACCTGAAACATAAATGAAACCTCTGTCAGAAAATATCCACATTTAAACAGCATGGCACATTAACATCAGCAGCAGGAGAGAAAGCATACCTTTGAGAAGAGCTACAGAGAGCTGGTCAGTGTTAAGATTGCTGACATATTTGCCCAGGTATGTGTTAAGTACCCAAGCAACAAGTCCCTCCAACATTATGAGAGGTCAGGGTGGAGGGACCAGGATGAGTTGGAAATAACAGGACAGGGATCTTTGATGGTGATGGACAGGGGCTTCACACTCTGTGCTTTCTGCGGTCATTTGAAGTCTTGCTACAGAACAAGTGACAGAGAGAAGAACTTGTGTACTCGAGGACCGAATCAATTCAAAAATCAACATAAATACATTTTACATTCTGCATTATATTTATATACATCATTAAATATGAATTATCCCTCTCAATTGTGGGTGCTCACTTAATTTCACATGGTCCTTAAACAGAAAATTAATCAAGGCATAAGACACCAGACAGCAACAAAGCTGATTATGGGCTTCATGTCTGAAGAGAAACTGCATCTGAAAATGCCCATGTCTAGCCTCTATATGCAGGGCAGTAATCATACACAAAATTAGATACATAACTAGGCTAATAGCAGCTGTCAAACTCTCTGACAGCCACCTACACAGCAGATACAAACATGCTGACTCCTTTATCTTTAGCCTCTGCTGACCACGTAGGCGGACAGTTCGGTCAGTGTCCAGTGTCTAGCAGATACAGGACTGTTCAGAACTGTCGAAGCTGCGTTTGTGGTCAACTTTCATCCTGAGATACACATGAAGATGTCAGCTGCTGCAGTCTGATAGTCAGCTTACCATTGTATTAGGCCCAGAGAGTGAATAAACGAGGGTCTTTTAAAGGAAACATTTCGGAGGAAGCGTTTTAATCCATGCAAATATAACGGGGTGCCAGGACATTTATAAACAAAACAGAGTCCAGCGGTGCTCACCGAAACAGAAAGTCCGCCCTTGTCAAAACAGAAACGCTCGTTAGCCTGGAGCTCGTCTCCTCCTCATATTAGACAATAAAGCTGACAGCTCCCACCCACAGTGACCAAGGCTGACCGACAAACCTTAATGACAGGCAAAGTAACTTCACCGCGACGGCGAGAGAAAGCTGCGGGGGCAAAGGTTGCAGTCTGCTAGCTACTATACTTAGCCTGCTAGCAGGTTTAGCATAGCTCGGCGGCCAACCAGCAACTTTTTAAACATGACGTTAAACAAGCTTAAGCGACTCGGCTTGCTTCTTTTCTCAAAGCTGGACGTACGGTCCACTCGGTCTTGGGAAACGCGGCTTAACCGAGCTATCTCACAACATTGTTTAGCGTCTCAGCTCGCTTTGTGTTTGTCGCTCAGCTACATGTCAAACTGATACAAGCGCTGAGTTTCCTGTAGCGATGCCCGAGTCTTTCGCTTGAACCGATTCACTGACTCTGACTGACTCGGTCTAAGCAAATATTTGTTTGCTTTATATAAAACAGAATCTCTTACATTCCGTAAGCTCAAGCACAATAAATTAAGAAGAAACTCTTTTGGTTGGCTTGAATTTTCGGCTTTACGCATTGGTGTGTAGAAGTGGCGAAGAGGCGTTGACAATGCTGTTGAACTTCACTTATGACGGAGTTCGACTCATTAAAGCGGATGGTTGAAAGGAATCGGTTCGATAAACTGAACCGAACTTACGCGCAAAGTTCCAACAGGGCTTTTCCGGTCACGTGTCCAAACAAAGCGATTTTGCCGCGCGTGCGCTTTTGGAATAGTAGACATCTAGCGTTGGGAGGTTAAACAGAGCTGAGATGATGATGATGAACAGAGAGGAACACCAATGGGGAGGGCTCTTTTGATCCGAAATAATTCATGTACTATAATAAGAAAAATATTATAAAAATATCATCATATGGAGATATTTGATAGCATAATAATAAAACTATATTAACTGGCTAATAGATCTTTATTTATAAAGCATTTTTTAATTTTTGTAACAAATCTCAAAGTCTACATTTACACTGTCAATTAAGTCAATTTAGTTGTATACAACAACTGAAAATACGGCACAGCTCTCTACAGCTAACTTCCAGTGTATATCTGCCTATCTCCTATACAATCTGCCTCCAGTGTCCTATATCTACAGTCTGCCTCCAGTGTCCTATAGGATCAGCCTCCAGTATCCTATATCTACAGTCTGCCTTCAGTGTCCTATATCTACAGTCTGCCATCAGTGTCTAACATCTACAGTCTGCCTCCAGTTTTGTATATCTACAGTCTGCCTCCAGTGTGGTATATCTGCAGTCTGCCTCCAGTGTGGTATATCTGCAGTCCGCCTCCAGTGTGGTATATCTGCAGTCTGCCTCCAGTGTGGTATATCTACAGTCTGCCTTAAGTGTCCTATATCTACAGTCTGCCTCCAGTGTTGTACATCTAGAGTCTGTCTCAAGTGTCCTATTTCTACAGTCTGCCTCCAGTGTCCTATATGTACAGTCTGCCTTTATTGTCATATATCTACAATCTGCCTCCAGTGTCATATATCTACAGTCTGTCTCCAGTGTCCTATTTCAACAGTCTGTCTCCAGTGTCTTATATCTACAGCCTGCCTCTAAAGTCTAAGATGTCTGCCTCTGGTGTCCTATAACTACAGTCTGTCTCTAATATCTGCAATCTACATCCAATGTCCAATATGTTCTGCCTCCAGTGTCCTATATCTACAGTCTGACTCCAAAGTCCTACATGGTCTGCCTCCAGTGTCCTCTATCTACAGTCTGCCTCCAATATCCAATATCTGCCATCTGCCTCCAAAGTCCTACATGGTTTGCCTCCAGTGTCCTCTATCTAAGGTCTGCCTCTAGTGTCCTATATATACAGTCTGTCTCCAGTATCTACAGTCTGCCTCCAGTATTCTGTATCTACGGTCTATTTTGAGTGTTCAATATGGTCTGCCTCCAGTATTCTTTATCTACAACATGGATCCAGTCAACTGTATCCAGTGTCCTCTATCTACAGTCTGCCTCCAGTATCCAATATCTGCAGTCTGTATCCAGTGTCCTCTATCTACAGTCTATATCCAGTGTCCTCTATCTACAGTCTGCCTCCAGTATCCAATATCTACAGTCTGTATCCAGTGTCCTCTATCTACAGTCTGTATCCAGTGTCCTCTATCTACAGTCTGGCTCCAGTGTCCTCTAACTACAGTCGGCCTCCATTATCCTATATCTACAGTCTGTCTCCAGTGTCCTATGTGGTCTTCCTCCAGTGTCCTCTATAGTCTGTCTACAGTACTTTATTGACTCTTATTAATTTTTTTAAATGTTTTATTTTCTGTGTTTATTAAAATACATTAATAATGGTAAGCCTTATGTCATATAAACAAATGGGGTGGATGGTTACACATTGTCAAGTGGCCAAAACAAAACCCAGTTTTACCCATGGGTGGGGTGGAGCAAACCAAAAAGCAGATTTAGACAGTTAATTTAAAAATTATATTTGACACATATGTGGACAATAAAGATCACAATGACCACTAGAATAGATATTTTACATTTGAGTACAGCTCAAGTTTCAGGTTTCTCTGGTTTTCCCCAAATAAACACAGCCCTGTTTCAGAATAATTTGGAACTTAGTTTGACTGAGGGGCTGTATTCCAGTGGTAAAGTAGCCTAAACCACATGCAGAGATCTGGTTAAAATCCTGACTAATAGATGGCATTGTCAGTGCCACTCTTCCAGTCCAACATAAACAAGTAACATAAGGGTGGACTCATGACATTAGCATTAGTAAACCTATGAATATTGTGGGACGTTTTCTAAAACAGAATTTTGTAAAATTAGATTAACAAAGTGGAATATACTTCTTCACAATATATATCACAATATATTGCAATATATTTAATTGTAAAGACCGTATTAATATACATAACATATAACCAGGTTCTGACCAACACACAGCCCTGACACAAATCCGAAAGACCTTTCTATAGTAAATATCTGAATAAATAAAACATGCATGCCTCTTTTTATTGATTATCTGATCACACGAGTGAGAAATACTAAACTGAAATTATCAAATTGGCCAGATTGTGGTCATACACATTATCTCTTTATAAGGTAGTACCAGTGTTGAACATGGTGGGGCAGGATTGCACAAAAAGTGTGAGTAGGAGGCCATGGTAGCTTTAAAATGTGTCAATGGTGTCATGTTTATTTCTTTGTTGAGTTATTGCCTTCAGCTGTGACTGGCAAACCAGGCACTGAGCAGTGAAAACATGCAGCAAGGTAAATGTTTGGTGGTGCATTAACATGGACGTCCTAATGCACTAATGCAGACAGTAGAAAGACGCTTGAATGCATGATGGTGTTTTCTTTCTGTGCTGGATTATGAAATCACAGCATATTTTGGTATGTATTAAAACTGCTGCCAGTTTAACAAATCCCCTGTACACCAGCTGCTGTATGTCAGCTTCTCATTTGCACTGTACTGTCAGGTTGAAGTCTTGCTCTAAATCTACAACTCTTGAAACCGAACCACAGCGATCCCATGAATTCATCAGACGTGGTATAACTCACTGTAACGTGTAATCTACCAAGATCCGATGATAAAATCCACAACCGCCCACCCCCCACCTCACCCCCCCCCAACCGCCCCACACCAGACCTTACAAAGGGCACTGATGTCATCTCACCTTGCCCAGTGCATTCATGGGGCACAGGCACGTCTGGCTGCCTGTTTGTTTGCACTGTATCTTGAGAGTAAATGTAATATTCTTCTGAAGAGAAATCACATGGAACAACAATAATCCCAGCAGACGTAGAGCTCCTTACCCCCAGCTGGTCATGTGCCACCACATAATCCACGGCATGCCTTCAGTGGCGTAAATGGCCATCTGTTCAGCTCACAGTCCTACAAACCTTCACATCTGGACAGAAGTGGGGGCAGTACTTACTATCTGTTAGTCTGCATGTGTGCATGTTTTCAGCTCACAAAAAGGGACTTCAAATCATTTTGGCACTGTTGGAGTTGGTAATCATGTGTGTGGAGGGTTTACACTGCAAGCGTGTACATATAGCAAGCAGGTGACTGTTATAATACAAATGAATTAGGGATGCTCAATGGCATAGGGATTATACTGGTATTGTAAGGGTGTGGCTTGCTGAAATTAAGCATCTGACATGCTTGGAATAAACTAGCAATTAAAACTGATATTGACAATGCATTTCTTGTGCTTTAGGAAGGGCAGGAAGTTTAGCTGATGCTAAGCACCACAACTATGCTTCAATTGTTGCAGTGCAATATCGTGCATTTATACATTCACCATTAAAAGAATAGTTGCATCCAGAGGGAAGTGTCGGACTGCAGTGCTATTGATGAGGAAGATAAAGGATACCAGGAACAATAAATGACAATAAATTTAGATTGATATGGGTAATATTTACACATACAGCAGTAGTGTCTCCCAACATGCCAGACTTCTCAGCATGGAGTTGTAGAGGTTCCTAATGGTGTCCTGTGATAATCCATCCCATGCAGCTTGAATATTCTCACACAGTTCTTGCAGATTTTGTGATAGGGTAGAGTGTTGATCATGCAACCAATAACAACCCACATCGTTTCAATCGGGGATAAGTCCTGGCGATGGTGGTGACCACAGTGCCTCCGCACCTGGATTTGTTAGTTGTCTCCAGCAAGAAAAAAGTGGGACTCATGTTGGTGGTGCATGCCTTCTTTTATTCACCTAACTGCCACCAACAGCACGCTATGGTAGTAGTTGCACAACTAGTGTGGTGCTCAAGACGTTAATAACACCAGCCCGCTTCCTGGAGCCCTTTTTATGCGATCCCTCTCAAACTCTAAACACTCTCTGAGGTGTACTTCACTTGAAAAGCATTCTACCAACACAACAGTATGAGTCAGAATGGACAGCGCACATAGCAAGATGACCTTAGATAGTGAGTAAGGTATAACGATAAGGCCTGTCTTTGCTTACGTCACATGCGCGGCCGAGGGTAAAACTTTAATCATTTGCATGTCTCACAATGTCAAACCTACCCACCAAATTTAATTCCAGTTGGCTGATTTCTTCTGGGTGCAACTATTTTTTTGATGATGAAGTTATATCTCTCTTTAGTGCTAATCCAGGCACATGTAATCCTGGTTGCCATATTTTGTAAAAGCATTGGTAGATACAGTATGAACGTCAAAATACATATGCCTATAATTCCCATATGAATGCATCCCTAGAATAAATAGCTATTTTTAATGCACAGCCTTGTTGCTGTAGGGCACACACAAGCATTTGCCAGAGAAATCCATATAGTTTCTTTAGATTTTCCCTCTATGGAAGGCCAAAAAAAGATATTATGATTCCATAAAGGAGGCATCACGAACTGAGATGTTTCATTGTTACATGTTTTATTAATGTAGTTATTTTGTTGTCAAAGGTTGAAATGATTCTGTAACTCCAGTGCCAATGGAACAAAGTGTCATTTTGGGTGTGAAACATGAATGGATATCTGGGGTTGTTCTCTTGTGTAATCAGCACCAAAGGGGTGGAGCTTTTCGACCTGTGTAAGTCAAGCAGCATCAGTGTCAGTAATAGTAGAGGGCTACAGGAAGCAAGGTCACGCTGCTGTTGTTCTCAGGGATCTGGGTTGCGTTCTCAGGGTGTGTAGATAATGACTGGAGAGCTGGAGGATCAGTGTCCTAAGCCCATGGTTTACTATAATCTTCACTGCTGTCCAATTAGGCCAGTCCTGACAGGTGTCATTGGTCATCTGTGTTTATGGCCATGTTCCTGACCCTTTATTGAAACAAAAGTGTGTGGATTTTTCAGCCTTTTCTGTTTTTTTACCATTGTATTATTTGAGTTTTGCAAAGGTAATGCTGCTGTAAACAAATACAGTAAGACAATATGTCACAGTTGTGCTTTTTGTGCTTGTCCAACAGATGTACTGTATTAATATTTAACCAATATACCTCAGAGGCAGCATAGACTATGATGACATAACAAAGCCCACAAATGTACACCAGCAGTCAAAAAGAATTACTGAGACGCACATATACTACAGGTCTGAAAGTGTGTAGACTCTAGACTCTTTGAACATATGTGCATACCATCCATAATTACATATGGAGTTGCCCCCACTGTACGAAAGTTTAGCATTCATGGAGCATTGAAGCAGTAGCATGGGGCGGGTACGGGTACTGAGGCTGGGCCTTAAACCCTGTCTCACAGTCAGCCAGTTCATCTCAAAGATGTTTGATAAAGTTGAGGTTGAGGCTTTACACCTCCCCAGTCACTTAGCATGGCGCATGGTCCTGCTAGCATTGTGTGGAGATTCTTGGTCATGGAAAAACTATCCATAAAGCTAATGATGAACAGTTCTGGTGCTGACATTGCTTCCACTGATAGCTTGGTAGTAGGAGCAGTGGCTAGGGACAAATTATTTTTATGTGCTACCTGCCTCTGTACAGCAGTAGTGTACTGCAAGCATGCACGTAAAGAGGCACCGTGGTCAGCGTCAAGATAAACAGTTTCTGGCATCACTCCACCTCCACCCCTACCACAAAATCAGCAGGAACTGTGTGAGAATATTCAAGCTGCATGGGATGGATTATCACAGGACGCCATTAGGAACATCTATAACTCCATGCCGAGACGTCTGGCATGTTGCATTTGGTGGCCCAACACCAGTGTCTCAGGGACATTACTTCTGTATGTGTAGCTCAATAAATATTACCCACATCAGTCTAAATGTATCATCATTTTTGGTTCCAGGTAACCTTAATCTTCCCCCTAATAACATTACAGTTTGCCATTTCCCTCTGGATGCAGCTATTCTTTTGATGATGAGTGTATTAATAAGTAGCTGCGGTTTTCCTGTTGTATTCATGTTTGTATTCATTTTTGACTGCACAACAAAAACATTGATACGTTTTAGCATAAACATAGCATCTTATAAAAACACATGTATTAAAACAAAGCAAGCACACATCGAATGAGTTGTTTTCCATCATGTGTAGGCATTGCACTGTAGCCAGTTTCTGTCCTGCAGCTCCAATCTGGGTTAGTGTGAAGGCAGGGTGAGACTCATGACAGTGCAGATCCACTCGCCAGTGCCTCAGTCACTGCATCTTTTCTCAACCCAGTTGGCCCATGGCCGCGTAACCATGGCGACGACAAGAATTCCGCCAACGAGCATCCTCATGTCGGTGTATATTTCCCTGTCTCGTCCCGCTATCTTCCTGAGAAAGCAAGGGGAACGTAAATAATTATCACAGCGCTCTTGTCTCGCAGCTGTGGGGTGTTAGTGGAGGAGGGCTGCTCAGGCCCAGGCTCAACTGGAGCTGTGTTTGAAGCTTGTTTGCTTTCACTCATGGCCCAGAGCTATAACTGTGTGCTGTCAGGTTGCTTTACAGTGCAAGAGTCACTGCTGTTCAGTCAGGGACATCCCCCATCCACAGCAGCTCCCTCCATCCGTGTGCCTAATCTCACCACCCGGAATAGCACTCTGTGTGTTTAGGATTATGGCTCCAGACTCCTATGATTTTGATCCAGTTTCAGCAGATTATCGTTTATGTTTTTACAATCCGGAATTTACAATCTCAGATGACGTGTTCATTTGAATGTGCGCCGTATGGTCCTCTTTTTGGAACCTAATGAAATGACAAAATGTGAGAATGATATGAGGAAACAAAGCAAAACAGATGATGTGTATCGAATAGCAGCCTTCGCAGGAAATCACAATGATGTGCTGCTGAGCAATGAGGGGGCACACAGATAAAACAGCAGATGTGGAAAAATGGCTGTAAAGAGCGGATCAGGCTGTTTCTCCTTGTCTCTCTCTCTCTCTCTCTCTCTCTCTCTCTCTCTCTCCCGGTCTCTCTCATTACTGGGTTTAATCAAAGATGCACAGGCAGATTGTTGCTGCTACACTACATGTGCTGTCAGATTATTCCTCCCACAGACTGCAGATGTACACGTCCGATTCATGCATCTTCTCTCAGAAAGTATTTGTTGTATGCCAGACTAACGGCCCTATTGAGTCAGTTCATAAGTGTGAAAGTATCATAATTGCTATGCTACGGTTAATCAATGCGGTTGCTGTGCATAATCTCAGATTCAGCTACGGCACACATCAAAGTCTGGGCATCAGATGTTTGGCATGCGCTGAACTGTAACAGCTAAAAGCGTGACTCTGCGTGTAGCAGGGAAGATGATGCTTTTCTTCTGTTCATTAATCTTCCATCTCTTCATTTCTGCCTTCTTTTTGGGAAAAAATGAGCGTTTACTGAAGGAACCTCTGATTAGTGGTATAGACTATATGGATATGTCCCCTTTCACCTCACCAGGAGTGCTTTATACAGCAAAACCTGTGGACATAGTGAGTTAGATAAGCAAGCCTGTCTTGTTTAGACTGTACAGTGTCTAGTATACTGTATTCAGAGTTACACTGTTACTGACACCGTCAGTCAGCAGCAGGGTCTCATGGCCTTTTGCTTCAACAAAGACCAGATTTCTTTAGCTCAGCTGCTGCTAATGACTTCATGATTGATGGTAATGTCTACTAAGCTCTAGCAGAGGCTAAACTTCATTAATATATGCACAAGCAAAACAGGATGCACATATAAGGCAAGTGATTCGAGAAATTCAGAGATGAAAAAGATTTCAGCACCAGTTTATGCAGAGCCAAAAAAGCTACTGGGTGATTGCATGTACAGACCCCAGGTTTATCTACATATTGTTGAGTTTTGATTTTATTGTAGCTGTGTTACACAATAAAATATTTGACGTTTAATTTGTTTGTTACTATGGTTCTTATTATCAATTAGAATTACTAATAGTAATTTACAATAATGATGAAAATACATCATTATACTCATTATCCAAAGAATAGTTGTATCCTGAAGGAAGTGTGTGATTGCAATTCTATTGCTATGAAAGATAAAGGTACAATAAATGATTATAAGTTTAGACTGATATGATCAATATTTACTGAGCTACACATTCAGAAGTAGTGTCTTTCAGTATGATGTCGTGCCACCATGTTTGTTAACATGTCAGACTTCTCAGCGTGGAGTTGTAGAGGCTCCTAATGGTGTTCTTTGATAATCCATCCCATGCAGCTTAAATATTCTCACACAGTTTCTGCAGATTGTGCGGTAGGGGTTGAGGTAGAGTGACACCAGGCCTTCTGGACATGTGACACGTGACATCAAACTGTTCACCTTGGCACTGACCACGATGTCTCCGCACATGAGTTTGTTGGTTGTCTGAATCAAGACAAAAGAGGCACTGAAGATGACTCGCTGCCATTCTCAGTTACTCTGTGACAGTCTGGCACGACCCCATTGCTGACATGGTGTTAAAGGCAGTTGTTGTAATGGTCTGCTTGCATAGTTTCTCACAATGCAGCTGTCTGCCAATGATACTAACACTACTCAATGACGGCATCACTGCTCACTGAATGTCCACAATCATGGCTGGTGGGTCAGTCAGCTACAGCGATAAGGTCCCTGTGTCCTTGCTTATGAGACAAACTTGGTTCATTTGCATCTCGTGATTTCAAACCTACCTACCAAGTTTCATTTCTTTCAGTTGATTCCTTCCGGGTGCAACTATTTATATATAAAATCAGGCTTCTCTCTTGCTCATCCACAGGTGTTTCTGTGCATCCTTCCACTTTGAGAAGAACGTGGGTCCGAAAGAATGTGTAGCTATCTATATATCCTCCCTGAGAAAATGACAATGTACATTATCTGTGGCTTCCCTCAGACTGTAAGGTAACTTCTGTGTTATATGTTTTCCGTTTTTTCTGATGCTGAATAACTTCTAGGTATGAAATACATGGAAAGTGCTTTATGACTTTTGGGGTACGTTAAACTTCTAGTAAGAAGAAGTGCATCCTCACAAATTCCCTTCTAAAGATAGAGATACAAAACCAGACAGCCAATACCATAGAAAACTATTTGTTTTAATTTTCACACTTTTGGCTCACAGTGGGAAGAACAGTTGGAACGCAAAGCATCAGACTGGATTTACTCGATGCAAACACATAAGATCAGCACAGAACGCTGATTTGTGCTTTAAGAAGACCATGTATTTGCACTGGCTTTCAACTGTGAAATGAGCCAAAACACTTGAACTGTTTAACACTTTGGCGTCACCATTTATTTCATATTTACTCAAAGTAAAAAATGAACAGAAATGAACAAAATAGAAGTGAAAAAGTAAAGAATGAAAAGTTCCCTTTCTATTCACAGTTGTAATATTTGATTGTACATTTAATTTCATAGTCTAACGTCCCTCAAAAAAAAAAATCTGTCTGTGCTTCCATAAACCGATCATGTTTGCAATATCAGGACTCATGTATGGGATGCGTGACATTTAGGTAGTTGTCAATAATATGTCCATTTTTGCCAATAAACAAAATCGTCGGATTGACTTTGACAGCTTCGTGTGCATTACGTACTCTCTTCCGCCACAGCAGGAAACAAAATACAAATTTATAAGGAATTCTTTGGTGACATGAGTCATTACGGTATATGATTTATGATTTATGATAAAGTCTACTTTATGGCTCACTGGGATTATGTGCAATATATCAACTCTCTCTTAAAGTGCAAGTAGATAAACCTCACCAGTAATGAGTGAGATTCTATTCCTCATTAACAAAAATAACATAGAAAATATTCATTACCTTGCACATTTACATAAAAAGTTCGTTTCGAAGTGCTAAAATAGTTTGCTCAGTACCTTTAAAGGAGAATTCAGGTTGTTCAACATTTTTCAGAACTACATAATTCAGCTGCTGGAATGTAAACAACGTCATACAGAGTAGCTTGATGTAAAATGGTGCATCATAAAGACACTGGTGATGTTCCGTCAACCAGGGTTCATAATCTCTACAATGCATTTAAGGCCATTTTATTTTTTTTCCAAAATGACCAGATGAGTATTTGTGGGTAATCTTAATAATGGCAAAATAGGGGTAAATATAATTTCTCCCTGCTTGTAGTTCACCACCAGGAATGGATTTTTAAAATGTCATTTTGAGAAATCCTTATAACTACCAGAAAACAAGGTGTCAGGCACAGAAATATAAAGTATCAATAACTATTTCGTATCATAGCTTTCTGTGAGCCATTAAACTGTCTGGGCGTTTGGTTCCTATCACAATCACTGTGAACAATTCTGTCTCTAGATTGGCACATTTCACTTCAAACCACTCTGAATGTCTTTGCTTACATCTTAACAACTATACAAAATCTTGAAATTGAAATTCCCCTTTAACTAACAGCCTGAATAAAGGGGTCTACAACACAGTCATTTTATGCAGTGTTGTTACAGTTGGAACAGTTGACGTCTTAAGGCTTGGTTCAGTGACTTCAAGTATAAAAGCGCTCTAGCATCTTGCATCATTCAGTAATCGTTCATAGAGTCTGGGTTTGACGCAACCTGTATTGGCCTTTTCAGCCTCACCTTTACCACTGGACGGGTAACATGGGGTCTTTTGTGACGATGGAAACATAGCGCCCCGTCTCTTAGTCCTCCCTGCAGACATCCATTAACCTGCTGATGTAGCAGACCTTGAGGTGCAGCCTAGCGGGCTTCCGCTCAGTCTTCCCCCTCCTCCTCGTCTGTCCTGTTGGCTTTGAGCCTCTGGAAACAGTGGATAGTTGAGGCCAAGAAAAAGCTGGCAATGATGGCAGCCACCGATATACAGATCCCGGAGAAAATGACTATCAGATAGTCTTTAAGGGTGAGCAACCCCCGACATTCTCGGAAGCTGTCCTCAGAAAGCATGCTCAGAGAGACCTGCTGCCCGTCCACTGGGAGAGAGCACTCCATACCCTCCAGCCCTGCAGAGGAAAGCACAGCCACACTTAGACAAAGCTGCACAGCTCCAGACTAGAGGTGCTCAAATGACCCGAACATTAACATGAACTGCACTGGGGAGGGAAATCACTGGTAGGAAGTTATTTACAATGACGGGTACTTTTATACATGAACTGTAAATCTGTATGATTATTAGAGCAGTTCCAACAGAAATCAGGTCACCCACGGTACTGCGTGCTGTCATGTACCGTATATATATGTATATATATGCATTAAAATGCCAACACAAATTGCCATTGTAGTAAGGAAAAATGATCAGGGTTGCATTCCACTATATCTGACCTAAATCTGATTACATAATATCTTGATTTATTGTAATTATATGATTCAAAAACAAACTACACTGCATAGACACATAGATACATATAAACAATAATTATAATTCATTATTATTATTAATTATTATTATTCGGACCATTGGGCACAAGGCATATTCAGCATGGGACTATTTCAACAAACCTATGTCGTACCACAACATTTATTTCCTTCCAGGGGTGCCTTAATTTTTTAACAAGCTCTTTCTGTATTAATGATGGGACAGTCAGACCATTACAGTCCTCTTCAGCACATCCCAAAGACTTCCAGGGGTTCCAGTCAGGACTCTGTTTTGGTCAATTTGTGTGAAAATGATTCTTTGTGATCCCTGATCCACTCTTTCACAGTCTTACCCTGATGGATTTTGGGAAGAATAACTCCAGAGGGTCGTATTATTTTTATAATCAATATGTTTATAAGCAAGTACGCATGTAGAACATACTATAGAGTACATACTATAAGAGACCAACAGTAGGACATCAATAATGACAACAGTGCTGGTCAGTGGTACACTCACAAATGAGGAGAGGACACACATGTCTCTGTAAAAAAATGAAAAATGAAATTAAAAAAATAATACAAAAATTATTAAAATATTACAGAAATTAACTTTAAATTTAAAAATTAATAATAAAAAATAATTAAATTAAATGAATATGAGCAGGAACAGAGGGTTAGACTCATAAGACTGCATGACCTTTTTCTATTGCTCCAGAGTCCAATCCCCGCACTCCCTAACAAACTGAAGCCTGTTTGTCCAGTTAGCCTCATTAACAAATGGTTTTCTTCTGGCCACACCGCTGTTCTCGTTGTGTGTAAATGCTCTTACTTTCACTATTAAAGATAGCCTCAAGTTCTACTGCCGATGTTTGCGATTTGAGTTCATCAAATGTTCTCTAAAAATCAATCTTTCGACTTTTATTTGTTTAGTGCTTTTTACAACTAGCATTGTCTCAGAGCAGCTTTACAGAAAAGAGTATGAGAAAATTAGAGTATCGAAAAGAAAAGAGCAGAAAAAAAAATGAGTCCATGTATAGACTGGGATCTAGGTCCATGTCTCCCATGAGCAAGCCAGAGGCGACAGCGGCAGGGAAAATCTCCCTTACATCTCATTCAAGATTTATCTGACCACATTTCTTCCTAGAAGACTGTTCACCATCAACCCTAGGTTGTAATAAAGCTATGTACAGTAATTAACCCACTTCCAGTCAACTCAGCTTCTCCTTAGTTGCTTTCTTTGCCTGATGCAGCTGGATAATTTACCCCTTCTGAAACGTGAAAGATATGTTCTCCTACGTAGTGGTTTAAGATGTGAGACGCTGCTTTCTGCATAAGCTAGGGTTAAAGGAAATGTTGCCAATCACTAAAATAATTATCCAGTCAAGGCCTCTTAAGTATTTACGTATTTAAATTCAAACAGTGAGTTGGCCAGGCAGCGTACAGTCATAACTAATGAAAAAAATAGTAACGTAATAAAACAGGAGGTACAAGTGGCCTTCAAGCATCACTCTTAAGCTTTTGTCTGCTTCAGCAATTTCCTACTGTGCCCTTAAAGTGCTCCAACACTGTGATTATAACACACAGATTCATCTGTCCTGAAAGTCCTCCTCCTTGGTCAGAGATATTTTGTCGCCCTCAATGTCATCACAATCCAGCTTCTGACAGACAGGCCTCACCTGGAATGAGGCCAAATTCGTGTTGCTTCGGCTTGGTTAGCACCGAAAACAGTGCACTGAGGACTCATGTGCTCTGACACATCCACTGTGAGATCAGGTGAAAAACAACCCTGCTTTACAGACAGCTACGTCAGAGCGATCTACCACCAATGGGGGAGACATAAAGCTGCCTGAAAACACCACATTCTCAGTCCTTTGTGCAGCTAAGAACAACTGCAGGACTGCATTTCTTTACATGTGATCGTGTACAGTGAATGAAGGAGCATGAGAATGCAAATAAGTCAATTACTGTGGCACATGAATCGCGTCTGTGCCACTGAGAACCGGTCCCCCTTAAAATGCCCATTACATAACGGTTAGATGCGGGGAGGGATTCTCTCCAGCTCCTCGAGGCCATCATCGTTCATTCGTCAATTTTTCTAGCCTGCTCTCTGTTTTCACAGAAGGAGACTTTAATCTGCTTTCAAATGCGTGGTCATCGGACACCAGATGACAGATTTAAAGTGGAACATCTCCTACGTAATGCAGTCACGCTGACAGACAAACCCAACTCAACAGGCCGGCACGTCAGACAGCACAGAACCTCTCCGATTAATCACATTTATACTGAAATCCCCCTGGAGTCCATGCAAAAATACACCAGAGCGATGATTTGCAGAGCGCCGCTGGCTCCATAAATATCCCGGGTCACTACTCCTGAGCTATGTTTGTTCTGCTGAGAACAAACCATTTTCTTTAAGAGGTGGCAGTTAGGAGGGATCATTTATTTCTCACACTAGTCAAAGCGCCTGTGTCACTCAGGACTGAAATACCTCACTTGTTTCAAATACAGTCGTTTCATGGAGTATGCAAATATTGTAGCTCTCAAAACATTTATCATTCACTCTCCAATGCATACGGTCCATTTACTTTAAATACAGTGTTTTCATATCTATATTTCATATTTCAGTATAGGCCCCCAAGTCACCATTAGGTTACACTCATCAACAAAACATTAGTAGCATGAATAGTTGCACTTGCTGGGTAGGCTTGACACCGTGAGACATGCAAATGATTCAAGTTTCACTCTCAGCTGCGCCTGTGACGCAAGCAAGGACAGGCCTTATCGCTGTACCTGACTGACACAGCCTCCACAACTGCAGACATTCAGAGAGCAGTGATGTCCTTCACGAGTCATCCTGTTAGCGCCAGCTCCATGAGCTCCTGCATGATGCAGGACTACATGCCCACAGACCTTAACGACTGTCCTTTAATACCACGTCGGTGTTGCCAAAGACTGCATGGTGTTGTGCCAGACTATCATGGAGTGATGGAGAATGGCAGTAGGTCATCTTCAGTAACGAGTCCTACTTTTGCCTTGGTGGAGCTGGCCAATGAATCCATGTGTAGATTCACTGTGGTCAGTGCCAAGATTAACAGGTTTGATGTCACACGCCACATGCCCCGGGGACCTGGTGTCAATCCATCCTCCCTCTACCGCAAAATCTGAAGGCACTGTGTAAGAATAAGCTGCATGTATATGAATAAGCATGCAGTGTATATAAGTAAAATCTGCGGTGGGCTATACGGCAAAAATCTAATACCACTATACTTCGATACATGTTAATGATGTACCATATGTTACTACAGTATATTTACTTTGCAGATATCCGACCTACAGGAACCAGTAGTGTTCCATTTTAAAGCAAACCCTAACTGTTAAGACACGTAGGTCCCAATATGGTGTACATGTCCAATAGCATTTAAATATGCTGTGTTAGCCAAGTAAATAAACTTACTGATTATTAAAAATAGACATAATCCTTTTACTAGTAGGCTGTCATTTTTGATGCATTTGTCTGCATCATCATCATGTCTGCAGCATTAGTGAACTACATATCTTATTTAACTCATTTAAGTCTTTTTAATTGTCTTATTTCCATAGTACAATTACCATGTGAGGGAAGTAAACAGAGAAGTAATTTTCTCCAGGCAATTACAGACCATTTCTTTTGGACTAATATCACAAAACTTTGAAGGCAATTGCCTTTTTTAATTAAGTCAAAGAATAAAAAACAAAGGACAACTGAGATACAGGGCAGAAATGATATATCGTCATATTGCCCAGTACTAAGCAAATTGTAGGATGTTCACATACGTGTTTTTTTTCATATGGAACGATATATAGAGGCACAGGAAACCAGCATTTCATTTTATATTTTTAAATTTTACATCACCTGAGCACAGACACTGTTCTACGTTGTGCTGGAATCTATTGATGACAGGACCAAAATGCATGGACAGTGCTCGGAATCTAATCTGTTTCTACTGATTCCACTGATAATAACGAGTGTTTTTGCCCTCCACTGTAAACGTACCCTTTTGGAGATACTTGTTTTTGTCGTTTGTCATGTTCTAAACCATTCTCTAATAATAAAAAGTCGCAGCAGCAGAGAGAGCGCTACATTTGATAGACCTCTCCTATGTAATAGAACGAGACGCCACTGTGTTTGCCACACTGTCATTGGCAAAAGTCAGTTGCCATCAGCGTCAAATGCGCGTGGCGGTGAGTGTGGTGAGTCAGTCCAACCAGAAGGGGTTTTCCACATGCAGGAGATTCAGTGACCTCAGCCTCTTTTGTTGTGCTTATCACGTGGCCGTCCTCCAAGCTCCACAAGCTCATCCAGTCTTTTAGCATGCCAGACCATAAGTGTCTTACGTTGGAGCTTCCCCCCCGAAGCACACGCCACGGTTCACACAAATGCATACATAACAACACAGGCTTTCATCCATTTAGAGAAAGCTCGCGGTAGCTTTGGTATGAGGCAGAGGACTATTGCCACCATGCATTCAATTCAGTACTGGAGCCTATTGTTATGTAAAAGAACATCCTGACTGCAGATATCATGTCATTACTATTCAACTATACACAGCTACAACAATGCTAACTCTGAGACTATTTATTTCATTTCCAGGGTACATACAGGGTGTTCCATATTAGTAGATATTTATGAGGAGATTAGATATAAAATAGTCCATCTGCAAAAGGAAGGGAAACATGCAAGGTAAACTGGTAAGGTAAATCACCATCAGATAAACTGTCTCTAGAGGTTTCATCCCTGAGATTTCAGAAGATCAGGCTTCAGATCTAAAAACAATCCCCAGGTGCTTCTTCTCATCTGTCCACTGGGAGAAGCCAGTTGGAGGGTCTAAAGGATGTGCAGCTGTCAAAAAGCTTAGTTAGGAAAAGAACAGCAACACTGTGTCCTCTCCAGTGTCCAGAAATCAACATCACCATATGCTTTTTGGGATTTCTTGGATTGTGAGAAGCAGAAAATGTAAATGAAACACTGAACTTCAGAGGTTGTGTAGCACTGGTAGCACTGTTGCCTCACAGCCTGGTTTCAATTCCCAGGCGGAGCATCCACGTTCCTTTCTATGCAGAGTTTGCATGTTCTTGTGTCTGTGTGTGTTTCTTCTGGGTGCACTGGTTTCCTCCCACAGTCCAAAAACATGTAGTCGGGTGAATTGGAGATGCTTAATTGCCCCTAGGTTTGTGTGTGTGTGTGTGTCTGTGTGCGTGTGTGTGTGTGTGCGCGTGTGTGTGTGTGTGTGTGTGTGTGTGTGTGTGTGTGTGTTTGTGTGTGTGTGGGTGTGTGTGTGAATATGAATGTTTCTGTGTTTACAGGGGACTGGAGGCCTGTTCAGGGTATACCCTACCCTTTGCCCTACAAGCACTGTGATGGGGCTTCAGAACCCCCCACAGGACCCCATAGTCAGGGAGAATGAGTGAACTTTGGAGGTGTATACACAGAAAGAATAATGTGTGTGTGTTTAGACTGGAAATTAAATGGGGTCTCAATATGTAGATATTCAATGCAACACATCTGCCAACACATCTAATTTGACTCGGAGTTGAATGTTTGGCGAGTGAAGCATTATGAGATATGTTACAGCTCCTCCAGTCATTCTAACTTGATCCTTTTTTAGAACACCCGTATGCATGCCCGAGTCACATATCACACGTCACATATGTGCACAGCACATTACACATCTTGCTCACACATACAGCACATGATTAGTCTTGTTAGTTCTTGGCTGTAAGAGAGTGGAGTTACTCTCGAGTTACTCCATGGCAAGCTTCTAAAGTGTGTTAGAAGCGCGTTGTCATCAGTATCAGATTCAGTGTTGCATTGAATTATGGATGCCATGTGTTCACCTTTGACTCATGCTCATGGATGACAAGTGCATTGCTGAGTTTCAGCCAGTGACCTTTGGATCATTTGTGCAAATTAAAGGGTGGGTCAAGACCATGCCAGTAGTACATCACGGAGTAAGTCATACCATTTTAAACCCCCACCTCTCTGCACCCCACCTCCTAAAGCCCTCAGTGGATTACAGTGCTCTTTAGCTCCGTCTCTCACCCATTTAACTGCTTTCTTTGTTGATTTCAATGATGCTTTTGCCTCAAGTATCTTTGAAGTATATATAATTAATAAATTACTAAATTTACATGCAATTATTAAACTGGTCCCGTACCTAATCATTTCAGTTGATTACTGACAATTACAGTTATTTATGTAAGGATACTCACATGCTGCCAAATGGACTTTGATTTTAATGGCTTTCTGCATTTATTCAGCAGCTGAGTTCTAAAACTGGAGCGTACAGTTTTACCTAGAGTACAAGATTCTATAGGCAGCTTGCTGTGTGAATAGTGCTGAAGCTCATTTTTGTAAAAGTGTTATTTGCCATCCAGTACAAACCTGTCGTATACTACCTCATAGTACTTTAGCTTGGTCGTTCTGCACATTGTGTCTTATAAAAATGCTACTCGACGTTCAGTCTTGTGTTGGTTTGCAGAGTTTAATCATCTAAATATTCAGTATTGACACTGTTGGACACATGAAGGATTGTGTTAAGGTTGAACAGGGTTGTACTAGTTAAGCAACCACCTTAATCCAATCATGATTTGTTAAGCTAGGAGGACTATAATTCTTCTTTCATAACAGGAAATGTACTAAAGTATCACAAGGTGAGCCGCACTAGGGCTGAACGTTTTTGGCAAAATATCTAACGGCAATTTTCCTGACCAATATTGCGATTATGGTTTAATATGCTACTGGGTTCTGAATTTAAGGTATGGAAGAAGACCAGCCCTTCCTTTTCTCTGGTTTCAGTGCCAGCATGCCCGTTTTTTCATGGTTGTGATGTCACAGCACATATTTGCTTGCTTCTGATTAGTCGAATTCATCTAAAAACAGTTCACAAGCTCCATGTTATTAGATTTACTTTCCCTGCTTAAACTCCCAACATATCCATATAGTTACTTCTATAAGACTATGGGAAAAAATTGCAGCTCTTGTAATTTTAAAAATGTCAATCCAATTGCAATTTCAACACTGAACAAAGATGACTCTTTCAGCCCTAATCAGCCCTTTTCGTTCAACTTCACATTTAGCTTTAGCTTGTGATAAGTAAATACAGGCTTCATTTTTTATTCCAAACACAAACAAAACAAATGAAGATTTTTAATTTGACAACACATAAATAATGCATGTGCGGTCATTGTGTTTATACAATACACCAGGAAAGAGAGAGTACAGTGAGAGAAGTGAAGTGAACATCATTCTTCATCCATTTACACAAAGTGTACGCTGCCAGGTCAGCCCTCTGAGAAACAGGAAGACCTTGAACCTTAATCTGATAGAGCACGACCTTAGCTTGTGGAACTAATGATCAGTGACCTAATGAACTACGGATGGCTTGTCTACAAACGTCGGCTTCAGTTTCGGCAAGTCTTACATCCTGCGCTTACAAAATACCCAACTGCATGAAAATGCAATGTCTTCAAGTCGCGGAAACTCAGTAGCCTATTTCAATATGGCATATGTTCCATAAATTATGCAAATACAAAAAAAAAGAAGCATTTTATTATGGATGCCTGCAGTGCTGACCTCTTTGTCTTGATCTTAAAAATTCTCATGCATTATTAAAATGTCTTCTTGATAAAGTGGCGATATGCTGTGAATTAAGTCTTATCTTTTCAAGGTTTGCAATGAAGATACCAGCAATAGTAATGTATTGTAATTTACCAGCATCCTCGTCTGCTAATGTGTGAGGTACTTCACTTTTATTTGACCAGTTAATGGTCAGCCATGAACAAATATGGCACATGTTAATTTTTATTTTGTTTTATTTTTTTTAATTTAACCTTTAGTTTAAGTTATTAAGAACAAACTGTTATTTACAGTGGCAGCCTGGCAAGCAGCAAAGCCACTTGAGTAGAAGAATTCGCTTTCAGATATGCTATTATAACATCATATCTGAAGCGTGACATCATGACAGCATGGAGGACATAGTATGTAACTGGGATATATGGTTCTCAGATGCCAATATTCTATAAAGTACATGTGAAATGCTCTGTAAGGCAAGACCAACCTGCATATTTGGGTGCTGTGTGTGCTTCAAAAAGCATGACTGTTTTGTCTGCATATCAAAGCATGCCTAAAAAATACTCAACAATATAAGCCATTTTTAAGCAGCTTACCAGTCGGGAGCTTGTGACGATTTTCCATCAGCCAGAGAAACAGTTTGGCAAAATGACAGTTGCACACCCAGGGGTTCCCCTCCAGGCGTATTACTCGCAGGGAAGGCAGCTGGCTCAGCACCTTGACGTCCAGGCCAGAGAGGGCATTTCGTTCCAGCTCCAGCTCCCGTAAGGAGGTGAGGCCCGAGAAGGCGCCCTCGCCCACCATCCTCAGATGGGGGTTGTTTCCCAGTCGCAGCTTGATCAAGCTGCGGGACTCTCCGAAAGTCTCCGAGGGGATCTCAGTCAGGTTGTTGCTTCCCAGGTCCAGGTAGACAAGCCTGGAGGATGTACCCAAGGTCCCGGGCTCCAGCCTGGTCAGGGAGTTATTCCTCAGGTCAAGGTAGACGAGGTCACTGTAGAGAACTAAGAAATCAGAGGGGATCCAAGGTATCCAGTTGTTAGACAGGAGGAGCCTCCGCACGTCCAGAGGGATGGAGTCTGGTAGACGGGTGAGCCCTTGACCGGTGCAGTCCACAGTGTGATGGTCTGGACACAGGCAGATGGATGGGCAGTTTTGGCCCCAAGCGAATAAGGTAGAGGACAGCAAGGCTAGGAAAGACTGAAGCCAGTGAACACATGAGAACATTGTTGAGGGGGGTGAGAAGTGGAAGGGAGAACGGGGGGGGATTAAGGAATGGGGGTTCAGAAAGGGGCAAAGGATAAAGGAGGCAGGGAAGGGTCAGGGGGCAGGAGATGAGGAGGAGGGAGGGGGGAGCATGAGGAAGGAGAGAGAGTCAGAGTCGTCGCGAAGGCATCTTTTCTGTTCTGTTGGATCACAAAAAGCTCCGGCTTCGAACAACAGCAACAAAGACACGGAACGCTGTTTTCCAAGAGATCATGTAGCAGGCAGTGTGGGTCGAGTGGCAGCCCGCTGGCTCTGAGCGAGAAAGAGGAGGAGAGGCAGGCAGCGAGGGAGAGAGAGAGAGAGAGCGAGCGAGAGAGAGAGAGACACGCGGGGGATTAGTGGAGAGGTAAATAGAAGCGAGCAAAACCACAGACTGGGGAGAGCCGGGGGCGTGAAGGGTGGGTGGGGCAGAAGCGAGGGAAAGAGGATGTGACAAAAGGGGAGGTGTTGGTTGGCTGGGTTTTAACCCACAGTCGCTGCTGATGCCTCATGGAAGGACGAAGTCTGCATCTTCAGTGCCACTGCCAGCTGTATGGAGCATCTCCATTTTGGTGCCTCCACTCCTCTGCGTCAGTACGCATGACGCACAGCCTGGTGGCCGCAACACATTTGACCCAGGGCTGGCTGGAATCGACTGGCTCCCAAAATTCTGAAATGGATGGATGCCCAGAAGGCAGGAGTGGTTGCAGATGATAACGCTTAGCTTCTCTTTATGATGTCTTCCCCTCGCAAATGATTCAGTCAGCATACAAATCCATACTCCAGCTCCATTGCCATGGTGATAAGCACGAACCCAGAGCCATCTGCATACACATTACTGTCCTGGAATAGTGCGATGGAGAGTAGTTAGGATGACCATGTGTCTCAGAGGTTGGACCTCATTCCTCTTCATCAAACTGCAGATACTACAACTCAGGCATCCCCAGACCCCTCTATTGTTTACCTGTGCTGTGCACAGCTACCCAGAACCAGGAGACTTCAGAAAGCCTTCAGCTGGACAGCAGCATGGACTGACTGAAAGAGCATCTCAGACAACAAAAGGCTCTGACGGTACCTCTCTCTGCCAGCTCTCCCATGACTTCCCTGCTTGCTGGCTCTCCAGCTGTTGTTTATTTCTGTCTCGCCGTGGGTCCAGATTCGCGTGTGCTCCTTTGCTGCTGTAAATCTCCCTGCACAACACACATGCTGGAAGCACAGACAGACTCCTGTTTTATCACATGTGCAGAAAACAACAGAATCACAGATCAGTGATCAGATCAGCTATGACAAATTACTCTGGCACCAGTGCAAGTCATTCTCACAGCCAGTCATTGTGGTATCTTGATTGCTAGTGTGGCTTTTATGGTGGCGCCCACCATTTGAGCAACAGACATAGAGGAAATGTCATTTTCGTTAGTAGATGAGAGGGACAGGATATCCTCCCAGCGGGGCAGCCAACCATGTGGGGAAAGCCAAACTGACTTCCCATATGCAATTAACGTCTGGCATCTGAATAAATGATGAATGTCAGGTGCGGCATGCTGTTGGACACAGTAGGCATTAGACAGCTGCTCTGGAGGAAGTGCCAAAGTGGGAAACTTGGTAACTGTGCCACCTTTGGACACCTCAGGTTCTCAGGTTTAACAACACAGCACAGGAGACAGGAGCAGCTGTGGGTGAAGCTGGCTTATAAGAAATATCGATTTGAATGCAAAGCTGCAAAGAACAAAATCAATTTCCAACTTGACAAATACATGCTTCTATGCTACTTCATAATTCATGCAGATCTGTCCAGTATTATTATAGCATTGAACACAACACTGTTTTTAAGCCAAGCTGGGTCACTGTGATGTATGAAGTTGTTTGACCAATGGAGACCAGCCTAGCAGAGCTCAGTAGAGTGGAAGTTCAGTCCGGATTTTACATTTAAGACCAGAATAGAGAAAGGAAATCTGAGCTGGCCTTCCCACGTCTAGCTGTGCAATGGTGCATGTGTGCAAGAGGTGACAGGGTGCCAACGCCTTCAAAAAAGAGCACCTGTCAAGAGGGCACTGGAACATGGTGACACAGTTTTACTCCAGCTGCAGTCTGGGGCCTCACGCCAGATGATGGTCGGCAAAAGTGAGGTTCTCCTGGGCTTCTGCATGCCTTGACAAACACTGAACGAAAATCTACAACTATGGATTTGAATAACCTTCCACTATCATCTTTTAAAGTTCATGGTCATGACAGTGAAAGCCTCACTGATTATACTTGATCTAGTTTCACACTTTAAAGGAACAATTTGTAAGATGGCACAATCTGCAGAATTCATACTCCAAACAAACAGGGCAACATATCATATTGCTTCTATTTATATATCGCTGATTTTGTTCGCTGACAGAAGTGGTTTCTTAATGGGAGGGGATGGCCTGCACTCAATATAATGGTCACTTGCCAAGAGCTTCAGCAACTGTTGTGTTTACTGTTCTTATTTTTAGGGGCTATCTGCCTTTAAATGATCTAACCAGCAGCAGGACCTTCAAGATCATGATAGGTTGGAATACACCATCAGTGCAGCGCTAGTTCTTCATCCTTTTATGATGGACTGATTAGACTTGATGGTATAGTGGGGCACTTTGGCCATTTTGAGGTATAAACTGGTATTAGGAGGATGCTATTATGAGGCAAGACGGGCCAGGGCTGGCTGATTACAACATATACAATATAATACCATACAATAACATACATTAACACAATACAATACAACAGTGTTTCCCCACACTGGTCCCAGAGGCACCCTGCTCTGCACATTTGAGTGCTTTCCGTGCTCTGAACACCTGATTCAACTTATCAGTTGCAGGGGGGTTAAAGCAGGGAATCCACTAAAATGTCCAGGGCAGGGTGCCTCCAGGACCAGGATGGGAAAACACTGCACTACAATACAATATACACCATCAACTGGTATTCACCATTCTGTTCATTTAAGTTTGGAATGTTTAAAACCAAATATAGCCCCTTGTTAACAGCTCCTTTTAGAAACTGTTTTCAGATATTAAATGATATTTGTCACCATTGCTGTTTCAGGTTTCTTGAACACATGTTCGAGCTACAATGTCCACACTGAATCACAGCTGACATTCAAAACATGCAGCCAGCAAAATCATGTAGCATGACCGACAAGTGCTGGCAACAGCACAGTTACAGTTAGTACAAAGTACTGAAACTGAGGCAAATGACTTATCATAAAAGGTGACTCTTTTTTCATGTGAGGAATATGTCTATATACGCTGCTCTGCTTTTAAAACTAATGGCATCTTTTAGCACAGAAGGCATTTCTAATTGTCTTAGCAACATGCACAGTTTACAGTCTAATCATGCCAGTAAAGGTAAACAGAGAGCAGAGTTTATCAGATGGGCTTAACAGCTGTTACTCCAGTTTCACAGGTTTTCCTCTTGCTTTCACTTAACCTCCATTTATTATGGCTACGTGTTAAAAACATAGCGCTTTTCCTGCTGATCCCATCAGTCAATCCGTACTGTTGACTTTATATGATCATGACAAACCCATGAGACAGATGTCCTCCATACTGGCTGCATACGGCAGCACAAAATAACATTGAAGGGGATTGTGAACTCTTACACTTGGGTATTGTTTAGTCAATGTCATTTACCAAGCGTCTTTGTGTAACGTCTTTGTGTAGAGTATGTTGTCCCATGCTCCTTTACGTAACCCCCCAGTAATGGTATGCTCCGTGTAGTGGGAGGGGCGTATGGGGTATGAAAGGAGCATGGGGGAAAATGGCGGTAGTCGGGCTAAAGTGCAGCTAGGTGCACACTTTGGAGGAAGTATCGTTTAGGTGGACAGGGACCTACTATCCATTTTGTTTTATGTTCTTTTCTTTTCAAACCTGTTTTTCTAAACACGTGTTCCATTGAATAAATTCTAAAAATATACTGGACCGTCTCTGAATTCCTTGTGGCTGCCTCATAACGCCGATCACTCGCGACCACACCACCACAGGGATGTTAAAACGCTTTTATGTTTTTTCCCCATTTCCTTTAGTCTGTTATGGAGCATTCTGTGCATGTAAACACACTGCAAAGTATTCAACCCAAAGGACATGCCAGAGGGAGAAACTCTTTGCCACAGGAACCACATTTCTCAGCTGCCTGAACGGCTGATTGGAAATACAGCCTTTTTCTCTGCTACAAGGTGATGTCATCATGTAACACAATCCTTATTGCCTGTGTACCAGCAAGCTTGGCACACTCTCACACAACACACACAGAGCTAAAACATTTACCATACTTTACCATTTTTCTGCGGTATAGATAGCAAAGGTGGATTAGGTCTTCCAATTTGTTCTACCTGACTTTCAGGATGGGACTGACACAACTGTAAAAGAGCAGTGGGCGAGCTGACCAATCAGAGCACACTATGCTCTTTGGGAGGAAGGTAAATACAAATGTACAGTATGAGAAAACAATAAGTCTGAAAAATTTAAAGCAAGTATATTCCAAAAAGCTCCAAAATTAAAATTATAAAGAGTTTGTGAGATTATTTAGCAGCTTCATAATCCAGCATTGCCCACCAGTCACTAAGAAACAATGCTCTGTATGTCTTTTGGAGTGAATCACTTCGCTGCGAACTCTTCATGATAAAGGCAGCAAAAAACAAGGAGTTAAAACGGCAAGGAACGAAAACAAAAAGCAACAGTAAACCGATTTTTCACAGGTTAGCTTCCGGTTTTGCATTCCACCTTAAATGGTGCTGTGGAAAATTTGCTCCCATGTCCAGTCTCAGTGTTAGAGACTATCACACAATTCCCTGGAGAATTCCCTCAGCTTACCCACATTAGAACATACACATCATGTGGCTTTCATGTTTTTTTGGTTCCAATTTTTAATTTTATATATAAAAATATAGCTAAATAAATGAGCATGACTTTCCATTGTCAAATCACTTTCTAAATGCCCTATAATACATCATGTTCTCCAGTTTGTCATTTTTGTAAATATTTATTTTACAGAAAAGAATTTTAACAATAAGCATTATTATTTTCATCCAACTATAGAAACTAAATAAAAACATGTACTGCAAAACATTCCCTCAAATGAATCTTTATTCTTACTCCATCCTTTTCGAGGTTCCATAGCTGCAAAATATCTTTCAATCATTAATTAATTCATCTTCTAAGCTGCTTAACATTTGGCATTGGGGGGGGTGTGCTGAAGCCTATTCCAGGGTTCACTGGGCAGAGGGCAGGAAACACTCTGGACATGCCGCCAGTCCATCACAGGGTAGACGTACAGACTTTCATGTTCTCTCTCTCTCTCTCTCTCTCTCTCTCTCTCTCTCTCTCTCTGTCTCTCTCTCTGTCTCTCTCTCTGTCTCTCTCTCTCTCACTCTCTCTCTCTCTCTCTCTCTCTCTCTCTCTCACTGTCTCTCTCTCTCTCTCTCACTGTCTCTCTCTCTGCCTCTTTCTCTCTCTCTCTCTCTGTCTCTGTCTCTCTCTCTGTCTCTCTGTCTCTATCTCTGTCTCTCTCTCTCTCACTCTCTCTCTCTCTCTCTCTCTCTCTCTCTCTCTCTCTCTCTCTCTCTCACTGTCTCTCTCTCTGCCTCTTTCTCTCTCTCTCTCTCTCTCTCTCTGTCTCTCTCTCTCTCTGTCTTTCTCTCTGTCTCTCCCTCTCTCTCTCTCTCTCTCTCTCTCTCTCTCTCTCTCTCCCTCTCCCTCACACACATGCACACACACACACACACACACACACACACACACACACACACACACACACACATACACACATACACACATACACACACACACACACACACACACACACACACACACACTCACACCTAGTAGCAAATTAGCATCTCCAATTCACCCGAGTATAAGGGAGGAAACAAGAGCACCCAGAGGAAATCCATGCAGACCCATGAAGAACATGCAAACACCACACAGAAAGGCCCCCAGACGCCCCACTGAGGTAAACATTACAGTCTGTAAATATTACATAAGCTATATTTAATATTTAATATATATATATATATATATATATATATATATATATATATATATATATATATATATATATATATATATATATAAATAAATATATATATAAATATTCATTAATGAGTTCATAATTATAAATATATTTTAAAAACTCTAAATATGTTCAAATCATCATTTACTACACAGATTACTGGGCATTAAACCTAATCACAGTATTTGTGAATGTAGAAATAAATATCTACTACTCACTGCCTTTTATACAAGCGACCTTCTAGAAGGAGGTACATGCAGTATATTTCTGAAATAAACACATTTCACTCCGAAACAGGCTTCTACTATCATTCTATTAAATTATCAGCCAATACAAATATACACACTATAATACAGAGTTCTATAGGAACACATTAAAGTGAGTGTTGTGATGTTCCTGCATCAATAGAGCTACAATACCTGGGGGAAACTGTGCAGTATTCTGAACGTTTGGAAGGAGGAGGTTATAATTCCACAGTGCAGGATGGATATGGTCCAGTCTGAGCTGCAGATGACATTTGATCCATATTAAAACCCAGAATACAGGCCATTCCGCAGGGTTCCTGTATAGTAAATTACTGTAGTGTAGTACAGTATTATCCACCAGTAAAATAAAGATATTATAGATGATCATAGACATATTACCCATTATTATAGAAATATAGTTATAGCCTATTATTATTGAAAAGTTTGGGTACCCCTGGTCAAAAATTCCCTTACTGTGGACAGCTAAGCAAGTAGAAGATGAACTGATCTCTACAAGGCATTGAGTTAAACATGAAACAATCTCTTCATCATTTAAGCAGGATACAGTTTTAGAGTGAAAAAGGAAGGAAACCTCATGCAAATGTTTGGGCACTCCAACACATCTGAGCCCTCAGGTAACTTTTACCAAGGTTTTAGATCTTAACTGGTTTGTTCACAGTCAGCATTAGACAAGGCCAGGTGATGCAAGTCTTTGACTTCCTCGGAATCCTGACACTCGGGATTGCAGCTGAGCTAACTAATTATTATATAACTATAACTCAGTATTGCAAACTAAGCAGCAGCCTAGTACTGACAATTACAATAACTGATGCCCACCCGGCAGGGGAAGGCTGTAAGAGGACAGGCGGGTTCTAGTTTGTAATTAAATTAGTAGTTAATATGTGTTCTACTACACAGTACCATCAGCACAAATAGGACCTTCATGGAAGAGTCATCGGACGAAGGGCTTTTATGAGCCCTGACCACAAACTTCAGCCATCGGATGCACAGGAACATCGAAACAAGCTCAGTGCATTTTGGCACAAGTTAAAATAGAACCCTGTGGACACGATGAGCACAGGGTGCAGAATTTCATTAGAGGAACACCACTCCACCTGTTAAGCACAGGGGTGGATCCTTAACGTTTTGGGCTTTCATGCGTTTATCTTCATTTCTGTTTTTGAACTGTAAGAGATGTAAGAGATCAGAAAGTATCTTATTAAAAATACTAAGGAAATGTGTCATATTTAACTTTAAGCCTTTTGGAAATGAGGGTATCTTTAACTCGCTTAGCTATTCAGAGTAACAGCCATGTTAACTGGGGTGACCGATCTTTTGCAAATTACTGTACCAGTCATAATTCTTGTAGATCTTTTTCATATAAGCAGAAAGCGGTGGGAATAAACCCCCATCTCCAGCATAAATAACAGCAATGCATTACCGTATAATCATGCTCCTTATGAAGTAGTAATGGCTTTCGGTTGTTTGGGTTAATGATGTTAAAGCTTAAAATGACCTACTATAATGCTGACTACCACACGCTCGGATAACTGCTAGTGTGTGTGATACTATGCTACTATGCTTATTTCATTTGAATAAATTTTGGTCCCCCTTCCGTATCACTTCCATTAAATAGAGGGAATAGCATGGGGCAAGTGTGATATTCTTACAGAGGGATCAATTTTCCAATGTTCCAAGTGTCAGTGTGTATCGGTCTGCTATGCTGATACTCCTGTCGAGGGCAGATTCTGGGCAGGGAGAAAATACAGCAGTTCCAGGCTGGACAGGCAGCAGTAGCTGAGGAGGTTCGTGGCCCAGCTGTCGTGGGGGGGTCACTCACTGATGGGTTTCGGAGATGTGCAGGCCTGCACTGTGTAAATATCCTCCGGAGGAGCTGAAGGAGATTACAGGGTGGGAGAAACGTTGCTTGATTGCCGGTGCCTTAAAAAGGAAGCAAAGCAACAGCCTCTGCAGGGAACAGATCAGAGAAACTGTAATTAATCCTAATAGCACAGACCTTGCTAGAGGCCTCCGCTTAATACCACACTGTAACACCCGCTTTAAAAGTGACGTGACAGCTGAGCGTTCGCACTGAAGGACAATCTAACGGAATTAGCTGCAGCTCATCGGCACACTGAGGAAGAGGCTGCGTTTTGTTTGTGAGAGGTGAAGGACCTAACCCAGCTGTGTTGTTTCCAGCCCATTTACTTTAATGCTCTCAAAGCAAACAGGCAGGAATGATTACGGATCTCACGACAAGTTTAAAAGCAGCCGACTCCTTTACATATTCCCTGAAATGATTGTTAAATATAGCGTGCCGGACACGATGCACATAAAATTTTATGATTCACTTTCCCTGCTTGTGCTTGACCTCAGCAAACATGCCAACCGTAAAGCAGCTCGACATTTTAAGCAGGTAGCATTCTGCAATCTATGGCTCCCCCTTGTGGTCGTAGGGAGCATGACATCCTTTTGAAATACAAAACCAGACTGGAACTTTTTTTTTTGGCATGCAAGCATTCATAAAATCCTCATTTTCAAAGAAATGGAAATCCCTAGTAACTCACAGCAACCCTTAGTTGTTCTTTTATTGAAGGGAATCGATACCAGCCTTCAGTTTTTCCCTTAATCGTTTGAAAATAAACCCATAACACGGCACACAATTCAACAGGAGCGTCGTTCACGGGCTTTGGGGAAAACATACACCTTCCAGAGGCTCCAGCTTCCAGTCACAGTGTTCAGAATGAACACAACTGTGTTTGTGTTAGGGCTAAACGCACAGTAAAAAGTTGATGACTTGTATAGACAAGGATGGAACCTAAAAACCAAAGCGGATAATAGGGAAACGGTTTCCTTCAGTTTAGCCCCACTGGGTTTTTTTCCAACTCAACAGTCTTTTATTAAGTTCGGTCACGTTCTTGGGGGACACCATGAAGAAAATGAATGTGTTATGTTAATAAATGAGCTTCTTTAGTGTTCTTTTAATAAAATCCAGACCATACACAGACTGTACAGAATTATCAGCATAGAAAGGAAGATAGGTTCAAGCTCAAAGCTTTGCACATCCATATATAACAAAAGCCACAGACACTGTGTCGCTAGGTCTCCCTCTTTACACAATGATCCTTTCAGCTGAACTAAAAGTATATGGTAAAAGAAATGAGCGAGTGGCTAAAACGTCCACAGAGGGCATGTCCTTACAGCTGGAGTGTGAAGGCCTGAAAAGAGAACGGTTCTAGTAGCAATACCATTTGGCAAAATGTAGGCCTAACCTTTCAGCACAATTCATCCTGCATTCAAAAGTGCAATAAGCATACGCTTTATAAGTTATGTGACTAGACGGAAAGAAGCGACATCACAGGACAGCATGCCTCAGAACAATTAACCCTGGTCGAATGTGATTTCTCAATTCTTTCATTTCCCTTTTATTTATCAATAACACAAGACGTATAGGTGCTTGGCTATAAGTGACAGTACCCTTGTGCTCAATCGTTATAGTCAGCGTCCCTGGGGAATGTTAAAAAGATGGCAGAATGTGGCAAAAAATGAGACACTGATGCTGAAAAATATAACAAGAAGCACATACTGTATTACTCTGTGATGAACTCTGCAACCAAACACAAGGAAAGCTTCAGAGAACGTGAGCGTGCAAGGCGGTCAGAAGTGGAAGACTGGTTTACTAGGTGAAAGGAAGCACATTCAGTTCAAGGGAGACACATGATTGTCACAGTGTAAACTCAACAACTAAGTCTGGGTTAGTAATGTGCAGTATTTGGAACATCTGACTTCTGAGTTCTGACTTCTTTCTAAATTCACATCGCATGTATGAAAAACAAAATAAACAAGATTTACAGACTGCAAAGCATTTTACAACAACGAGTGGCAACTATGTTATATAGTCCTGTAAAAAACATGTACTACTCAAAAGCATTGACTTCCAAGTGAACCAAGCTGCACCAAAAACGAGTCAGTGGCATTTACTGCTCTGAAAATAAACACATCTTGTGGATGTGATGCATGGAACTACTGATCCATTTAGTTCCAGAGTGAAATTCTACCATCTCCAGACTTCACATTGTACACTCATCATCAAAAGAGTAGTTGCACAAACAGTTGCACTCAGAAGGAATCAGCTGGACACTACGAGACGTGTGAAAGACTCAAGCTTCATGCTTGGCCGTGGCGTAGCATGGAAGGGCCTTATCACTGTACCTGGCGCAACACCCACCATTACAGACATCCACGGAACAGTGGTGCCCCTCCCATGAGCCAGCTGCACGATGCAAGTCTACCTGCATGCAGACCATTATGACAACTGCCCTTAACACCACGTCCACGTCATCAAAGACTGCAATGGTATCGTGCCAGACTGTCATGGACTGCTTTTGTCTTCATGGAGACGACCAGAGAATCCGTGTGTGGAGGAATCGTGGTCAGTGCCAAGTTTGTTGTCACAAGTCATATACTCACAAGGCCTGGTGTCACTGCACCTCCACCCCTGCCCCTAACATCTGCAGGAACTGTGTGAGAATATTCAAACTGCATGGGGTGGATTATCACAGGACACCATTAAGAACCTCTAACCTTCTATGCCGGCCTGATGCCATACTGAGAGACAGTACTTCTGTATGTGTAGCTCAGTAACATGGCTCTATCAACTTATCCTCATGTATTATTCCTGGTAACCTCTATCTTCCTTCCCAGTAGCACTGTAATTCAGCACTTCCATCTGAGCACAACTATTCGTTTGATGATGAGAGTGACCGAGAATGGTCGGAGATCAAGACTTCTCCAAGCTTAAACCTGTGCAGCCATAAACAGAAAAACTCCAGCTTGTTTGCGGATGGTTTTGAAACCATTCGGACCCTCACGGTTAATACTGCAATAAAACCTTGTGACTGAATGTGCAGATGAAGTCCGCTGCACTAAAGCAGGTAATGTACATGTCGGTATTAAAAATCACAACGCTGCATCATTATAAAACAGAGATTTAAAAAAGTCAACCGAACAAAGTGTTCTGTGAAGTGTCTTGAGGTCCGTCTCCCTTGAGGCTATCCCCTCCTTTCAGATCCGTCGGCTGCCTCGGGCTGCGCCTTGTAATAAACGTAATGCTATGTGTTCATGTGAATAGAGAATGTATGTACACACAGGAGAGTCCTGGGGGGAGAAAGCGGGGGGAGAAAGCAGGGAAAGAACAATCGAAACTTTGCAAAAACATGACATCTGATGAGAAATGCATGGCAACATTTACTGAGTCACTAAAGTGTACATACTATATTAACATTAGGAAAGAAAGCAATATCTATCAACATCAAAACACATCCGGCCAGCTTGTCTCCCAACTTGGACGGCAAGCCGCAAACAGTGATGAAGTCGGAAAAGCTAAGTGCCTCTGATATGTGTGCATGATGCAAGAGCACGTGGTACGTTACTGGGAAACGCTTCATGAGACTGTCGTATGTTAAAAAGTACAAAATAAATAAATACATACCAAAAGCATGAAGAAAATAAAAAATATTCACCACGATATTGATTAAAAAGAGTATTCCGAGCCTGTGTTTCTCACTAATTTGCACGCACACGCAGAGTTTTCTACAACAGTCCTCTCGGGAATGGGCTGCCACACGGATCCTTCCTTACCATATGGCAGCAACAGAAGTATAAGAGGTTCCTTTTTTGCCATTAGTCCATGGTCCATTTCGGACTCCAAACCAGACTCATCATTCCCTCCTCACTCTCTCTTTTCTCTCTCTCTCTATTGTGCTGCTGTACACATTTTCCTGTCACAAACCAACGTCTCAGCACACCTCCAGAGGAGAGAGCTAATTTGATTTTGAACTTATTGCCCTTGTAAAGGGTAACCCTTCAATCTATCGATACAGATTCCCCTAGTTATGGATCAAAGCGGACCAAACTAACGGTGATGATCATAGTAAGAACAATCTGTCTTTGATCCTGTTTTACTTTTGCTTTTAGTATCATCATCACCATCGTCGTCAATGTAGCACAGTACACAACAGTGAAGAGGTTCTGACGACTAGTACTGAGACGTCATCAGCCATTGGTGGCCAACTCCATCCCGTCTGCTGCGTGCTGGTGGTTTTGCAGGGGTGGGGCGGGGGCAGTGGTGTGTGGGAGTCCCTCGTGGGGGGCCTTGCCTAACAGGGACGGCTCCACAGGACGGGCTGCGCTCAGAAGCCAGGGCTGGCAGAGGAGGGAGTCAGTCTGAGAGGAGGAGCGGGCTATAGCTGGAGCGTCTGCTCTCCCCCAGCCCCAGCCTCCACCTCTGAGGGTCAAACCTCCACCGACTGGATTTGGTTCATCTGAGCTCGCATCATCTGCACGCTGTTGAAAATCTTCTTCTGGTGGCCAGCTAGGGTGACTCCCACTCTCAGAATGTCACTGGGGAAATGGAAAGAGAGCGAGAAAAAAAAAATAAAGAGACATTTAGTAATTAGTGTTACATAATAATTAAGGCACAGTGTAAACGCAGGTGGTGTTATTCCTAAAACGGTTCCAAAAATGGAATTGCACCCAGAAGGAAGTGTCAGATTTCAGTGCTATTGGGAACATTATTACCAGGAATACCTAATGATAATAAATTTAGACTGATATAGACAATATTTATTGAGCTACACATACAGCAGTGTTTCTCAGTATGGGTTTGGGTTAGAGGTTCCTAATGGTGTCCTGTAATAATCCACCTAATGCAGCTTGAATATTCTTTCTGGGTCCAACTATTTGTTTTACAATAAGTGTGAAGCACCATGCCTTACACATTTCAGTGGATTCCCTGCTTTAACACAGCCCCTTTAACTCTAAATAGTTTGTTAATGAGCTGATAAGTTTAATCAGCTATGTTCAGAGGAGGGAAGCTATTCAGTGTGCAGGGCAGGGTGCCTCCAGGGCAGGGTTGAGAAACTTTGTGCTAGACTGCAGCAATCAAAATGTATCATTATGGCATCAAAGAGTCAAGGCTCTTAACGCAGATCACTGAGCCTGAATGCTAGCAACGCAAGCCACACTTGCAGTTAGGCCTGTTATTATGATTTTCTGAGCTAATCAAACTGAGCTTTTGTACTTAAGTACTTAAATGAAGTAATAATAAAAAAGTATGTATATGCAAAGAACAAAGGAATCTCAGAACAAAAAAAACTTACTCCATTGTCATTTGGGAAACGGCATCAAAGGAGGTGAAGCCCTCATTGGCAAAATTCTCCTTGTACTGACCCATCTTAATAGCATCCAACCACTCATCCACACTGTTAAAGCTGGAGAAGTCTGGAGTACTGCGGTCCAGCAGAGGTAGGTGCATGCTGCAACAACACCAGAGAAGCATATGGTCTTAGGTGAGTCACTTTCAGTATCAGTTGAAATGACATGTGTCAGGTTAATAGATAGGCTACTAATGATGTTTCTAGCAGGATAGCATGTAAGACATCTATTAGTCTGGTCTCGTGTAATGGCGTTCAGTAATTTATTGAGCTTCTCAAATCTAAACAATCTTACCCTGAAGAGAGTGGGGTAGTGGCCTTTAGGCTGTTGGGGTTGCGGATCATTTTATCCAGGGTGTTCACGATCTGGCCAAATTTTGGCCGGTTGTTGCGGTCCTTCTGCCAGCAGTCCAGCATTAGCTGGTGTAATGCATTGGGACAATCCATAGGGGGCGGTAACCTATAATCCTGCTCTATGGCATTGATAACCTGAAAGCATTAACACAGAAATTACAGCACAGGGTCAACACGAGGAAGTCAATGCGTAAAAACACTAGTACTGTGACCCCTCCCACCATTTAACCAGCTGGACAGTAATCTCAGGCTGAATGGTTACATTACTTTTTTGTCCACTAGAGGTCAGTGCTGCTTCAACAAGACAGTCTTTGTGGCTCCAGTCTATACAAGCAGCATGGTCATACAATGAATAGCAAAATCATGCAAAATGTCTTACATCTTGATTGCTCATGTCCCAGTATGGTCTCTCCCCATAAGACATGACTTCCCACATGACGATACCATAGCTCCATACGTCACTGGAAGAGGTGAACTTCCTGTACTGGATGGCCTCCGGAGCAGTCCATCGGATAGGAATCTTCCCTCCCTTAGAAAGAGCAGTCATTTAGGGCAGGCTAGGTAATTTAAATCACATACACAGCCGAGACAGAGCAGGCTCGGCTGGAAGAGACTACAGTGTTTATGTCCTCAATATCAGTTTCTCTTTTGTTTAAAATCCTGCAATGAGAAATTGGTCTCTACAGCTACACACAGCTACACACTATGCATTTACTTTCTATTCTCCTACTATCCTTTCTATTTACTTTCTGTACTACACACAACGTATTTACTTTCTATTTACTTTCATATAACCAACAGAAAGAATACAATCAATGACTGTGATGTACTCTGACTTGAAATATTTGACTGAACCCTACAGGACCTCACTCTTCATGTCAGGTTTGTTAGGTTTGGACGCCATTTCTCAAATATTTATCAGGCTTGTGTCAGGTTCAAATTTCATGTTTGGGTTCAAGCTGCACAAGGCCAGCAGGAGAACAATTCATCATGTACAGTACTGAGCAAAAGCCAGACCCTGCTCTTCATTTATCTAATGTTCTGTCAAAACAGCCATTATGTACAAGCTATTCATTCTTCAGCACATCAGGAAAGGGCATAAACGTAGATTTAACAGAAACACAAAGAAAGCCTGAACAAGAACTAAGACACAATTGTGTCAGATGTATCTGGGCTGTGCTGAGCTGGATCAAAAGTTCAGGTCCAATTACAGCTTCAGTCCTTGATGCTTCATCATAAAATCCAGAGCACTGTACTATACCTTAAATCCCATTTCCTTGCAGGTAGACTTCGGGATGGGCACTTACCAGGGCACTAGTGTAGGTAGGGTCTGATGTATCATCTTCCAGGAAGCGGGAGAGACCGAAGTCAGACACTTTGCACACCAGGTTGCTGTTGACCAGGATGTTGCGAGCAGCCAGGTCCCGGTGCACGTAGTTCATATCACACAGATACTTCATCCCAGCTGCTATGCCGCGCAGCATGCCCACCAACTGAATCACAGTAAACTGCCCGTCGTTTTGCTGAAAACACAAACAGTAAAATAGCACGACTTGTTGCAGCCCCTCCATTACAATATGCCGTCTTTTTGATCATGTAAGCCTGACGCAGCTGTTGCAGTCAGCTACTGGAGAAAGTTGTTTACCCCTCCTGTAGAGACCTATGATTGGCTCTCTGTGCTATGTTATTGGAGCCCAGCAACACTACATCTGGACCTGTAATGTCGTTCTATCCAGCTGTGCCTCCAGTCAAACACATCTGGCCTCCGTCTACAGGGATGCCAGGCCAGCCTGAGGCCACAGAGGGACAAGTGGCTTTACACAATTCCAGAGTAAGTTAAAGTGGTTATAACTAACAACAGCTAGTATATGGAATTCTTTGCTGATTTTTCCTGTCTCCCTAATTGAAAATTTGGGTGTTGTGAGCTCTGTGACCAGACCAGTTCCAGATATGTGTTTCTGTGGCTACTAATGAGACAATGTCCAACAAATTTGAATGATTAAGTTTGATGTAGCAATTTAATCTCAATATAGGTATTTTGTGCCTATCATCCAGCCATATGGCGGTTGGTGTAGCTCAGCAGATAACACCACTACCCATCAGGGACGCTCATCCAGAGCCTTTACAATGTTAATGATTGGGCCAAGTACTGTTAGGGTCTTCGAATCTCTTAGTGGTGTAGTTCAGCATAGTCACCCAGACTGGGATTCAAACCCCAGTCTCCCACACGTAGAGGTGGCACCCTGAGTAGTGGTGTTACCCACTGAGCTACCCCAACCACTACCCATCAGGGAGTCACCACCACATGTGGGAGACTGGGGTTCGAATCTCAGTCTTTTTGACTATGCTGTGCTACACCAATAACAGTCCATGGGCAAGACACCTAACACTACACTGGGTTGCCTGTAATATGACTGAACATGTATCTCCATTTTGGTTGATTTTTACTTTTATGACTCATTTGATCACATGAGCTGCTGTTTACACTGTGTGGAAATTCAATGAAGAATGGACCAACAGAAACGGATCAAAACTGCTTGGAAAGACGTCTGGTTCCATTGGTTTTTGGCCTCTCCTGTAAAGTTGCCACTTTGGAGATACTTGTTTTTCTTTGGACAGCGACGATATCTGTTACTGTAGTACAGGTTGATACTGTGAGGTTTCAAATGATATGTTACTAACAGAAACTGAATGAAAAGCATGCTGTTGAATAAAATCACTAAGACCCACCCTGAGGAAGGAGTCCAGTGAGCCATTCTCCATGAACTCAGTAATAATCATGACAGGGCTGCTCTTGGTCACCACCCCCTCCAGGTGGATGATGTTGGGGTGGTCAAACTGGCCCATGATGCTGGCTTCACTCAAGAAGTCCCTCCTCTGCTTCTCGGTGTAGCCTGACTTCAGTGTCTTAATGGCTACCAGGATCTCTCTTTTCCCAGGCAGGCGCAGGTTGCCACTGCACACCTCCCCGAACTCACCTATCAGAGAAACAGACCCATGCAGTTTGAAGCTACGCAGAGCAAGCTGTCAGTGTGAAGATGCAAGTTTAGTTTTTTATACATTAATATTTAGCATAAAATGTACACGCTCATATTCACCTGCACCGATGACTTGTTCAATCTTCACGCAGGACATGTCTATTTCCTTAGCGAACTCCCGTACTGCCTCATTGGGGTCCTCATAAGTGAAAGGATCTATATAGATCTTCATTCCTGGTGACACTTGGAAGAGAAAAGTGGAGCTCTAATATCATTTATGAACAGCAGAACTTAACATCTAGGCTCACCGCTCCATTTGGTTTGTTGTTGTTTTGTTTTGTTCCTGTATAAAACAATTTGTAAATAAAAGATAAAGCCAATTTTAGACGTCAGAATGCATGAGGGAAAATACTCCTAACCAGTCGTAACCAGGCAGTAGGCCGGATAGTTAGTACATAACACATTCAAAACAACAGTCAATACATAACAACATAGTGCAACAGATAAAGAGAAATATATAAATATAAATACTATCAAATACAGGGGTTGGACAATGAAACTGAAACACCTGGTTTTAGACCACAATCATTTATTAGTATGGTGTAGGGCCTCCTTTTGCGGCCACTACAGCGTCAATTCGTCTTGGGAATGACATATACTGCGTCCTGCACAGTGGTCAGAGGGAGTTTAAGCCATTCCTCTTGCAGGATAGTGGCCAGGTCACTACGTGATGCTGGTGGAGGTTCGTCCTTCTTGGTGGTATGCTGACATTACCCTGGATACCGTGGCTCTTGATACATCACAAAGACCTGCTGTCTTGGTCACAGATGCGCCAGCAAGACGTGCACCAACAACTTGTCCTCTTTTGAACTCTGGTATGTCGCCCATAATGTTGTGTGCATTGCAGTATGTTGAGCAGAACTGTGCTCTTACCTGCTAACTGAACCTTCACACTCTGCTCTTACTGGTGCAATGTGCAATTAACAAAGATTGGCCACCAGGCTGGTCCAATTTAGCCATGAGACCTCCCACACTAAAATGACAGGTGTTTCAGTTTTATTGTCCAACCCCTGTAGTATAAAATCAGTAATAATAAAAACTAAAGGCTTGTTTTAAGTCTTGTTTGGAAAAAGCGGTTGGCTGTTCCACAGTTTTGCAGCAGCAACTACAAAAGCACAATCGCCCTTAAACTTCAGCCACAATGGTGGAACAGCCAGAGTTAACAGATCTGAAGACATTAGAGACCAACAGAGACAAATGAAACCTTCAACTGGATCCTGTAATGGACTGGAAGAATGAACAGAGACCAACACTGGAGTGATGTCCCTTTTCTTGGTGCCTGCAAGCAGCATAGCAACTGCAATCTGTGGCGAACCAATGACGACGTAGCAACAACTCCTAATTTTGAAATTCCAAAACTCTTTTTAAATTGTTAAAATGTCTTCAGATCTTTAGAAATTATATCATTTATTTAGCTTTTAATACAGATTCCACTACGCAGAATACAGGAGGGAAAATCCAAACAGCCAAATAGAGGGAAAAAGGACAAATACCACTAGCTGATCAGAAAAAATAAGATTCTCTACCCAATTAGCCACTACACTGTAGGCAGCATTATATCATCGCTATCAATAGATCACTATATATCTCCAGTTTTGTCAATTTTTACTTTTATGCATCATTTGAACACAACTGCTGTTTTTAAGGTGAATGTACAAACAGAGGAGGCCCAACACTGACTGCAAAATAAAGTCTGGCTCTATTGACTTACGTTAAGGTTAAATTAGGTTTTTGCTCCTCCTCTGTAAAGTGGCCATGTATACTTGTTTATGTTTGGACGGTGATGATATACCCAATGGAGCAAAATGACCAGAGACCTAGGGAGCACATTAGGATCCTGAGTCGTAGCTTTCCTGTTCCGGACTTTCACAGACCCTCATAAAGCTAGACCTTAGGCATGTTGGCTTAATAGCATATATGAGCGCCTGTGTACAGAGCATTACAAATACAATAAGATTAGCTTCACCGAGATGGACAGACATAAAACCTGATGGCATGAAAATGTAAGAGAGGCTACTGCAGTTTTGTGCAATTTTCTAGTCTGCCAACGTTATTTATTGGCTTGTGCTGCTACTTCAGGGGAATAACAAGCTCAGATTTCATGTCTGAATTTAGTTTACAAAAGCTGAGGGATTATCTAAGGGGCTCAGCGAGGCATAGGGCATTTACTTTAAGGCAGAGAGCTTTACTCACTGTGGCCACTGGTGTAGTGCTGTAGCTTGTCTGTGTATTCGGAATCTGTCCTGTCACTGCCTCTCCTGAGGAGAAATATGGACAGATGAAAAGTCAAACAAAGCAGAGGAGCTGGACCGATCGAACGAAGCAACCTGACTTTGTCTCGGCTTGGGATTCCACTGAGAAGGATCTAGAATAACTCACCGGTTGCAGACAATGACGAGCACGATGACAGCGACGAGAAAAACAAAGCCCGCAGCAGCAGAGCCGATGATGAGAGGCAGCTTCTCCTGCAGGCTGGAGTTGTGCTCCTCTACACAAACACACACACAATAGCGATAACACACATACAGTATTAGGCAGACGTCCACAAACAGACAAGTCACACTCCATTAAGTCAACACTGTGTAAATACAAAAGCACCAGTATGCATAACGCCTCCCTAAAGTTACAGCCATGCCAAAATTTTTCTCCTCAGTCAATTTATGAGTGCTGGCATTTAGCAGCATTATCAGACACTCCACTAAATCTTTTTACTGCTGCTCTCCCGAGCTTCATTCGAGCCAAATGGCAAACTTTTTGTTGCTATTAGTTTATAGGAACTCCGTAAAAGCAGCAGTGAAAGAGCACCGTGCCAGTGCAGTGTGGTGCTGCTCACTTTTGGAAAACCAGGAGCACGCTGGGATTGGAGCGCTGACATCTGTTTTCGGCTGTGCTCTTGGCACACAGATCTATTGACATGCTCCATCTGAATGCAGTCAATGGCATTTCAGTGACTGGCAGAGATTTAGAAGAGCAATGCTGTAGCTTGCCAGACAGCAGCAACTGATCAAACTAATCGCCGACAAAGCTTTAATGGGTTTGCTCTGTCAAGATGCCACATGATATGACTGAGATGATTTTGTGTTGGCAGAGGCAGAAAAGAGCACCAAACTAGAGAACAAACACAAACCTTTTAGTTTCTAGTCTACTAAATACACATACCTCATATCTACACTGACAGGCCATTTAATCAGGTACGCCTACCATGCAGATGCATCACGTGAGTACAGCTGTGTCCAAAAGCTTGAAAAAGCCTGGTCAAAACGATGTTTTACTGACATTTTTAAACTAATGCACGCATCATCTACAGCAAACTGCGAATGTTAGCGCACAACTTCTATGAACTGCTGCATTTAACACATTGAAATGGATAACTTTTATACAAGGTGCATTATAATTTTTTCCCAATATGTTACACTTAGCAAATAACCAGTAGTTGTGCTTTAAATCTTATAGATGGCTGTCCGTTTGCTTTAACCATAAATACTTACCAACCTTACTATCACAGTACAGCAGTGACCCCGACATGGTAGCGTGTGGTAGGAGCAGAAGTGGACAGTAACTCGGCTTATGTGTGCATAAAAACGTGACGTGTCAAAACAAAGAAGTGTCAAGCGAGCACACCAATCAGGGTACAGCACGCACAGGGTACAGCACGCAGTGTTTTGTGCTTATGATCATTTTAATAAACATCAAACTAATTAATATTAAATATATAATGATACACACACACACACACACACACACACACACACACACATATATATATATATATACAGTGAGGAAAATAAGTATTTGAACACGCTGCGACTTTGCAAGTTCTCCCACGATTAGAAATCGTGGAGGGGTCTGAAATTTTCATCTTAGCTGCATGTCCACTGTGAGAGACATAATCTAAAAAAAACCCTGGAAATCACTCTGTATGATTTTTTAATAATTTATTTGTGTGTTACTGCTGTAAGTATTTGAACACCTGCCAATCAGCAAAAATTCTGGCCCTCAAAGACCTGTTAGTCTGCCTCTAAAAACTCCACCTCCACTCCACTTATTATTCTAAATTAGAAGCACCTGTTTGAGGTCGTTAGCTGCATAAAGACACCTGTCCACCCCACACAATCAGTAAGACTCCAACTACTAACATGGCTAAGACCAAAGAGCTGTCCAAAGACACCAGAGACAAAATTGTTGACCTCCACAAGGCTGGAAAGGGCTACGGGGCAATTGCCAAGCAGCTTGGTGAAAAAAGATCAACTGTTGGAGCAATTATTAGAAAATGGAAGAAGCTAAACATGACTGTCAATCTCCTTCGGACTGGGGCTCCAGGTGGGAGAACTTGCAAAGTCGCAGGCTGTTCAAATACTTATTTCCCTCACTGTATATATATATATGTGTGTGTGTGTGTGTTTGTTTGTTTGTTTGTTTGTTTACTGAAATCTTTCCATCTAAAATAAGTTGATTAAGAGAGTCCTGTTCCAGGAATGATAATAGGACAATCATGCTTCTTTTACTTTCCATACTTAAGTACATTTGAGGGTAAATTCTTTAGTACTTTTACTTAAGCGGAGGTCTAAAGGGAGGAACTCCTACTTTTACTGGAGGAATATTTTACCCTGGGTATCTCTACTTAACCCAACTACATGGTTTGTGTACTTTGTCCTCCTCTGGGTAGTATGTGTTGTGCCAGTGATGCTCTAGCAATGTTCAGTGCCTTGCCTTCCCACAACAATCATTTTAACAGAACTGAAAAATCATTTCTCTCACGAGCTGGATTTAGCCAGTTTAGTAGCCACTATGGTATGCAATATGACTTTCTTCTTCAAATTTTAATGCACAGTTGCTGTTTTATTGCTACGTATTTGGACAAGAATCAAAGGCCACATTTTATTATGTGTTGTACATATTTAATATGTTAAATTCAGCAAGAGTAACTGAGCATTAACGTGTGCAGGCCTGAAGTGTGCAGAAGCTGTTTACATAGAAAATCAACAAAATATGTAACTTGACCAGGAGCGCACAAACTGCAAAGTGCATGTGATAACTCATCATCTTCCACACACAGCTTGGTTAGTCATCCTTTAGTCCTCCACCAGTGGTTAGTTTCTGACCACAGGACATCTGTTGGATGGATGTTTTTGGTTGACGTTCTTTTCAGTAGCCGCAAGGTGTGTAAAAGGTCAACACTACAGTGTCTATGCAGCACCACTAACATGCTACTACAAAGCCAGATGGTGTTATAGAGGTCCCTTTCCACTGACGGTGCTGGTGACCCTACAACGTGCACCTTTACACGTACTTAATAAAATAAAGAGTGAGGTATAAGATGTGTCTGGCATCTGTAAAAGACATTTATTCTTATGTTCACATAGATACATACCTTCAGTCATAGTTTGGAAGTACATTTTCCCACTGAAGCGTCCAAACCCCGCCACTGTCCGTGCTCGCACCTGGAACACGTAGATGGTCCCTGGCTTGAGGCCCCGGACCACCGCTGTGTTAGTCTGGCTCCTCAGCACTGAAGAGTTCACCTCAGCCATGTTCTGGAAGAGATCAGTACACCAAGATCTCCTTTCATGTACATTTAAAGCCATGATGCAACATATACACCACATTTCAGTCTTTTCTTTAAGAGAATATGGAACAGCTTCGTTCCAGGCCTCTAAAGTGGAACACAGCAATGTCTTAGCTTAATGAAAGCATAGTGTAAAGTGTGATCACCTTCTCATAGTACTGCAGCTCATAGTCCAAAATGACTCCATTGGGCTGGTCTGGCTGTGACCAGGACAGAGTGATGCTGTCTATAGTCCTGCTGACCTGATGCATGATGGACACCGCTGATGGTGCTGGGAGCGAGAGAGAGGGAGAGAGAGAGGAGATAAAAGAAAGTGTTAGGAATTCAATTTCTTTGAAAACTGTGGTATCTCCAGACTTGCTGAAAAAGTCGCTTTATAGATCAATAGTTTCCATCACTTGCACTCTACTCAGGAGTCTGAGTAAAGCTCTCTTCATTTTATTGGTATAAAGTCATTTTACTGCATTCATAACCATAAACAAAAAGATATTATATTTCTCTGTAATGCTAATGCAGCTGGATCCAGTCCCAGTTTCTACATTTTGTAAATGTGTAAATATTGGCATCGTCATTGGCACTGACAGATACATATGTGAAAAATGTGGGATATTGGGCTCAGAAGCATACACATAGCATACATAGAAATCTTTGCCATTACTGATGTCTGGAAAGCGTTCCCATTTTCACAGCAGAACATGTATAATGCACACAAACTAGATGATATAGTAGTATAGTATAGCATAGCATAGCATAGCATAGCATAGTAATGTATAGTATAGTGTTGTATAGCATAGCACAAATAGTATAGCACAGTATAGTATATGGTATGGTACATAGTATAGTATAGTATAGTATAGTATAGTAAAGTATAGTAGAGTATAATATAGTATATGGTATGGTACATAGTATAGTATAGTATATGGTATGGTACATAGTATAGTATAGCATAGCATAGCATAGCATAACATAGTATAGTATAGTATAGTGTAGTAGAGTGTAGTATAGTATATGGTATGGTACATAGTATAGTATAGTAAAGTATAGTAGAGTATAATATAGTATATGGTATGGTACATAGTATAGGATAGTATAATATATGGTATGGTACATAGTATAGTATTGTATAGTATAGTATAGTATAGCATAGCATAGTATAGTATAGTATAGTATAGTATAGTATAGTATAGTATAGTATAGTATAGTATAGTATAGTAGAGTGTAGTATAGTATATGGTATGGTACATAGTATAGTATAGTATAGTATAGTATAGTATAGTATAGTATAGTATAGCATAGCATAGCATAGTATAGTGTAGTAGAGTGTAGTATAGTATATGGTATGGTACATAGTATAGTATAGTATAGTATAGTATAGTATAGTATAGTATAGTATAGTATAGTAAAAGTCAGGCATTATCCTTTATGTAATATCCAGTCAAAATGGTAAATAAGCTGATAAGTTTTTCATTTTTGAGAAGAAATTTCACATAAGACATAAGATTTGACATAAGATAATCTACGTACATAAAGAAGGTCATCTAGTAAATAAATAAATAAATAATTATTGATAATAATAATAAACAGAAAGTTTAAAAACCCCTAACAACTGTGCAAGACATGGCAGACCACCCAACTTCACCATCAGATAAAAAGCACTTTGAAAGAGAGGAGAACATCAAGCTCCACTTCGGCTTCAGATCTGAGAAAAGCAACAAGTGTTTCTGTCCATCCTTCCCCTGTGAGAAGACCAATCAATGCTGTGGGACTGAAAGGATGTGTAGCTCTCAAAGGCTGTTTGACAAAGAACGAAACAGACTAAAAAGCTGCTACTGCTGTCAGAACAACAGACTGACCATCCCAGACTCCAACATCACTAAATGTTCTTGGGAACCTCTAAGACTTAACTCTGGATGTGTTCTAGACATTTGTTGTGTTCTAGACGTTTTGTTTGGTATCAGATTTCTCTAAAAAACTGAAAGTAAGTCTTCTGACAGTGCTGAAAACATTTCCTGATTCGTCTATATGTTCTGATTTTTGTCTGACCCCGATTAACTTTTACTGGAAACTGAGGGATGGTTTCTGCCTTCTCCACAGTGCAAAATCTCTAGTTTGGAGAGTCCGTTCCTTTATGCTATCTGGCCTTAGCTCTGTACAGAGCACAGGGGAGTCTTTACATTGCACATAATTAAAGAGTCTGTGGAAAATATAGACACTGGAAATCTACAAGCAGGAACAGATCATTTCACTTTCTCCCTCAAAGAAGCCAAAAGGCAGAGTGTGAACGCTGGAGGACGGTGGTTATTCACTTTGCCACTTAATGAATAATGTGATCACTGTGCGTTAAAGCATCCACTGTGACCATCATGATGGAGTTAGAGCAGTAGTGGGCAGCAGAGTACATGAGAGTATGCCTTGGCAAGCCTGTTTGCAGAATGCATACATTTCCTGACAGACATGGGACACTATTTTCCAGACGAATGCTGGCTTGCTGGACAACGGTAGGGATATTAGGTCACACTATTTTCCTGCAATGTCTGACCCCAGTTGTTTTCAAACTAAACATTAAATTTATTGATATGATGTCAAGTCAATGAATGTGAACTGATTTCTCTCCTGTTCCATATTTATGTAATCATATCCCTGGTCAGTGCACGCCGATGATAATTCTAATGGTAATAAATCGTGAATGATATTTATCGTTGGCAAGAAATAGAGGGGTGATTCTCTGCCATTGGCTGATTGCACTGGGAGTTCCAAGCCTTAGGCTGTAAACCTCACTCTGCTCTAGAGGCTGCTGAGTAGAGCCCAGGAATATTAAACACACCAGAGCGTGCAAAAGCAGCAGGCCGTTTTTTTAAAACCGCAAATTCCATGAAAATGCTAGTACTGATGAGGGGGGTCTCTCCATTCTCAGCCCACTTTACTCACTTGATGATGTTGACATGTAGGTTGATGTACAAGTAATACAAGACACATTTATACAAACATGCATATATCTATAGCCATGATTGTGGACATTCAGCGAGCAGCAAAGCCCTCCATGAGTCATCCTGTTAGTGCCAGACAGCTGCACCATACTACAAGTCCACATGCATGAAAACCGTTACGACGACTGCCCTTAACAACACATCAATGTTCCAAAGACTGCAATTACGTAGTTCCAGACGCTCATGGAGCGACTCAGAATGGCAGCGGGTCGTCTTGAGTGACGAGTCTTTTGTCTTGGTGGAGATGACCAACAAATCCATGTGTGGAGACACCGTGGTCTGCGCCAAGATGAAGGCTAGTCCAGAAGGCCTGCTGTCATTTCACCCGTACTATAAAATCTGCAGGAACTGTGTGGGAATATTGAAACTGCATAGGATGACAGAACACCATTAGGAACCTCTACAACTGCATGCCGCGACGTCTGGCATTTTGCGTTAGCAGACATAGTGGCCCAATGCCATACTGAAAAACACTTCTGTAGGCATAGCTCAATAAATATTACCCATATCAGTCTAAATGTATCATCATTTATGTTACTAGTAGCCTTTATCTTCTTTCCCAACACCACTGCAATCTATTGTATCTCTATATTTATATTTGCATTAAAGGAGCAATATGTAAGATGATGCAGTTAGATGAATGTATACTTCACACACTCCTTGACGTCTCCCTCTTCACTCCTCCTGTTGGTAAAGTCCCGAAGAAAAGGAAAGCATGGCCTTCCTTTAAGCCTTAATCCACCTCTACATCCAGACTGCTGCACTATGCACTTCAATTTACATATACAGCTACACATATTGTAAGGTTTACATGTATGTAAGGTATTGTGTGTGTGTGTGTGTGTGTGTGTGTGTGTTAGGATTGAAGCTTGATTCTGATTCTTCATCTGTTCATGTTGGAGACGACACGACAGTGTGACTCACTATTGCCTCTTTAGGTTCAAGGTGATACTGCGAGACAGGATGGAGCAGCTAGCTGGTTAGCATTTTTCACATGTGGATAATTTGAGTTAATGTTGCAATGTTTGAAAGTAATCTACACTTTGCTGGTGTAGACTGTATGGACATGAGGGTGAAAGTCTTTAACGATGCTTACATGTTACATAGTTCCAAAAACGAATTGCGTTTTCCATCATATGGGCCTTATGTAGCTGATAAATACATTTTACATGTGTATTCTTCCCATGATGCTGATTTATCTAGTCCCTAAAATAATGAACCATATAACTTTGTCTGATTCCAATGTGGGGAATAACAGACCACACCCGCCTTTATACAGGGATTTCAGGCCCATTCACTTACTAATGAGTCACACATAGGCACGACCAGGTACAGCATGAGTCTCCTGTTTAGGCAAGATGTGTCTGATGATCTGGTTTGTTTTGACTGCTTCTACAGGAACGCGAAGTAAGACAGACAAGCTTGGAAAGACGGTTCTCACATTCCGTCAGTCACATGGACATAAGACTAGTAAAGACCTTGGTGAAGTAAACATGCTTTCACATAATACCGACTAACTGTCTTCAGTGCCAGTCATAGGGGTGGCACTGAATTCTGCATCTGTCTCTAACTGATCTCAGCTTCACTTATGTTTATTAAAGCAGTGAAACAGCAGCTCTTTAGAGACAGAAGGAGCCACACGCATGTAGCTTTAAATCTAAAGAGTTTTCACATTTCCCCAACTCGTTCGGCTCTGCTGAAGTGATCCATTTTCCATGAGTGCCGGGAGCGGTCACTCGGCTTCTCTCGCTGCCTTCAGTTTATGAGAAAGCGAGCATGGCTTCAGCATTAAAACACACAAATTCATGTGTCCTTGCGGTATTCTGCAGGAGAACCAGAGGAGCCAATTATGAGAGTTTCCATCTGGTAAAGATTTGAGAATCTTTCTGCTCACCGAGAGAGTTTCCACGTTGGCATGAGGACAAAGCAATATCCTAGTTAATCAAGCTTTAAACCGTTTCCAATAAAGAAGACTTTATTACATATACCTACACGTCGTATAATGTTTCTTAAACGAACACACGAGAGGATTTAAAGGTATATGGAAGGAAGTACTAACACTAAATGCTGGAAGATATTCGTGAGGTATGCAGGCCCTTTACCGAAACACAGTAACAGCAGTTTCCCAATGCTAATGCTCATAATCCATTCGTAGGCACTCCTTGCAAAACCCTTGTGGGTGGCAGCGCAAGTAAATTTTAGGTGCTTTGTAAATTAGCTCCAGTGGGTGTAATAAACTGAGTAAGCGGTGTTGCGCTACTAGTAATCAATAGCAATTTACACATCAACACTCGTAGGGCATGCACGATTGCACTGGGAGCAGTAAGCATTTTCTCCCATGCATATAGCAGTTAGCTAGAGAGAAGTTTTCTGCTATCGGTTCTGCAGTGTTTCTGTTAAAAAGTGCACAGTGTGACCCTGAAGAGCATCCAAGCTCTGTCTGTGGGACATGATGGCGTCACTGGCACTTGATTTGTGTTTTTGTTGGTTTGTCATTAGCAGATGAGGATCGAGACCTTTAAAAACAGGAGCCACAAAGGGTTCTATGGGTGATGGCATAGTAGAACCACTTCTAAAGACCCTTCACTTGTTATAAAGGGGTTTTACTAAATTAAAGGTGCAATTTGAAATTTTTTTAGTTTAGCTAAAATTATCCACAGTATGTAAAGAAATAACAGTTCTGACAGTACATCAATGATGCCTATGTATTACAATGCAGAGATGTCTACTGAAGTTAGCATGCTAACCAGCTAGCCCTGGCATATCCTGCCACATAATACTCTTTGAACGTCAAATGTACGTCACTGTTAGTGAGTCACTGTAGCGTTGAATCGTATGAGCCAATATGAGAGTATGGGGAAGTAGCATGGTTGCCCCAACAGCGTATTCTAGGTTCTTGTCAATCATGTAAAAGGCGGTGCTCTCGGTTAGCACCAGTTTCTTTTAGACTGGTAAGTAAATAGATGTTAGTACTAACATTGAGAAGGAGGGACTGTGTGTTTCCTTGTTTCTTACGATAAGGGTGGACACCACCACTTTATGGTGAAATCTTGAGTATAAATTCCACAGGATGCATTATCTTATACATCACTCTCTTAAATTATTACATAGTGTTCTATGAACCTAAAAAAGGGTCTGCACACTAACATATTTCATTTAAAGAAATGGTTCCTTTAAAAAAGGTTTGGTTTTTTGGGAAACCAAATGTGGGTTTTCTAAGGCATCACTCCAAAGAAGATTTCATGGCACATTTATTTTTAAAACTGTAGTTAAAGATAAACTCAAAAGAAAATGACTTGGATTTTAGAAATGAACTTGATGGCAGAGAAAGACAAAACTACTGTATAATGGTCTCTCGCTGTAAGCTCACACACTGAGAACAATGCTGCTTTTAAAAACAAGCCCAAAAAATAATCTAACATGATCAAGTACATTATTGAGTATATCATTCAAAATGTAATTAGAGATAGGTCTAGCCATGTGGTCATTTTATATAAACTTTTTAAAGAATTTACAGAAAATGAGCTATATCATGATCTCTATCAGTATCTGGATATGAAATGCAGAACAGTATATGAAATGCATATACAGGTATATGAGAATTTGTTCATATCTTTCAGCCCCTAGGAGAACTAATTTATATCTCTCCATAAAGATGACTGTACTGAAAAACAATAGTGCATAAAAGCCACAATAAAAATATCATTAAAACTCAATAAAGCACTTTTAGAAATACTGATCTACTTTCTCTCCCGTTTCATAAATCATGCACATTTCAGTAAAATATACAATGGCTTGCAAAGTATTCACCTCCTTGGTGCTGCTCCTGTTTGGTTGCATTACAACCTGTAATTAAAATGGATTTTTAATAAGATTTGATATAACGAAGCAAACAAACCAGTCCAAATGACTGAAGATGGATGGAGTGCACATGTATTTCCCACTTTTACTACCAACCCCCTGAATAAGAGTCAGTCCAATCATTTACCTTTAGAGGTCACACAATCTGTTGATTAAGATCCACCCATGCTTAATCTAAGTGTCACATGATCTGTCACATGATGTCAGTATAAATGCACCTGCTCTGAACGTCCCCTGAGTCTGCAACTCCACTAAGCAAGCAATGTAAAGGCCAAGCAGCTCCGAACAGGTCTGAGCCGAAGTATATTTCAAAAAGTATAGTTTGAACATCCCATAGAACACCATGAAAACAAAATGGGAAGAATGTGGCACCACTCCAAACCTGACAAATGAAGGCCGCCTGGTAAAACTCACAGACCGGTCAAGGAAAGCATTAATCAGAGGTTCAACTAAGACACCACAGATAACACTAAAGGATCTGCAAAGACCCACGGCGGAGGAACTGTTTACCACTTTACCACTTTAGACCACTTTAAGCCACACACTTCACAGAGCAGGGCTTTAAGCAGCTGTCTAAAGAAAAACACACTCCCCAACCACATGGACGAAGGTGCTCTGGTCAGGTGAGATTAAGCTTTGATTGAACTTTTTGGCCGTCAGGAAGAAAAGCTTTCTGTGCTATAAATCCAACTCTTCCCATCACCCCAACAATCCTTCCCACAGTGAAGCTTTATGTTTAGGGATGCTTTTCATCAACAGGGACTGGAATCCTGGTCAGTACTGAAGAAAAGGCGGGGTCAGTAATGGCCCTAAACATACTGCTAAAGCTACACTGGAGCGGTTTCAAATAGAAACCTTTGAACGTCTGGGAATGGCCTACTCAAAGCCCAGACCCCAATCCAGTTAAGAATCTGTGGTATGACATCTGATGTACAGCAACACAACTTATTTAACTTGAGGGAGCTGGGGCAGTTGTGCCTTAAAGAACGGGCACAAATTCGCTAAACGCTAATAGAGACAAACCAAGAGACTTGCAGCTGTAATTGTGCACTAATTGTGAGGGGTGAATACTTTGGCACACATGCACACAGAAGCTTTCAGCTCTTGTTGTCTTAATTATTGTTTATGTCATAACGAAAGCTATTTGTACGGTGGCCGAGAAGAGCAAACAAATGAACATTTCAGAATCAAAATGACAAAAATAAACACAAATTTACACATGGAAAAAAATTACATTCAAGAAAACAAAATTACAAAAACAAAAACAAACTTACAAAACGTGAAACACTTTTACTGGAATCGAAACACTTTTACAAACTGCAGGCCCTTCTCAATCAAACTGTTTTATGGTGGTAGAGTGAGTGGAAGAAAG